>CM070483.1:35441785-35501029 GCA_036324585.1 Champsocephalus esox | reverse complement strand
GTGTACATAAGCAGTGAAATAATAGGCTATCTCTAGGTCATTAAACTGTCTTCAGTTTAATTTTATTAATACAAGAAATAGGTCATAGAAAAAGTTTAATTGTGTGTTTCAGCAGAGCAGGGGGGCACGGTGGTGCTGGACCTGGAGGTGCTGACCTGGGGTCGTCAGTGGGACATCATCTGGGCAGGTTTAGGGGAAGAAGGAGAATATAAACTGTTATAATCACAGCTATTAAGATTAGAACACTACTATTGTTGACAATCAATCTATACAACATGCTTTTGTTCATTTAAAAAACATATTGTTTTATTAGTACAGAAAAATTAAGACTTATTTTAAATATGAAATAATATGATTAAATTACATCAGCTATATATAATGTACTTGTTAACTTACGAATGTAACATTAATGGGGGCTAAAGGAACAGCTTCATCTTATTTACCTGGCCATGGTCCTCTTTAATTCATCGCCGACGGTGATCTCCCAAAAATGTAAAAAGTAAAGTTTCTGGATCCTTTTCAGCTGAGTTAGCTTGTAAGCTAATTTGCTAGCAGGCTGCTGGAACAGCGCGTATCACGTGACGTAAATACGAAGCGCTCCGTAGGCTAGACCGTCTCATTTTGTAGGCCGCTCGGTCCAGCCTGTCACTACCCGATCCGTCACCCTGCCCGATCGGTTCTGCGCATATGCGAGAGGGTCCGCCATGTTGGACAACTCCGGACGGCAACCCACGATGGACATCTGACACCGTGGCTTTTAGCAAAGCTCAAAAGGAAAACTCGAGAGATAAGTTATTGTTAAAAGGAAAACTCGCGAGAGATAAGTTATTGATAAGTTATTGTTATTACAACGTGACTTCACTATTATTTAACAACTGTTTTTATTGGGGTCTTTTATTTGGGGTTAAGTACATTGTTAGAATAAGTGAGGAATGGATTTACCTTCTGTTAGACAGCTATCACACTGAATACATATTTACTGTTGTTAGACAGCTATCATACTGAATACATATTTACTGTTGTTAGACAGCTATCATACTGAATACATATTTACTGTTGTTAGACAGCTATCACACTGAATACATATTTACTGTTGTTAGACAGCTATCATACTGAATACATATTTACTGTTGTTAGACAGCTATCATACTGAATACATATTTACTGTTGTTAGACAGCTATCATACTGAATACATATTTACTGTTGTTAGACAGCTATCATACTGAATACATATTTACTGTTGTTAGACAGCTATCACACTGAATACATATTTACTGTTGTTAGACAGCTATCACACTGAATACATATTTACTGTTGTTAGACAGCTATCATACTGAATACATATTTACTGTTGTTAGACAGCTATCATACTGAATACATATTTACTGTTGTTAGACAGCTATCATACTGAATACATATTTACTGTTGTTAGACAGCTATCATACTGAATACATATTTACTGTTGTTAGACAGCTATCATACTGAATACATATTTACTGTTGTTAGACAGCTATCATACTGAATACATATTTACTGTTGTTAGACAGCTATCATACTGAATACATATTTACTGTTGATAGACAGCTATCATACTGAATACATATTTACTGTTGTTAGACAGCTATCATACTGAATACATATTTACTGTTGTTAGACAGCTATCATACTGAATACATATTTACTGTTGTTAGACAGCTATCATACTGAATACATATTTACTGTTGATAGACAGCTATCATACTGAATACATATTTACTGTTGTTAGACAGCTATCATACTGAATACATATTTACTGTTGTTAGACAGCTATCATACTGAATACATATTTACTGTTGTTAGACAGCTATCATACTGAATACATATTTACTGTTGTTAGACAGCTATCATACTGAATACATATTTACTGTTGTTAGACAGCTATCACACTGAATACATATTTACTGTTGATAGACAGCTATCATACTGAATACATATTTACTGTTGTTAGACAGCTATCATACTGAATACATATTTACTGTTGTTAGACAGCTATCATACTGAATACATATTTACTGTTGTTAGACAGCTATCACACTGAATACATATTTACTGTTGTTAGACAGCTATCATACTGAATACATATGTACTGTTGTTAGACAGCTATCATACTGAATACATATTTACTGTTGTTAGACAGCTATCATACTGAATACATATTTACTGTTGTTAGACAGCTATCATACTGAATACATATTTACTGTGAATGTATGCAAACAGTTATGGCATTACTAATGTATATATAATTACATTAACTGTGAATGTCTTTCATTTTAATTAAATAATAAAACAATCATTTTCCATAAAAAAGTTGATTCAAGAACAAATCTGTTTTGAAATCAGTACTTTTGTTATATGAGTATTATTGCTAAATTTGAAAGGTCTTTACCAGCTTTGGAATTATATATATATATATATATATATCCCATTTATACTGACACTATTACTATTACTATTACTGCCCATTAACACTTAGATTTTATATTTATATTCTACTGTGGGATGCTTATGATATTGTCACCCTTTCCAGTGAGAACACTGAGAATGTTTTTATTAACTTCAGACATTTTCATATACACATGTAATCATACACCAACACACTTTTTAGAGATATACATTTTTCACACACAACACACAGCCATTTACTAAATTAAACCATATCCCATCATAATACAAGCAAATAAAAAGGCACAACAATAAATATATTTTGTGTGTGGGGGGGGGTTCTTAAGATCGAGGTCCAATGGGGGCAGAGGGGAGAGGTGGGTTCAGCATCCTACTGCAAATGTCATTTGCATGTAATATTATTTATTAATATGGAATGATATAACTGGAGTTTGTTATCCTTTAATTTGGCTTGATTCATTGTATTGCAGGTTGTGGGTAACAGCCAGTCCATGGTAGCAGCACGGGAACAGCTTTATCCTCTGAACTTGTGTGCTTTCCGTTCAAAAACTGCAGGAACCCTAAACACAGACAAAACCCCCTTCCCTGTGGTGTATCACAATGCACAATCTCAACTATTGTACAAAAGCCTTCATTCTGTCAGTCAGATGCAATGCAAATCGCAGTTCGTTCGTCACATGTAAAAACTCGCGCATGCGCAATGCATATTTGCATATTGGCCAGCCGTCTGTCGACGGTCTAGACGCCAAATGTCCATCGTGGATTGCCGTCCGGAGTTGTCCAACATGGCGGACCCTCTCGCACATGCGCAGAACCGATCGGGCAGGGTGACGGATCGGGTAGTGACACAGCCTGTCACGGCCCGATCGGTACTGCGCATGTGCGAGATGGTCCGGAAGTCCGGACGGCAACCCACGATGGACAGTTGACACAGTGGCTTTTAGCAAAGCTCAAAAAGAAAAACCGAGAGAGATGAGTTATTGTTATTACAACGTGACTTCACTATTATTAAACAACTCTTTTTATTGGGTTCTTTTATTTTGGGTTAAGTACATTGTCAGAATAAGTGAGAAATGAATTTAACTTCTGTTAGACAGCCATATGCCATACATGTTTGCACACATTCACAGTAAATATGTATTCAGTATGATAGCTGTCTAACAGAAGTTAAATCCATTCCTCACTTATTCTGAGAATGTACTTAACCCCAAATAAAAGAACCCAATAAAAAGAGTTGTTAAATAATAGTAAAGTCACCCTGCAGGAGAGGGGTGCTGCTCTGAGATCAGCTGCTGAGAAAAACTCATTTTTACGCAGTGGTCCAGACATATACATTAAACGGTTTGACATCATGAATTGTGCTACTTTTAAAGCAAGCAACGATATTTTCAAATCTGTAATCAAAAAACTCCTCAAAAACACTGTCGAAGCAGTGTCTGCCGTTAGTTCAAACGGTAACAACGGACTACTTTTCTTAGCGGATGCATATCAATTTAAATCAATACATAAAACTATTTTTTAAATCAATAAAATCATTTTCTAAATCCATAAAAGCATTCCCATTACTATTGCTAGTCATGTCGTTACTTTGTTGAGAATGTGGCCATATATTAATAACGTTAATAACATTGCAAACGAGATCCCTTGTGGGTACGTGGTAGCTTAGCTTGCTACTTATTAGCTCTGTTTACTTTCAACGCGGAGGCAGCACGTCCCGCCTCGGCTCCGCCTCTTTGCCCGTTATTTGGAGCAGGCGGGATTAGACTCTGACGTCCCAGGCGTCATGTTATGTAGGAGAGAACTCTGATTGGTCTCTGATATTTTTGAAATTCCCATATAGTCCTTGTTCAGCGATCGTTCGCCCTCTTTTGCATCCGCTTAAGGTAAGTCGGTCGTTAGAAATTCACCGTGAAGCTGGTTAACATTGTTTGTTAAATAAGGGCACATGTATATCATTTATTAACAAGCAGGTTAAATGATTCACTAGCTTAAATAAAGTAATGTTTTAATTCATTCAACTATGGACAATGAAATATATTTTAATGTATACTTTATTTATTCAAGGTTGGAAGAAGTAATCTGATCCTTTACTTTAGAAAGTTAAAGTACTCTTTATACAATATTAATATTTACATCCTATTATATTATGTTTAATTTAATGATCCATAATTTACTCCCGTGTGCGAAAAAGCACACGTCCACCGGACCTTTTTCCTCTCAATGGCCGTTTTAACTTTTTCAACATCCTCCGGGCCGTACAAACGATTGACCTCTGCTTAAAATGACAACAATCACAGCCGTATAGTACTTTATACCCGTTTACTTTATTCTCTTATTTGTTTATAATCACTATAATGATCATATAAAGATGTGCCTTTACCTCACTGGTTGGAGAAAAGGCTTGTTATATTCGTTAGCATATCTAGCTAACCAGATGCTAATGATAACAAAGTTATTGACTGTTTGATCAGTATGACAGATGAACAGATCGCCACTGGGCTTTCAACTGAAGACACAGCCACGCAGAAACTGCGGCATGTGTACGGCTCCTTATGGGTACTGCTTGGAAGTTCTGGAGGCACGTTCTGGTGCTCTCCGTCTGAACTGCCCCTGTCAGACGAGACATGAACCACGTTAGGCTCGTGTTGTGTTCAAAGACCCTGACCTTGGCCAGGAAAAACAGGCACTCGCTTTGTTAATTTGTTTCGCCGTCTAGATGTCTTTAATGGTTTTTTTTTGCGTGCGTTTATAAATTACCTCGAGGGCTATACCAAATGGTCTCGCGGGCCGTATATTATTATATTATACATTATTGAAATGAAAATACTATTTATTTACTTTTACAAACAGTGAGCAGCTGGGCAACTGCAGCATGTGTATTGCAGGACATGTGTATTCGTGCAAGCGTCTTTGAGTTGTAGAAAAGCGCTAGGCCTATAAATATAATGTGATTAGGGAATGTGTATGTTGGCTAGGTCCACACTTGGCTATTGTGTTTGCAAGGTTTAATTTTAATTTTAATTTCAGAGTGACGACTATTGAGCAGTTCATTACTGGTGAGTGTCGGTCAAAGACAGTGTTTGTAGTAACATACCATGACAATATGTGGAACTTTCCAGTCTTTTCTTTGCAGGGTTTAATGCTGTGTTTTCCCCACAGATTGACAGCTTTGAGCAGTTCTCTACCGGTGAGTTGTGGCCCAAGACACTGTCGGTAGCATAAAGTATGATGAAAACAGATGGGCTCTTTATTAGTGTAAATCTAAGTGATTAGCAGCTTCTAATACAATTGCTAATTGTTTTGTTTATAACTGTATTGTATGCTAAGCTATGCAATTGTATTGTAAAGCGCTTTGAGCATCTGGAAAAGCGCTATAATAAATGTAAGGAATTATTATTATTATTGTGTTAAAGGTCACATGTCATGGCCATTTCCACTGATCATAATTCCATTGTTGAGGTCTACTAGAATAGATTTATACTGTGCAATGTTCCAAACTCACATTGCTTGGCATACAGCATCTCTGTAAACTACCTGTATTCACTCTCTCCACTAAACGGCTCGTTGCAGCTCTTGCCCCCCCCCTCCCAGTGAGCCCAGTGTGCTCCGATTGACCAATCCACACGGACTTCCTCACACACACGCACTCTATGCAGGCAGCTCAGCTGATTTCTCCTCCCTGCTGCAGGCTGATGACAGTTGGGATCGCAGCGAAATTCTCTCTGCAGACCCATTCTCACAGCGTTTATCAACCTCTTTCAGTTGGGATCGCCGCGATCCCAACTGTCTGTTATCAGCCTGCAGCAGGGAGGAGAAATCAGCTGAGCTGCCTGCACTGAGTGTGTGAGGAAGTCCGTGGATTGGTCAATTTGGACCAATCAGCAGAAGAAGTGACGTTGCACGGTGCAGCCACGTCACACGGGGCAGGAAGTAAACAATGGAAACTGAGAAATCTCCCAACGAGGCTTTTGGGGAGGTCTCCTCTGTGTTCGAGTTTTACTCGCTACAGGGTGCACTTTGAGGGTTTTGACTCTGCACACCGTTTACATGCATAAAAAGCTTCATAACACACAAGGGGGCGGGCAATAACCGGAAAAGCATGACATGTCACCTTTAAGTAATTATATTTACATGTCTGTGATGCTGATTATTTGTTCTCTGTTCTAGTTAAACAACCTACCCGCTTGACCGGCTACCCTTCTACCTACCTTCTTCAACACCTACTCACATACCTTCACCACCCAGCTTTAACTCGTGAGCCTTTACAGTAAGTACATTTTTGTTGAACAGGATGCATCAACTGTTAATGGACTTGTAGGCTTTTGTTGCAGTTGAAAGAAGTAATTGTGTAATTATTTGTACTATTTAAGGGGTCTGCTAATGTCTTTATTAACTATAGCAATGCCTACATACTTTCAGATGCCACGTGTTAAATCGTCCCGCCGTTCCCAGGCATCAAAGCTACGCGTGGCTGGGACACGTGTGGGGCATCAGCAGCCTGGCAGTGCCAGATTCGCACGTAAGTAGTGGAGGATTCTGTCATTGAATTTTGTATATGTTTAGGGTGTCCATTGTTGTTGTGTCATTGTAAAATGTGTTTGCATGTGCATTTTTTACAGGCAGGCACGTGCACAGATACACCCCTCTGTGGGCAAGCGAGCTAGTTATGATGAGGAGAATTTACTGACATACACTTCATTTCTTTGCATTCATTTTTAGATAACTGTCACGAAGCGGTGTTTGATTTCTTTTCAATATATACATTTTAAAATTAAATCACCGGTGTGACCCTTTATGCATGTGACCCGTTTCCCTTCTAAAATCCTCTGCACGTGCCCAGGTGTCATTGTAGGAAGGTGTGTTATTATTGCTGACATAATTTAAGAATTGTAAAGGTTCCTTGAGTTTAATGTCGGTGTCATTTTCTCTGTTTTTAAATAGCCGCTGGCGGTACAGGTGGCCGCCATCGAGTGCAGAAATGGCCAATTTCGTCCCTGACCGGACGTCAACACAAATTGGTCGTACCAGCCGAGTCTCCAGACAAGGAAGTATGAATTGTTTTCAGATTTTGTTAACAGAGTCTGGGTAATCATTGGTGATTTTCATTTGAAATAATGTTTTCTGTTGTTACAGTTTGTCCTCCTTGTTGGAGCGTCACATCTCCGTTCCATCGTTGATGGATTTGTGAAGATGCCAGAGGGAAGGTTTTCCTTTGGTGCCATGTGCACACCGGGCGCATGCGCAACCCAGCTGCGTACCGAGGCAGCCAATGCTGTGCTGCCTCGTACACCCGATGCAGTCTGTGTGATGGCTCCCAGCAACAACCTAACATCCAGCAGGACCATCACTGAAGCAGGAGTGGATTTTGGAAAGCTCCTTGCGACTGCCATGAGTCGCTGGCCTAACGTAAGCTTATTTTTTATTATAGTTCTTATAATATTACGTTTTGTATTCTTATCCATGCGGTTGTATGTTATGTATTTCTGAAAAATGTACATTTGTATCAACAAATTGTGAAAAATAGCGTACTTTTGTAGTTGACAACTGTAACTTTGATTAGGTTTTTGCCTTGGACTTCGTCCCGCGCCTTACCGTAGACCCTGACTACCAAGACATGATGCGTCAGGAATTCCGTCGTGTTGCGGCACGTATGGGTATGTTTAAGACCTATTTAGGTTCAAGTACCGTAAATCATTTTTATCATTTTCCTGTTTGTCATTATTTATTTATTTTAAAGAGCAAAATATAACATCTGTGTGGATATGTTAGTAATTGATGTTGTTGTTTTTTTTAGGCGTGAAGTACACACCGATTGCCGAGTACTTCCCTGTGAAAGATCTTGACCTGTGGAGCAGAGATGGCGTGAGTGACATGGCAAATGGAAACGTTTTGTCTGTATACTTCTTTGTAGTTGAAATTGCAAGTTCCGTTCTTGAAAAAACATATTGAATGTTATGTGCTATTTGTAAATGTATTTTTACTTGCTGGTTTTTGCAGGTGCACTTGAGTGACAGTGTAGGAATGCCAATCCTGGTCGGTTCAATCTGGAACGCCGCATACTTGCAACTTGTTCCAGCCGAACCGACGCCATCTCCTGTTGTCCACAGAAGATCACCGCCTGCCAGGAGAGTCACTCCAAGGGTGATAGTTAAAGGAGAGGTTGCCAAATCACCGCAACCGGATCCTTCCAAGTGGACCGTTATCGGCCAGGGCAGGAAGGTAATTGTGTGGTTGACATCTTTCAATAAGAGTGATATTCCCTGAGCAGTGTGCCTTGATAACGGTGGATAACATTTGATTAACACAAGCTATGCTATTTATCTTTACAGAGGAGCCAACACGACGAACCTGAGCAGTCCATTGATGCGCTTCAACCAGCAGGGACTGTTCAGCAGGAGGTAGGTCAACTTTGTATTGTGCTTGGAAACCATTGGGGTATGCTTATTGCAGTTTATATGTGCATTTTCATTTCCTTTTTCTAAAACAGTGTTTCTTCATTTTTATTTCACAGGAATTGGAGGAGAGTTATCTTCCACTGACACCTGTGTGGTTCAGCAGTGCAATGTTGGTCGAGATGGACAAGATTAGTCCATCCCATCTTCCTGGCCCTGATGAGTGCACGCCACCCAGTCCAAAACGGCAAAAGGTACTTTGCATGTTGCTTTGTATGTTGGTTGATACGCTGTTATAAAATGTATCCTTCCTGACAAACTTGAAATGTATTACAGTGAGGACAACTTATGCTGTCCATAAGGAGTTATTAGTGGAGGATTAATCATTTTGTTTTCTTTACATTAGAAAGCAAAGATGGCGCCGAAGCAGAGGGCTCCTGCCTCCAAGAGGACCCTGGCAATGCGACAGGTTGTTGTAGTTTTCTTCTTTTTTAAAGGCAATATAGGACTCGTTTAAAACTAAGAAGTTACACAAATACTGGTGGTGTTATTTGTTGTCAAGTTTACTAAATTGTTTTGTTTTTTTAGGGGGAGGCAGCGCCCATGGTTGTGGAGGTGATATTACGGCCACCTACCAGTAGAGGGACAGTTGCTGTGGAGCAGCAGGTCTGTGCTCTTGGTGTGAAGGATGTGCTTTCAGAGGGACATTTTAATGAATCGTGCTAATTTATTGACATTGTTACTTTTGCTCATTGTTAAACTAGTTTCAGTTGTTAGCCTGCATGCAGTCAACGTTGTTTCAAGTGTACACAATGAATGACAAGAAACCTCTCTTGAGTTCCATTCAAAATGTGTGCGAGTAAGTATAAAAACAAAATGTTGTAATTTTGTTTGAATAATTGTATAGCTTTCTATTATTGAGTTAAACGTTTGTGAAACAATGTAAGACACATAGTCTTTTTAGCAGTTTTTTTATATATTAATTTTCTTCTAGGTGGAGCCATTCCCAGGGCTGGAGCCATCACCAGGGGTGGAGCCATTGGCCAGCGTAGAGCCATCACTGAGCGTGGAGCCGTCACCCAGCAACGAGCCATCACCCAGCAACGAGCCATCACCCAGCAACGAGCCATCACTCAGCGTGATGGTGGATGTTGATGACAACGGATGGACAACAGGTAAGGGCTATGCTTGCACGTGTTCAGATCAAGTGCAGTTGGCTGTTGTCGCAGGGACTGATGTGAGGTATGCATCAATTACTGACGACAGGATATCTGTTGCGTGTTCGATCGCGGCTGCGATTAAACATTTAATTGCGCCTGTGTGTACGTGGAGCAGTACAGATATCGATGCCATACGTGTTGCCGGGTCAAAGCTTAACTCGTTTGTATTAGGGGAAGCCCATAAAATGAATGTAAAGCCAAAGAACTTGTGCAGGTTGGTTGAGCAGACCAGTGTGTTTGGACGTAAGTGGAACGTCAATATGGGTCTGCCAGTGTACGGCGAATTTAATTTGTCTGAAGGGGATGAGGTATTGTCGGAGAAGCTGCTTGAACACTTATCCAGGGATGGCATGTGTATGTTTAACATAAATTCCGCAGCCTGTGCAATCATTAAACACAACGACTGTATTGTAGTAGTTGATTGTGGCACACGTGGTGCGTCTGGGTTAGCATCCAGTTTTGGCACATCTGTAGCCGTGTTCAACACATGCCCTAATGATCTGATGCTTTACATCAGGAATCTCAATAATTCATTGAATGCTCAGAAGTTTAGCATTACAAGCCTTTCTGTGAAGGCAGCTGAAGTTAATTTGGAGACGGCTAGAGTCACTTCAGACGAGTCTGGGGATATGGGGTGTATCAGGGGTACATTTAGTCAGGGCGACCAACGTTTTAAATATGCAGGACTTCAGTGCATGGCTGTAAGTTTGGTTGGCGTAGCAAAACACACCGTTGACAGCGTGTTCACATGGCAGACCGACAACCTGGATAAAGTAGTTGTTCTTGGTGACGATCTGTACACCTCCCTGCGTGACCAACAAGGCATCAGTGGCGGGTACAAACTGCTTTCGGTTCCAGATCTGCCCAAGGAGGCCATTATCGACGGACAAACATTTCTGTTTCAATACAGTGACTTTGTGTCTGGAGATGTGGATGTGGTTGAGGGGGATCTCATTGATGAGGGGGTGCACACCACTCTAAAATGCGGACTGGAAAGGATGTGTACTAAATATGACACATGCTTTCTGACCATGAATGGCGGTACATGTGCCATCATAGGTCAAGGTGGACACTACGCAGTGGTCGACTCCCATGCACGCAGTGCGTCTGGGATGCGCGATGGCGAGGGGCGTAGTGTTGTTTTGTATTTCAGAGGCCTTGAACACGTCTTTGAATACATATGGACATTTGCAGCGTTCCTCAAGAAGTCTCAAAAACAGTTTGAGATCGCTGGTGTCCGAGTCACTCACATAGGCCCAATTGAAAGCAGTAATCTGTCTTTGGGTCCAAGAGTGACTCCCAAAACGACAGGGACTGATTTGGGTTGTAGTTCAGCTATTCAGTCCACACTGGGCTGCACCAACATTCAGATGGGTGCAAAGCGTAAGATTCGTAAGGGATCTTCTGCTTGCAAAAAAGTAAAAAAGAGTGATGTTACCGCAGTTGATCCAGACGTTGCTTTTGTCAAAGAAGTAAGACGTGGACGACTGCAGTTTAATCCTCTTGCCAATCAACTAGCACAAGCTCTTTGTGACAAGTTACATGTGCAGTCAGAGAAAGTAGATGTTGTGTCTACAGGAATTGGTTTGTTAGGGGCTCCATGTCTCAATGACAAAATAGAGGGTGACGGAAACTGTTTCTTTAGAGCAGTGAGTCAAGCTGTGTGTGGTACACAAAGGCATCACACAATAATTAGGCGTGCAGTGGTTCATCAAATGCAGAGCAATGCTGTGCCTTATGAGCGTACTTTGACCTCCTCCATGTCAGAATACCTCAGCACATCCAAAATGCGTGAGGTTGGCAGTTGGGCAACACAATTAGAAATTCAAGCAGCAGCAGATGGGTTGGGAGTTAATATATTCACATATTGTGATCCACGCTGGCTAAAATATAGTTGCGAGAACGGGCAGGCGTCTAGTCAGGGGGTTTATTTGGAAAACCGCAACGGTAATCATTATGAGACTGTTGTGTGTGTAAAACAACCTAATTTACATGGTTGTTATGGGTATTGCAAAGTGGACACTTCTTGTCCAAGACTGATTAATGTCAGACAGACAACTAGAGGCAAAAGGAGGGTGGCGGAACAAACGCGTGGTACATCGTCTGCTGGGGACACAGATTGTGTGGAAAAGAGTGATGTAGTAAAATCACTCTTGAATTTAATCCTCTGTGCAATGAAGTGGCAAAAACACTTTGCACAAAGTTTAATATAGACTTTACAAAGCAGGATGTACAGGGACCTACAGTAACTGGGTCCCTAGGTGTGGTCTGTAAGACCGAAAAAATTAAAGAGGATGCCAATAGTTTCTTCGGAGCGGTAGCTCATGTTCTCAGTGGTTCTCAGAAGAGCCACCGAAAGATTAGAACGACTGTTGTAAAGCATATGATGAATCACGCAGAAAACACTAAAGTAGTTGGGGGATCTGCTTCAATTTCAGACTACATTAAGAAGTCTCGGATGAAGTATGTAGGACATTGTGCCACAGATGTAGAAATCCAAGGGACAGCAAATGCTCTTGGAGTGGACATTTTTATCTGCAGGGGGGAGAAATGGCTCAAATACACTTGTAATTGTGCAATGCTTTCAAAAGAAAAAATATACTTGAAGCATTGTGATAAAAATCATTTTGAGCCAGTCGTTTGTATCATGCCTTATGATGAACAAACGTGCTTTAAATTGTGTAAAGTGGGTGGTTTGCTAGAGACACGGAAAATGCGTAGCAGTATTGATATCTGTACTGGGAAGGGTGGGGTTCAAGATAATGCAGAGAGTGTTGCCAGCTTCAGACGTAGGCGTTCAACATATTTAAAAAAGAGATGGAGCTCAATAATTAAACGGTATTATAAAAGAAACACAGGGTACCAGGAAAGGCTTAGGGATGCGTCCATGAAAAAGTATAGTGATGCAGATTATCAAGAGAGAGTAAGAGTTAGTCGTAGAAAAAGGTATTGTGATGATGATTACAAACACCGAGCAATTGGACATACTCTGGTTAGATACCATGAAGACCCATTTCATAATCAGATGAGGAAGGATTCAAGTAAAAGAATATATAGACTAAAGGTTTTACATAGAGAGAAAGTTATAGCATTTAACAAACTTAAATATAGGCAAAATACATTACATAAAAAAAAGGTAAAATCCATGACTTCAAAAAGGTATCATGGTAAACCAGATTATAAGAAGCGAATAGCAGCTAGCAACAAATTGAAGAGGCAACAAATGCAACAAAATAGAGAATCATTTGATAATGTAATGGAGATGTTTTCGGCCAAAGTTAAGAATGGACCAGTTTTGGCATGTAGCTGCTGCGAGAGGCTGTTATTTGAATCGCAGGCCTTGCACTGTAATAAAGAGAAATATAAGGATCAAGAACTAGCTAATAAATGCATCGGAGACAAATATTTACACACATGTACTGATGACTGTAAAGTACCCTGTGTTTTGATTGAAATTGGGAGAGGGCAGGTTTGGATCTGCAGCAGCTGTCATAGTAAACTTAAGAGAGGTGTAATGCCACCTGAATGTTTTAGAAATAATTTGGCACTAGACCCCATTCCCCCAGAATTGGCTTGTTTGAACAGCTTAGAGCAGCATTTAATTGCCGAAAATATAGCATTTATGAAGATTGTGGGATTGCCCAAAGGTGGGCAAAATGGAGTGCACGGACCTGTGACCTGTGTTCCAGCCAATATCGTCCAAACTACCAATTTGCTCCCCCGCTCAAATATGGAAGGTTCCATCTTGCGAATAAAGTTAAAGCGTAAATCGACGCACACAGGTCATTATGCATTTCATTTCGTAGACCCAATGCGCATAAAGCGTGCATTGAGATATTTAGGAAGAAGGAATAAGCACTATAGGGATATTAAATTTAATAAAAGTTGGTATAACGAGTTTTGTAGGGAGGAAGAAGAGAATAAACAAACCCACACCAAGGAAACATCATCAGAGGCTGCTGAGGAACAGCCATGTTTGCTTCAGGACATGGATTTGATGGCTGTGGACACTGATCTGGAAATTGCAGATCAGTTTTCAGATAGAGAACTGAACATGGCCCCAGCAGAAGGCAATAGTCCTGCAAAAGAAAGTTCATGCATTCCTGTACGGGTTCCCGAGGATGAGCAACTTGATGACGCTCTGCTTTCTAACTTTTGGAGGGAACAGGGTGATGGCTTTGTAGACAATTCGACCCTGATGGATTTGCCAACCAACGAAACGTCTGATGCTAATGCTGACGATGAGCTTTTACACGACAGGCAACAGCATTGCATGTTTCAGGACACATGTCTGATGCCTGTTGATATTGGACAGGAAGTGTTGGATCAGTATTTTGATAGTACATTACATGTCGCGCCAGCAGAGGGTAATAGTCCTGTGAGGCTGTTGACAGACATTTCCAACGAAGCAAAATGCTTTCCTGTATTGTTCCCACTGGGCATTAACACCTACCATGATCCGAGGCCCCGCAAGATAACATTAGCCCGCTATTTGAATATGCGTGTTTTAAATGCTGATGTTAGGTTTGCACAACACATAGAATACATTTTCTATGCTCAGTATTTGTCTGAGGTGCAACAGGTATTGTCCAGTGTGTCTATTGCATTGCGAAAAGGCAAAGCAGGCTTTCCATCTAAACCTATAGAAGATAATTTGTTGAATCAGGAAACCATAAGAAAACTGTTGCAATTTGATGATGGCTTTCGTTTTCTCTCACCTATTAGAGGTACTCCAGCATTTTGGCAGCGCGCACAGAATGACCTCCTAGCTTGTGTGCGCCAACTTGGTGTGCCTACCTGGTTTTGTTCGTTCTCTTCGGCCGATCTTAGGTGGGCAAATCTACTCGACGCTATTTTAAAACAGGAAGGTAGAACACAGACCGCTGAAGATTTAGATTGGGCAGACAGATGTGAACTCTTGCGTCGTAATCCTGTGACAGCGGCGAGGATGTTTGACTATAGATGGAATTGTTTTTTGAACGAAGTTCTTAGGTCCCCTTCAAACCCGATTGGCAAGATTGTAGACTATTTCTATCGCGTGGAATTTCAGCAGCGTGGCTCCCCTCATGTGCATTGCTTGTTTTGGATTGAGAATGCACCTAAAATTGATAAGAATACAGATGAAGAGGTGATTCAATTTATCGACACATACGTGACGTGTGAAATACCATCGCAAGATGAGCCGTTAAAGGACATTGTGACATCTGTGCAACAGCATTCCAAAAGACACTCTAAAACGTGTAAGAAAAAAAACACTGTTTGTCGATTTAACTTCCCCAGGCCAGCTACTGCTAGTACATTTATATGTCGCAGTAGTGAAGACGAATGCTTAGCAGAATGTGTATGTAACTTGACACCATGCGAGTGTGTAAAAGTAGAGTCTATGGCCGAAAAAAAGGAGAAGAAGGAGTTTGCAGTTAAAATTCTGAACTCCGTCAAAAGGCTCTTTCAGACGAAAATTTAATCTTTGGAAGCCTGGAACAATTATTTGAAAGTGTGGGGATTAATCAAGCGATCTTCGAGGCTGCTTACAAATTGGTTGGTATAAAGACACACGTTGTATTGCGAAGACAAATTGGCGAAGTCTGGATTAATCAATACAACAAACTACTGTTAAAATGCTGGAATGCCAATATGGACATTTCAGTATGTAGTCAATGCGTATGCATGTGTGTCTATATAATTTCCTACATCTCCAAGGCAGAAAAGGAAATGGGAATATTATTGGGTAATGCACATAAAGAAGCATCACAGCAGGGCAATCTAGATGCAAGATGCATTTAAAAAGTTAGGGAGTGTGTATTTACACAACCGAGATGTGTGTGCCCAAGAGGCAGTCTACAGATTGACAAACATGCCCCTGAAGACATGCTCACGCCTGGTCCAATTTGTGCCAACGGGGAAAAATACAGTTAAAATAAGTAGGCCATTACAAGTGTTAAAACAGATGGCAGATTCAAATAGTCTAACCACAGACAATATGTGGATGACTGGTTTATTGAGCGTTACAAAAATCGGCCAAATAACGCAGTTTTTAATAATATGTGTTTGGCAACATTCGCATCCGAATACAGGGTTTTGTCACAGAGTGAAAGTTCCAAAAATGCCATCGAACTCCAAAATCAATTTGGGTTTATTCTTAAAAGAACGCGTACAAAACCAGCAGTTGTGCGTTATGCAAAATTTTCAAAACAAAGTCTCCGGAATTATTTTTCTACAGCAATTTTCAATTGTTTCTGCCGTATCGTATCGACGAGCAGTTAAAGCCACACAATTGGGAAACGTGTGATAGATTTTTACATGAGCGGTCGAGTTATATTTGCTGATGGATCTAGACAGCTGGTGAAATCAGTGGTCGACGCAAATAGAGCTCTGTTTGAACTTGATTCGGATGAATTGCAAAGAATCCAAGAGTCTTTAGACGGTAATGTAGATTTCGAAGACGCTTGGTGTGACCTGTGCCCCGAACAGGAATTGAAAATCTTCAATGCCTTGAAGAGCGGGAAAAATTTGAAACCGTAGACGGGGAGCAAATTGACGCGATTCCTGATCTTGCCGTTACTAATCGGCAAATTGGCCATTTGGAAAAGAGAAAGAATATTTTGAGCAGAAGCGAAGGGCTGAAATTAGTTCGGTCTCTAAACGAAACCCCAAATGTCTATTTTCTATCAAATACGACAATGGTGTTTAGACAAAATGTCGGGTAAAAATCCGGACCCGTTTCACGTATTTATAACAGGGGGTGCTGGGACCGGAAAGAGCCATTTGATCAAGGCTCTGCAGTATGAGACAACCAGGTTGCTCTCATCACTTTGTGACCACCCTGATTCTGTGTGTGTGTTGTTGACTGCCCCGACTGGAATTGCTGCATACAATTTAGACGCAGCAACTATCCATAACACGTTTAGCATTGGCGTTAATTCCAAATTACCCTACACACCTTTAGGCGAGGAAAAAATTAATAGTCTGCGTGCCAAATATAGAAATGTCCAAATTGTAATTGTCGACGAAATATCCATGGTAGATCACAAACTCATGGCATATATTCATGGCAGATTGCGTCAAATTAAACAATGTATTGATTATTCCCCATTTGGTAAAGTTAGTGTGATAGTTGTTGGAGATTTTTTCCAGCTGCCGCCAGTGAAAGGAAATGCCCTGTATTTAGAGAAAGTAGGATTTAACCTGTGGCACAACCTATTTAGCGTTGTAGAGCTTAAAACAATAGTCAGGCAGAAAGATATTGTTTTTGCGGAACTGCTAAATAGGTTGAGAACACGCTCAAAAGAAACAGCATTGTCAGCTAGTGACATTGATTTGTTGAAGAGCTGTGAAACAGGGGAAGAAAGTTCAGCATTACACATTTTCCCCACAAACGCTCAGGTTAATGATCATAATCTTGTGCAACTGTTGAAACATGCCCGGAACATGTAGAAATAGAAGCTCAGGATACTGGCCATAACAGAAAAACTGGAAAACTTGAGTGAAACATGGACATCACACCAAGATCTATCAGACATGTTTAGCGGAACGTTTGGTTTCTTGGGGAAATGCTCGTGTAATGTGACCAAAAATATAGATGTGACGGATGGGCTTGTAAACGGGGTACGCGGCACGGTGAGACACATAGTTATTTCACCAGGTGAAAGATTTCCTCAAACTGTGTACGTCCATTTTGACGATGACAGAGTTGGGGCACAGCGCAGGAAAGAGTCTGCAAATGCATCAAGTCAATTAGTGAACTGTACACCAATTTTTCCAGAAGAGGATAGAGTCACCGTTAAAGGTGGGTTGCGTCGCCAATTTCCCCTTAAACTGGCTTGGGCTTGTACAGTACATAAGGTGCAAGGGATAACTGTCGATAGAGCTGTGGTGTGCCTTAATAAAATATTTGCTGCTGGACAGGCATATGTTGCATTAAGTCGTGTTACAAATTTATCAGGCTTAATCATTCAAGATTTTAAAGCTAATGCCATCTATTGTAAAACAAATGTTACGCAAGCAATTCAGTGCATGCCTCAGTTTCTACGTGAAGATAGGATCCCACCCCAAATTGCACACAGACCATTTTACTGTGTTTTTGACAATGTGCAAAGTTTGACACGGCATGTCAAGAGATTTGACCCTTTGCACACAGCATTTGCAGCCTAACTGTATTGCTGTTACAGAGACATGGGCTACCTGCCGTCTCATCATTTGACGACATTAACATCAGTGGTTATACATTTTCTAGTTGTTCTCGAAGTGCATCTTACAGCAGCAAGAACCCAGCATTGGTTGCTCTGAAAGACCAACAACATGGTGGTGTTGGCATATATAGTGCAAACAGTATTGAATTTAGTATTGTTCAAGTGCCAGATGTAAATTTAGAATGTATAGTGTACAACTGTTTGTCTCACAGCATATTAATTGCGGTAATTATAGACCACCATCATATCCCATGTCTTTGTTTAAAGAACATTTAGGCAAATTACTTGATTGTGTTAGATCTATTAGGTGACACAATTGCTGTGATGGTGATTTCAATGATGACATTTAAAAACATCAAGCATTTGCAAGTTTGTAACAGGCAAAGGTATGTGCAGCAAGTCACACAACCCACGACCGAAAAGGGCACATTAATTGACCATGTATATGTGAAAACAACACGGTATGATGTAGAATCAACTGTGTTGCCCACCTATTTCAGTGATCATGAGGGGATTCTGTGTTCTTTTGCACCACTGCTGAGGTAGAGTAACTTCAGACGTCTAGCAAACGTAGGTTTAAATTCTGTGTTTTTTCTTCACCTTGTGTTTCATCGTGCCAAATTATGCGCCGTTTAAATCAAACGTCCCCCCTGGTTTAATTTGGTATGTTTTAGGTATCACGTTTTTTCGACCTTAACATGACTATTGAGTCACCCACAAATTCTCCACTGTAATAGACAATTTTACTGTCACCCAACACTTCACCTTCCCGACCCATGCCAAAAGACACATCCTCGACCTTGTGTTCTATAAAAACCTCCCTGTACCTTAGCATAATGTTTAGCCCCACCCTTTCCCTCGATCCTATCATCTGCCAAGTAATGCAAATTTCACCAGCTCAGCAAAGATCTGTCCCTCTCCCTGAAATTGAAACAGTCTCAAAGTTAGGAATTATTTATATATTTATTCTATAATTCATTTTTAATTAGTCTTTAGTATGTTGGACCTGGTAGTTCATTTTAGCGGCTGTATCTCTATTTATCTGTATTTATCTATTTATATTATTAATATGTTCTTAGTTATTGTGTTCAATATGTTCTTAAAAAAATAAAAAGAAAAAAAAAGGTTATTTATATTATTAATATGTTCCTTAGTTATTGTGTTCAATATGTTGTTAAAAAAAATAAATAAAAAAAAATAAGGTTATTTATCTTATTAATATGTTCTTAGTTATTGTGTTCAATATGTTCTTAAAAAAAAATAAGGTTATTTATCTATTTATATACTAATATGTTCTAGTTATTGTGTTCAATATGTTCTTAAATAAGGTTTCTTTTTCCTGCATTACAACGGCATTTTAATAACAAAATTATTAGCAAACATTAGGGCATATTTAGCACATATTCCACACTGCACTAATAACATTTATTCACACATAGGGAAACACATTTTGTAAAATCATGCATCAATATTAAATGATGTCACTCATATGCTGTTGCTAATGCAGGTTTTGCTTTGCCTTCAATGTAGCCTAGAAAAGCAAAAGGCACTGGTAATTGGTACTCCCAGTTTACTGGGATGGGGTTCGATTCCCTGCGGTGTCCTGCTGGTTTCTTTGGCATGTACATTAAAGATCATATTATTTACTATAATAATGATAATTATCCAAGTATTACTAATTAGTATCTCATACAGCTGACACAAGATTCCAAAAACTGTCAACAGAAATATCGATAAGTATAAAATAGGAATAACATGCAATTCAGTTATAAGCTATATTAAAAAGGTGCGTCTTGGATCTTCTCTTAAAAGTATGAAACTTTGTGCTGGTATAGTTGGGAGGGCACATTGGGGAGGGTGAAGTTCATTTGTATTGTGTTCAATATGTTGTTAATAAAAAAAATAAGGTTTGTATTTCCTGCACTACAACAGCATTTGTAATTTAAAAATGTTTTATTAGCAAACATGAGAGCATATTTAGCAGCTAATCCATACTGCACTAATAAAATAGTTATGGAGTTATAGGGAAATACATTTTGGGAAGTGGTAGTATTTACTAGGGATGGATGGAAATTATTCAGGTATTAGAATAATTATTCATGTATTCTAATTAGGGCTGTCAAGTTAACGCGTTAATAACGCGTTAACGCAAAACAAAATTAACGCCACTAATTATTTTAACGCGATTAACGCATGTGTATTTTTTTTCCCCGGCCACCCTGTAGTTTCAGAGCGCATCGAGTTTAAAATACCATCTACAAGCTGATGCTGACAGCCCCGCTCCTGCCGCCCGCTTGTGGCAGACCACACTTCCACGCTCACCGGCAGGCACCGACTGGCCATCGGGAGGACCGGGAGGGTGTGTGTCTGTGTGGCCCGACCGAGAGAGAGACCTTACGTGCATTACCGTACCGCAGTGTGAACGCGGCTATTGTTGTTGTTAGCATCTGGTGCTAGCTAGCTGTGCTAACGGATATAAGGAGCTGTTTCAATGAAAACAGAGGAGCGCTCTATCCACACAACTGCGCCGAGCACTTGACTTGATGCAGGAAGCAGACAGCGGGACATGGTACGAGAAGTCAGCACACTCATGATTGCAGCAACATGATCACAGCGTCCAGGCAGCTCCCGTTCGAGCATATGCCTTGAGTTGCACATAGCTCCAACGATCACACACACACACACACACACACACACACACACACACACACACACACACACACACACACCATTTGTATTGTATGAGAGAGGTTCCAGGTTGAATTGAGGCGAATATTTGTAATGTTCAGATGTTGTTGTGTTTAATATTCATGAGAATATTTGTCATTGTTCAAATGATAATAAACATTAGCATAAAGCATATTTGTCCACTCATATGTTGATAAGAGTATTAAAAACTTGAAAAATATTCCTCTAAGGTACATTTAGAACAGATAAAAAATGTGCGATTAATTTGCGATGAATCGCGATTAACTATGGACAATCATGCGATTAATCGCGATTAAATATTTTAATCGACTGACAGCCCTAATTCTAATGAGTTATGAATAATTGTATTTATATTGTATTCCTTTTTTTTTGGGAGTGATGCCTAAGTTGATTACATATTATGAAATGGAATAATTCAATGTGTGTGTATATATATATATATATATATATATATATACGACTGTGCCATAGCTAAATGTGTTAGGTGACGTCTTAAGGTGTGTTTTGCTCCGCTCACCAGTCCCTCACAGCGGGCAGAGCTGCAGGTGCTGATCTCTCTCTCTCTCGTGTACGGTTATACTTCACTAGCGTTTATGTCCAAATCCATCAGATGTAGCTAGTTATAGCCAATGACATGGCTGCTGCCCCTCCCTACACGCAGATCACGCAGACTCAAAGCTCATCTTAGGCCCAAATGTGGCGCAGATGAGCTCCGCAGACCCGTTGCGAGGTTCCGGCGCTAACAGTTCATGTGTGTGCTCCCCCGCCCCGTCAACACTCGCGACACATGAGTGGCCAGCCTAAACAACAATAAGCGCTGCTTGGCAATCGTGTGTGGCGGCAAAGTACATAGACATTTTGACTGGAGAGATTTAGTTTTGCCGGTATTCAACATATTTTACCAGTCATAGTCCGGTAATTATTTACACTCCAAGAAGAGTCCTACACAATGATGGCGTCAAGAAGGAGTAATGTGTGGAAATATTTCGACCAGGTTAGTGAGTGCGGTGTGGAGGTGAAACTGCGAAATTAAACTTAATTGCTATACCCGCATCCTCCGTTCCAGCTGAGGGTGTTCTCTACAGCTGGGCTGATTGTGAATCGCCTCCACACATGAAAGCTGTAGGCCTATAGCTGTCAAACTGTGATCACCAGTTCAATACATTTGACAAATTCGACTTGGTTTCTACACTTATTTGAACATGTATGTATTTATTTCCAAAAATTATTGATAACAAATTAGGCAAAAAAAAATTGTTAATTTTATTTTTTATTTTTACCCAATTTTGTTTCTATAGGATATGTACATTGCGGCTAACCGGTTATCCGTTTTTTGGGTGGTCTAATGTTCGAATATACATTTGCTTTCAAATGGTGGTGTTTGGATGATTTTCCATTGAATTAGGAAAACACTGTTTCATGGCGAGGGACGCGTTGCCATGGAAACGGCATACAGTGAGATTTGAGATTTAACTTGGAGCTGTTGAGGCATGGACCGGTGATATAAAAGTGAAGATTGGGGGACGATGGGACCGTGTCCATTGGATTTACAGCGACACCGTCGTTTATGGCGAGGGAAGCGTTGCCATGGAAACGGCATACATTGAGATTTCCGATTTCACGTAGAGCTGTTGAGGGCCGGACCATTAATGATAGTCTGAAGTCTGGTGCTGTTTGGATGATTTTCCATTGACTTACAACAACATCCGATGTTTTGGCGAGGGATGCGTTTCCATGGAAACGGCATACATTGAGATTTCCGATGTCACGTAGAGCTGTTGAGGGCCGGACCATTGATGATAGTCTGAAGTCTGGTGGTGTTTGGACGATTTTCCATTGAATTACAACAGCATCGTATTTGTCGGCGAGGGATGCGTGCGTTACCATGGCAACGGCATACATTGAGATTTCCGATTTCACGTATAGCTGTTGAGGGCCGGACCATTGATGATAGTCTGAAGTCTGGTGCTGTTTGGACAATTTTCCATTGACTTACAACAACATGGGATTTTTTGGGGGGGGGATGCGTTGCCATGGAAACGGCATACGTTGAGAATTCAAATTTCACGTAAGGCTGTTGAGGGCCGGACCATTAATGATAGTCTGAAGTCTGGTTCCGTTTGGAACCTTTTCCATTGAATTACAACAGCATGGTATTTGTTGGCGAGGGATGCGTGCGTTACCATGGCAACGGCATACATTGAGATTTCCGATTTCACGTAGAGCTGTTGAGGGCCGGACCATTGATGATAGCCTGAAGTCTGGTGGTGTTTGGATGATTTTCCATTGACTTACAACAACATGGGATTTTTTTGGGGGGGGATGCGTTGCCATGGAAACGGCATACGTTGAGATTTCAGATTTCACGTAGAGCTGTTGAGGGCCGGACCATTGATGATAGTCTGAAGTCTGGTGCTGTTTGGATGATTTTCCATTGACTTACAAGAACATCGTATTTTTTGGCGTTTCCATGGAAACGGCATTCGTTGAGATTTCAGATTTCACTTGGAGCTGTTGAGGCATGGACCATCAGCCATCATATGAAGTCTGGTGCCGTTTGGAACCTTTTCCATTGAATTAGGACAACACCGTGTTTTATGGCGAGGGAAGCGTTGCCATGGAAACGGCATACGGTGAGATTTCAGATTTCACGTAGAGCTGTTGAGGGCCGGACCATTAGCCATCATATGAAATCTGGTGCTGTTTGGAACCTTTTCCATTGAATTAGGACAACACCGTGTTTCACGGCGAGGGACGCGTTGCCATGGAAACGGCATACGTTGAGATTTCAGATTTGACTTGGAGCTGTTGAGGGCCGGACCATTAATGATAGTCTGAAGTCTGGTTCCGTTTTGAACCTTTTCCATTGACTTACGACAACATGATGTTTGACGGCGAGGGATGCGTTGCCATGGCAACGCCAAATGATGACATCCCATAATTGACATAGAGCTGTTGAGGGCTGGACCATTAGCCATCATATGAAGTATGGTGGTGTTTGGACCATTTTCCATTGAATTACGACGACATGATGTTTGATGGCGAGGGATGCGTTGCCATGGAAACGGCATACGTTGAGATTTCAGATTTCACGTAGAGCTGTTGAGGGCCGGACCATTAATGATAGTCTGAAGTCTGGTTCCGTTTGGAACCTTGTCCATTGAATTTAAACAACATCGTATTTTTTGGCGAGGGATGCGTGCGTTACCATGGAAACGGCATACGTTGAGATTTCAGATTTCACGTAGAGCTGTTGAGGGCCGGACCATTGATGATAGTCTGAAGTCTGGTGCTGTTTGGACGATTTTCCATTGACTTACAACAACATCTGATGTTTTGGCGAGGGATGCCGTTTCCATGGAAACGGCATACGTTGAGATTTCAGATTTGACGTAGAGCTGTTCAGGGCCGGACCATTGATGATAGTCTGAAGTCTGGTGGTGTTTGGATGATTTTCCATTGAATTACGACAACATGATGTTTGACGGCGAGGGATGCGTTGCCATGGCAACGCCAAATGATGACATCCCATAATTGACATAGAGCTGTTGAGGGCCGGACCATTAGCTATCATATGAAGTGTGGTGCTGTTTGGACGATTTTCCATTGACTTACAACCACATCAGATTTTTGGCGGGGGATGCGTTGCCATGGAAACGGCATACGTTGAGATTTCAGATTTCACTTGGAGCTGTTGAGGGCCGGACCATTAATGATAGTCTGAAGTCTGGTTCCGTTTGGACGATTTTCCATTGACTTACAACAACATGATGTTTGACGGCGAGGGATGCGTTGCCATGGAAACGGCATACGTTGAGATTTCAGATTTCACGTATAGCTGTTGAGGGCCGGACCATTGATGATAGTCTGAAGTGTGGTGGTGTTTGGACGATTTTCCATTGAATTACGACGACATGATGTTTGACGGCGAGGGATGCGTTACCATGGCAACGGCATACGTTGAGATTTCAGATTTCACATAGAGCTGTTGAGGGTCGGACCATTGATGATAGTCTGAAGTGTGGTGGTGTTTGGATGATTTTCCATTGACTTACAACAACATCGTATATTTGTTGGCGGGAGATGCGTTGCCATGGAAACGGCATATGTTAAGATTTCAGATTTCACTTGGAGCTGTTGAGGGCCGGACCATTGATGATAGTCTGAAGTCTGGTGGTGTTTGGATGATTTTCCATTGAATTACGACATCATGATGTTTGACGGCGAGGGATGCCGTTTCCATGGAAACGGCATACCTTGAGATTTCAGGTTTCACTTGGAGCTGTTGAGGCATGGACCATTGATGATAGTCTGAAGTCTGGTGGTGTTTGGATGATTTTCCATTGAATTACGACAACATGATGTTTGACGGCGAGGGATGCGTTGCCATGGAAACGGCATACGTTGAGATTTCAGATTTCACATAGAGCTGTTGAGGGCCAGACCATTGATGATAGTCTGAAGTCTGGTGGTGTTTGGATGATTTTCCATAGAATTACGACAACATGATGTTTTACGGCGAGGGATGCGTTGCCATGGCAACGCCAAATGATGACATCCCATAATTGACATAGAGCTGTTGAGGGCCGGACCATTAGCCATCATATGAAGTCTGGTGCTGTTTGGACAATTTTCCAATGACTTACAACCACATCGGATTTTTTGGCGGGGGATGCGTTGCCATGGAAACGGCATACGTTGAGATTTCAGATTTCACGTATAGCTGTTGAGGGCCGGACCATTGATGATAGTCTGAAGTCTGGTGGTGTTTGGATGATTTTCCATTGAATTACGACGACATGATGTTTGACGGCGAGGGATGCGTTGCCATGGCAACGGCATACGTTGAGATTTCAGATTTCACATAGAGCTGTTGAGGGCCGGACCATTGATGATAGTCTGAAGTGTGGTGGTGTTTGGACGATTTTCCATTGAATTACGACGACATGATGTTTGACGGCGAGGGATGCGTTGCCATGGAAACGGCATACGTTGAGATTTCAGATTTCACTTGGAGCTGTTGAGGGCCGGACCATTAATGATAGTCTGAAGTCTGGTGCTGTTTGGACGATTTTCCATTGACTTACAACAACATCGGATGTTTTGGCGAGGGATGCCGTTTCCATGGAAACGGCATACGTTGAGATTTCAGATTTCACTTGGAGCTGTTGAGGCATGGACCAGTGATATAAAAGTGAAGATTGGGGGACGATGGGACCGTGTCCATTGGATTTACAGCGACACCGTTGTTTATGGCGAAGGATCCGTTGCCATGGTAACGCCAAATTAAGTAACATCAGATTTGACCTAGAGCTGTTCAGGGCTGTGGTGTGAACCGTCATGTGAAGTTTGGTGGCGTTCTGAGAATGTCAGTTTGAGTTATGACATCATCGGGTTCCATGGCGAGGGACCGCCAAAAATCGTACGAACGCGAACTTTGGCGGAAAATAACGGCTACGCCGTGGGGAGTATAAAAATTCCTGTGATAACTTAAGCTCTCCCATGTCTCGCGAAGCTACCCGACTAATTTCGAGGCGTACGATAAAAGTCCCTAGGAGGAGATAGATTTCGTAGGTACGCGAAATAGGGAAAAAAACGCGATTTTATCGCGTTTTTTTCGACACCAAATTCAAAATGGCCGACTTCCTGTACGTTATTTTTTACCCCTCCAAGAGGCTTTTTGGTTCGTCTCCGAACCCTAGATATGCGTGGCGAGTTTCGTTCGTTTACGTGAAATTTAAAGTAGGGGGAGTTAACGTCAAAAACCGGAAGTGGGCGTGGCCTACGCAATTTTTTACGTTAAGTTCCGGGACCAATAACAACTTGCAATTTTGTCACGGATTGACGCGTGTGCAAAATTTGGTGAGTTTTCACTTATGCTGCGGGGCTCAAAAGAGCGTTTTAAGAATTAAAATAATAATAATAACAAATAATCGGTCCAGTTTCAATCATGTTCGATTTAACATTGACGCGGATGGGACCACCTCACTGTAGGCCGTCCGGCCTACCCACTGGGACATGTCTAATGGGCTTTTGGCCCTTTTTTACCCTGTTTTGAGGGGGTTTTGCTTGGTTATCGCTCGCTTCGCGAGCGACTACGATGATTGTTACGATATCAATTATGCGATTTGCAGTCACGTGGGCTTCGCCCACGTGACTGGGCTCACGCGGTCTATCAGCCGACATTATTTACGAACATTTTCGGTGCTTTAGTCGGTCGTTTACCCTGTTTTTGGCAGTTTAATCGGTCGCTGCGCGACCGATTTTTTCCAATTTCAATAGGGTCTTCGCCGACCTAGGTCTCAGACCCTAATAAATAATCGGTCCAGTTTCAATCTTGTTCGATTTAACATTGAGGTGGATGGGACCACCTCACTGTAGGCCGTCCGGCCTACCCACTGGGACATGTCTAATGGGCTTTTGGCCCTTTTTTACCCTGTTTTGAGGGGGTTTTGCATGGTTATCGCTCGCTTCGCGAGCGACTACGATGATTGTTACGATATCAATTATGCGATTTGCAGTCACGTGGGCTTCGCCCACGTGACTGGGCTCACGCGGTCTATCAGCCGACATTATTTACGAACATTTTCGGTGCTTTAGTCGGTCGTTTACCCTGTTTTTGGCAGTTTTATCGGTCGCTGCGCGACCGATTTTTTCCAATTTCAATAGGGTCTTCGCCGACCTAGGTCTCAGACCCTAATAAATAATCGGTCCAGTTTCAATCTTGTTCGATTTAACATTGAGGTGGATGGGACCACCTCACTGTAGGCCGTCCGGCCTACCCACTGGGACATGTCTAATGGGCTTTTGGCCCTTTTTTACCCTGTTTTGAGGGGGTTTTGCATGGTTATCGCTCGCTTCGCGAGCGACTACGATGATTGTTACGATATCAATTATGCGATTTGCAGTCACGTGGGCTTCGCCCACGTGACTGGGCTCACGCGGTCTATCAGCCGACATTATTTACGAACATTTTCGGTGCTTTAGTCGGTCGTTTACCCTGTTTTTGGCAGTTTTATCGGTCGCTGCGCGACCGATTTTTTCCAATTTCAATAGGGTCTTCGCCGACCTAGGTCTCAGACCCTAATAAATAATCGGTCCAATTTCAATCTTGTTCGATTTAACATTGAGGTGGATGGGACCACCTCACTGTAGGCCGTCCGGCCTACCCACTGGGACATGTCTAATGGGCTTTTGGCCCTTTTTTACCCTGTTTTGAGGGGGTTTTGCTTGGTTATCGCTCGCTTCGCGAGCGACTACGATGATTGTTACGATATCAATTATGCGATTTGCAGTCACGTGGGCTTCGCCCACGTGACTGGGCTCACGCGGTCTATCAGACGACATTATTTACGAACATTTTCGGTGCTTTAGTCGGTCGTTTACCCTGTTTTTGGCAGTTTTATCGGTCGCTGCGCGACCGATTTTTTCCAATTTCAATAGGGTCTTCGCCGACCTAGGTCTCAGACCCTAATTAAAGCTGCAAGCAGCGTTGAGCGGGTCTTCGACGTTCCGCAGGCTGGTGTCCGCACGTCGACGTGTGTGTCTAGGTGTCTCGAGGACTCGGCCGATCGGACAAAATATTTAGGAGTTACGGCAGTATTACGGCAGTATTACGGCAGTATTACGGCGGTATTACGGCAGTATTACGGCAGTAACACTAACGTTGTGTTTGATGGCGGGTGATTTGTTGCCATGGCAACGGCATATGATGACATCCCAGACATCGAGCTGTTGAGGGCCGGACCATTAATGATAGTCTGAAGTCTGGTGCTGTTTGGACGATTTTCCATTGACTTACAACAACATCGGATGTTTTGGCGAGGGATGCCGTTTCCATGGCAACGGCATTCGTTGAGATTTCAGATTTCACTTGGAGCTGTTGAGGCATGGACCATCAGCCATCATATGAAGTCTGGTGCCGTTTGGAACCTTTTCCATTGAATTACGACAACATGATGTTTGACGGCGAGGGATGCGTTGCCATGGAAACGGCATACGTTGACATTTCAGATTTCACATAGAGCTGTTGAGGGCCGGACCATTGATGATAGTCTGAAGTCTGGTGCTGTTTGGACGATTTTCCATTGACTTACGACAACATGATGTTTGACGGCGAGGGATGCGTTGCCATGGAAACGGCATACGTTGAGATTTCAGATTTCACTTAGAGCTGTTGAGGGCCGGACCATTGATGATAGTCTGAAGTCTCGTGCTGTTTGGACGATTTTCCATTGAATTACGACAACATGATGTTTGACGGCGAGGGATGCGTTAACATGGCAACGCCAAATGATGACATCCCATAATTGGCATAGAGCTGTTGAGGGCCGGACCATTAGCCATTATATGAAGTCTGGTGCTGTTTGGATGATTTTCCATTGACTTACGACAACATGATGTTTGACGGCGAGGGATGCGTTGCCATGGAAACGGCATACGTTGAGATTTCAGATTTCACTTAGAGCTGTTGAGGGCCGGACCATTGATGATAGTCTGAAGTCTGGTGGTGTTTGGATGATTTTCCATTGAATTACGACAACATGATGTTTGACGGCGAGGGATGCGTTGCCATGGCAACGCCAAATGATAACATCCCATAATTGACATAGAGCTGTTGAGGGCCGGACCATTAGCCATCATATGAAGTCTGGTGCTGTTTGGACAATTTTCCATTGACTTACAACCACATCGGATTTTTTGGCGGGGGATGCGTTACCATGGCAACGGCATACGTTGAGATATCAGATTTCACTTGGGGTTGTTGAGGGCCGGACCATTAATGATAGTCTGAAGTCTGGTGCTGTTTGGATGATTTTCCATTGACTTACAAGAACATCGTATTTTTTGGCGTTTCCATGGAAACGGCATTCGTTGAGATTTCAGATTTCACTTGGAGCTGTTGAGGCATGGACCATCAGCCATCATATGAAGTCTGGTGCCGTTTGGAACCTTTTCCATTGAATTAGGACAACACCGTGTTTCATGGCGAGGGAAGTGTTGCCATGGAAACGACAAATGGTGAGTTTTCAGATTTCACGTAGAGCTGTTGTGGGCTGGACCATTAGCCATCATATGAAATCTGGTGCTGTTTGGAACCTTTTCCATTGAATTAGGACAACACCGTGTTTCACGGCGAGGGACGCGTTGCCATGGCAACGGCATACGTTGAGATTTCAGATTTCACGTATAGCTGTTGAGGGCCGGACCATTGATGATAGTCTGAAGTCTGGTGGTGTTTGGATGATTTTCCAATGAATTACGACGACATGATGTTTGACGGCGAGGGATGCGTTGCCATGGAAACGGCATACGTTGAGATTTCAGATTTCACTTGGAGCTGTTGAGGGCCGGACCATTGATGATAGTCTGAAGTCTGGTGGTGTTTGGATGATTTTCCAATGAATTACGACAACATGATGTTTGACGGCGAGGGATGCGTTGCCATGGAAACGGCATACGTTGAGATTTCAGATTTCACATAGAGCTGTTGAGGGCCGGACCATTGATGATAATCTGAAGTGTCGTGGTGTTTGGATGATTTTCCATTGAATTACGACAACATGATGTTTGACGGCGAGTGATGCGTTGCCATGGCAACGCCAAATGATGACATCCCATAATTGGCATAGAGCTGTTGAGGGCCGGACCATTAGCCATTATATGAAGTCTGGTGGTGTTTGGACGATTTTCCATTGAATTACGACGACATGATGTTTGACGGCGAGGGATGCGTTGCCATGGCAACGGCATACGTTGAGATTTCAGATTTCACATAGAGCTGTTGAGGGCCGGACCATTAGCCATCATATGAAGTCTGGTGTTGTTTGGACGATTTTCCATTGAATTACAACAACATGTGAATTTTTGGCGAGGGATGCGTTTCCATGGAAACGGCATACATTGAGATTTCAGATTTCACATAGAGCTGTTGAGGGCCGGACCATTAATGATAGTCTGAAGTCTGGTGCTGTTTGGACGATTTTCCATTGACTTACAACAACATCGGATGTTTTGGCGAGGGATGCCGTTTCCATGGAAACGGCATACGTTGAGATTTCAGATTTCACTTGGAGCTGTTGAGGCATGGACCAGTGATATAAAAGTGAAGATTGGGGGACGATGGGATCGTGTCCATTGGATTTACAGCGACATCGTTGTTTATGGCGAAGGATCCGTCACCATGGTAACGCCAAATTAAGTAACATCAGATTTGACCTAGAGCTGTTCAGGGCTGTGGTGTGAACCGTCATGTGAAGTTTCGTGGCGTTCTGAGAATGTCAGTTGGAGTTATGACATCATCGGGTTCCATGGCGAGGGACCGCCAAAAATCGTACGAACGCGAACTTTGGCGGAAAATAACCGCTACGCCATGGGGAGTATAAAAATTCCTGTGATAACTTAAGCTCTCCCATGTCTCGCGAAGCTACCCGACGAATTTCGAGGCGTACGATAAAAGTCCCTAGGAGGAGATAGATTTCGTAGGTACGCCGAAATAGGGCAAAAAACGCGATAAAATCGCGTTTTTTGGACACCAAATTCAAAATGGCCGACTTCCTGTACGTTATTTTTTACCCCTCCAAGAGGCTTTTTGGTTCGTCTCCGCACCCTGGATATGCGTGGCGAGTTTCGTTCGTTTACGTGAAATTTAAAATAGGGGGAGTTAACGTCAAAAACGGAAGTGGGCGTGGCCTACGCAATTTTTTACGCAAAGTTTCGGGACCAATGACATACTTCAAGTTGCCACACTTTTGACGCGTGTGCAAAATTTGGTGAGTTTTCACATATGCTACGGGGGTCAAAAGTGCGTTTGAAAAAGACAAATAATAATCATAATAAATAATCGGTCCAATTTCAATCTTGTTCGATTTAACATTGAGGTGGATGGGACCACCTCACTGTAGGCCGTCCGGCCTACCCACTGGGACATGTCTAATGGGCTTTTGGCCCTTTTTTACCCTGTTTTGAGGGGGTTTTGCTTGGTTATCGCTCGCTTCGCGAGCGACTACGATGATTGTTACGATATCAATTATGCGATTTGCAGTCACGTGGGCTTCGCCCACGTGACTGGGCTCACGCGGTCTATCAGCCGACATTATTTACGAACATTTTCGGTGCTTTAGTCGGTCGTTTACCCTGTTTTTGGCAGTTTTATCGGTCGCTGCGCGACCGATTTTTTTCAAATTTCAATAGGGTCTTCGCCGACCTAGGTCTCAGACCCTAATAATAACAAATAATCGGTCCAGTTTCAATCATGTTCGATTTAACATTGACGCGGATGGGACCCCCTCACTGTCCCTAGGCCGTCTGTCTATAACATGGAAGGACTTTTGGCCCTTTTTGACCCTGTTTTGAGGGGGTTTTAGGGGTTATCGCTCGCTTCGCGAGCGACTACGATGATAGTTACGATATCAATTATGCGATTTGCAGTCACGTGGGCTTCGCCCACGTGACTGGGCTCACGCGGTCTATCAGCCGACATTATTTACGAACATTTTTGGTGCTTTAGTCGGTCGTTTACACTGTTTTTGGCAGTTTTATCGGTCGCTGCGCGACCGATTTGTTTCGAATTTCAATAGGGTCTTCGCCGACCTAGGTCTCAGACCCTAATAATAATAAATAATCGGTCCAGTTTCAATCATGTTCGATTTAACATTGACGCGGATGGGACCCCCTCACTGTCCCTAGGCCGTCTGTCTATAACATGGAAGGACTTTTGGCCCTTTTTGACCCTGTTTTGAGGGGGTTTTAGGGGTTATCGCTCGCTTCGCGAGCGACTACGATGATAGTTACGATATCAATTATGCGATTTGCAGTCACGTGGGCTTCGCCCACGTGACTGGGCTCACGCGGTCTATCAGCCGACATTATTTACGAACATTTTTGGTGCTTTAGTCGGTCGTTTACACTGTTTTTGGCAGTTTTATCGGTCGCTGCGCGACCGATTTGTTTCGAATTTCAATAGGGTCTTCGCCGACCTAGGTCTCAGACCCTAATTAAAGCTGCAAGCAGCGTTGAGCGGGTCTTCGACGTTCCGCAGGCTGTTGTCCGCACGTCGACGTGTGTGTCTAGGTGTCTCGAGGACTCGGCCGATCGGACAAAATATTTAGGAGTTACGGCAGTATTACGGCAGTATTACGGCAGTATTACGGCAGTAACACAAACGTTGTGTTTTAATGGCGGGTGATTTGTTGCCATGGCAACGGCGTATGATGACATCCCAGACATCGAGCTGTTGAGGGCCGGACCATTAATGATAGTCTGAAGTCTGGTGCTGTTTGGATGATTTTCCATTGACTTAAGAGAACATCGTATTTGTTGGCGTGTTCCATGGCAAACGGCATACGTTGAGATTTCAGATTTCACATAGAGCTGTTGAGGGCCGGACCATTGATGATAGTCTGAAGTCTGGTGGTGTTTGGACGATTTTCTATTGACTTACAACCACATCGATGTTTTTGGCGGGGGATGCGTTGCCATGGCAACGCCAAATGATGACATCCCATAATTACATAGAGCTGTTGAGGGCCGGACCATTAGCCATTATATGAAGTCTGGTGTTGTTTGGACGATTTTCCATTGACTTACAACCACATCGATTTTTTGGCGGGGGATGCGTTGCCATGGAAACGGCATACGTTGAGATTTCAGATTTCACGTAGAGCTGTTGAGGGCCGGACCATTGATGATAGTCTGAAGTCTGGTGGTGTTTGGACGATTTTCCATTGAATTACGACGACATGATGTTTGACGGCGAGGGATGCGTTGCCATGGAAACGGCATACGTTGAGATTTCAGATTTCACTTAGAGCTGTTGAGGGCCGGACCATTGATGATAGTCTGAAGTCTGGTGGTGTTTGGATGATTTTCCATTGAATTACGACGACATGATGTTTGACGGCGAGGGATGCGTTGCCATGGAAACGGCATACGTTGAGATTTCAGATTTCACTTGGAGCTGTTGAGGGCCGGACCATTAATGATAGTCTGAAATCTGGTTCCGTTTGGAACCTTGTCCATTGAATTTAAACAACATCGTATTTTTTGGCGAGGGATGCGTGCGTTACCATGGCAACGGCATACATTGAGATTTCCGATTTCACGTAGAGCTGTTGAGGGCCGGACCATTAATGATAGTCTGAAATCCGGTGGTGTTTGGACGATTTTCCATTGAATTACAACAACATCGGATGTTTTGGCGAGGGATGCCGTTTCCATGGAAACGGCATACCTTGAGATTTCAGATTTCACTTGGAGCTGTTGAGGGCCGGACCATTGATGATAGTCTGAAATCCGGTGGTGTTTGGATGATTTTCCATTGAATTACAACAACATGATGTTTGACGGCGAGGGATGCGTTGCCATGGCAACGCCAAATGATGACATCCCATAATTGACATAGAGCTGTTGAGGGCCGGACCATTAGCCATCATATGAAATCCGGTGCTGTTTGGACGATTTTCCATTGAATTACGACGACATGATGTTTGACGGCGAGGGATGCGTTGCCATGGAAACGGCATACGTTGAGATTTCAGATTTCACTTGGAGCTGTTGAGGGCCGGACCATTAATGATAGTCTGAAGTCTGGTGCTGTTTGGACGATTTTCCATTGACTTACAACAACATCGGATGTTTTGGCGAGGGATGCCGTTTCCATGGAAACGGCATACCTTGAGATTTCAGATTTCACTTGGAGCTGTTGAGGCATGGACCAGTGATATAAAAGTGAAGATTGGGGGACGATGGGACCGTGTCCATTGGATTTACAGCGACACCGTTGTTTATGGCGAAGGATCCGTTGCCATGGTAACGCCAAATTAAGTAACATCAGATTTGACCTAGAGCTGTTCAGGGCTGTGGTGTGAACCGTCATGTGAAGTTTGGTGGCGTTCTGAGAATGTCAGTTTGAGTTATGACATCATCGGGTTCCATGGCGAGGGACCGCCAAAAATCGTACGAACGCGAACTTTGGCGGAAAATAACGGCTACGCCATGGGGAGTATAAAAATTCCTGTGATAACTTAAGCTCTCCCATGTCTCGCGAAGCTACCCGACTAATTTCGAGGCGTACGATAAAAGTCCCTAGGAGGAGATAGATTTCGTAGGTACGCGAAATAGGGAAAAAAACGCGATTTTATCGCGTTTTTTCGACACCAAATTCAAAATGGCCGACTTCCTGTACGTTATTTTTTACCCCTCCAAGAGGCTTTTTGGTTCGTCTCCGAACCCTAGATATGCGTGGCGAGTTTCGTTCGTTTACGTGAAATTTAAAATAGGGGGAGTTAACGTCAAAAACCGGAAGTGGGCGTGGCCTACGCAATTTTTTACGCAATGTTCCGGGACCAATGACATACTTTAAGTTGCCACACTTTTGAAGCGACTGCAAAATTTGGTGAGTTTTGACATATGCTGCGGGGGTCAAAAGTGCGTTTGAAAATGTCAAAGAATAATAATAACAAATAATCGGTCCAGTTTCAATCATGTTCGATTTAACATTGACGCGGATGGGACCACCTCACTGTAGGCCGTCCGGCCTACCCACTGGGACATGTCTAATGGGCTTTTGGCCCTTTTTTACCCTGTTTTGAGGGGGTTTTGCTTGGTTATCGCTCGCTTCGCGAGCGACTACGATGATTGTTACGATATCAATTATGCGATTTGCAGTCACGTGGGCTTCGCCCACGTGACTGGGCTCACGCGGTCTATCAGCCGACATTATTTACGAACATTTTCGGTGCTTTAGTCGGTCGTTTACCCTGTTTTTGGCAGTTTTATCGGTCGCTGCGCGACCGATTTTTTCCAATTTCAATAGGGTCTTCGCCGACCTAGGTCTCAGACCCTAATAAATAATCGGTCCAGTTTCAATCTTGTTCGATTTAACATTGAGGTGGATGGGACCACCTCACTGTAGGCCGTCCGGCCTACCCACTGGGACATGTCTAATGGGCTTTTGGCCCTTTTTTACCCTGTTTTGAGGGGGTTTTGCATGGTTATCGCTCGCTTCGCGAGCGACTACGATGATTGTTACGATATCAATTATGCGATTTGCAGTCACGTGGGCTTCGCCCACGTGACTGGGCTCACGCGGTCTATCAGCCGACATTATTTACGAACATTTTCGGTGCTTTAGTCGGTCGTTTACCCTGTTTTTGGCAGTTTTATCGGTCGCTGCGCGACCGATTTTTTCCAATTTCAATAGGGTCTTCGCCGACCTAGGTCTCAGACCCTAATAAATAATCGGTCCAATTTCAATCTTGTTCGATTTAACATTGAGGTGGATGGGACCACCTCACTGTAGGCCGTCCGGCCTACCCACTGGGACATGTCTAATGGGCTTTTGGCCCTTTTTTACCCTGTTTTGAGGGGGTTTTGCTTGGTTATCGCTCGCTTCGCGAGCGACTACGATGATTGTTACGATATCAATTATGCGATTTGCAGTCACGTGGGCTTCGCCCACGTGACTGGGCTCACGCGGTCTATCAGCCGACATTATTTACGAACATTTTCGGTGCTTTAGTCGGTCGTTTACCCTGTTTTTGGCAGTTTTATCGGTCGCTGCGCGACCGATTTTTTTCAAATTTCAATAGGGTCTTCGCCGACCTAGGTCTCAGACCCTAATAATAATAAATAATCGGTCCAGTTTCAATCATGTTCGATTTAACATTGACGCGGATGGGACCCCCTCACTGTCCCTAGGCCGTCTGTCTATAACATGGAAGGACTTTTGGCCCTTTTTGACCCTGTTTTGAGGGGGTTTTAGGGGTTATCGCTCGCTTCGCGAGCGACTACGATGATAGTTACGATATCAATTATGCGATTTGCAGTCACGTGGGCTTCGCCCACGTGACTGGGCTCACGCGGTCTATCAGCCGACATTATTTACGAACATTTTCGGTGCTTTAGTCGGTCGTTTACCCTGTTTTTGGCAGTTTTATCGGTCGCTGCGCGACCGATTTTTTCCAATTTCAATAGGGTCTTCGCCGACCTAGGTCTCAGACCCTAATAAATAATCGGTCCAATTTCAATCTTGTTCGATTTAACATTGAGGTGGATGGGACCACCTCACTGTAGGCCGTCCGGCCTACCCACTGGGACATGTCTAATGGGCTTTTGGCCCTTTTTTACCCTGTTTTGAGGGGGTTTTGCTTGGTTATCGCTCGCTTCGCGAGCGACTACGATGATTGTTACGATATCAATTATGCGATTTGCAGTCACGTGGGCTTCGCCCACGTGACTGGGCTCACGCGGTCTATCAGCCGACATTATTTACGAACATTTTCGGTGCTTTAGTCGGTCGTTTACCCTGTTTTTGGCAGTTTTATCGGTCGCTGCGCGACCGATTTTTTCCAATTTCAATAGGGTCTTCGCCGACCTAGGTCTCAGACCCTAATAATAACAAATAATCGGTCCAGTTTCAATCATGTTCGATTTAACATTGAGGCGGATGGGACCCCCTCACTGTAGGCCGTCCGGCCTACCCACTGGGACATGTCTAATGGGCTTTTGGCCCTTTTTGACCCTGTTTTGAGGGGGTTTTAGGGGTTATCGCTCGCTTCGCGAGCGACTACGATGATAGTTACGATATCAATTATGCGATTTGCAGTCACGTGGGCTTCGCCCACGTGACTGGGCTCACGCGGTCTATCAGCCGACATTATTTACGAACATTTTCGGTGCTTTAGTCGGTCGTTTACCCTGTTTTTGGCAGTTTTATCGGTCGCTGCGCGACCGATTTTTTCCAATTTCAATAGGGTCTTCGCCGACCTAGGTCTCAGACCCTAATTACTGACCGTACGGTTAAATCACCCGGAGTATACTGTCTATGAGTATTTCGTGTGTGTTTGCAGACATTCTCCTGCTATGAGATACATGTAAGGCCATGTGCTAACATCAGTGTTGAGGTCTGGGAATGCTCGTTAGCCCTCATGTTTACCTCGGTAGCATAGCATTAGCATAGCATAGCATTTACACAGTCGTGGTAGATACATTGTCTGTTTTAAACAGAATAAATACACAAACCACAATGAATACTTACAGGTTGTATACCCAAATCTTCCGCTGGTCCAAACAAAGTAGGAACAGCATCGTCCTCCAATATCAGCTTTGCAAGTCCAAAGCTAAACATTGTTACGATTTTAAAGCTTTGGTCCGTGAAGTGCTGTGCACACACAACAGTACCGGCTGGTAAATCAGCTGGAACAGTGTTAAAAAGGAATGTCAACCACTGACTTTGTCGTGGTTCTGCCTTCGGTACTGCAAACAATGTGGATTTCTCCAGGCAACAGACCCTCCGCGACATGACTGGATAGAGCTTAGAAAATAAGCAGGTTTTACGACACTTAATATTGTCGGCTGGCAGAGGAAGTGACGTCACGCGGTGCAGCTACGTCACGTGGGGCAGGAAGTAAACAATGGAAACTGAGAAATCTCCAACGAGGCTTTTGGGGGAGGTCTTTTCTGTGTTAGCGTTTTACTTCCTACAGGGTGTACCTTTGAAGGGTTTTGACTTTGCAGACTGTTTACATGCATGGACACCTTCATAACACACAAGGAGACGGGTAATAACCGGAAAAGCATGCAATAGGCCCTTTAAGTAACGTGGTAATAGAACAAGCAGAAGGTAATCAAGAGACAAAAGACGGCGTTGTCCCTGGTGTGGCTGCAGCGAAGGAGAGAGGCCGAGCTGTGCTCAGCCGTCCGCTTTTATCTTCTTCCATGCTGTGAAGAAGAGGGGCCCCCGCCTTACGCCCCGTACACACTACAGGCGTCAGAAAAGCTTGAAGCTAGGCGTGTCCGAGGCTTGGCGCTTTCTCGCGCCCAAGGCGACCAACAACCAATCAGGAATCTCCCGCCCACCCCCGGCATACAAAGCAAAAAAAAGCCCGGCTCTTCTTCACTATTGCCAAAATGGATGCCGGTTTTGAAGCAAGGGTACCGTTGGTTTATTCAATGTATCGCAGTAGGCCACGTAAAGGGCGTCGCTGTTGGGTACATCCGATACTCAGAAAACGTCTGCAACGGGGGGAATACCACATTCTTGTCCAAGAGCTCCGCCTGGATGATGTACTGTTTCAGCAGTACTTCAGGATGAGCAAAGACGCGTTCGATGAGTTGCTCGGAAAAGTCGGTCCACTGATTGCAAAGGCAGACACCCGTTTGCGTTTGTCAATCGGACCCGCCGAGCGACTCGCCATCTGCCTACGGTACGTTTTGAGTATTTCTACTTATTTAATATGACTCTGTATATAAAGAAAGAGAATGCATGCAATGGATGAATGAAGTCTAAACCCAGTATTGCTCCCCTGTGTGTGTGTGTGTGTGTGTATGTGATGTGTGTGTCTGTGGTGTGTGTGTGTCTGCCTGTGGTGTAATTGTGTGTCTGTGATGTGTGTGTCTGTGGTGCGTGTGTCTGTCTGTGATGTGTGTGTCTGTGATGTGTGTGTCTGTGGTGTGTGTGCCTGCGTGGCCTATAACCTTTTTTTTTAATCTTGTATATTACTTTTTTCTCAGGTACCTGGCAACCGGTGACTCGTACAGGACCATAGCATTCAGCTATCGGGTCGGGCATACAACAGTGGCTGTCATCGTCAGGGAGGTTGCGGGTGCCATCTGGACCGCGCTGATCGAGGAGACCATGGCGGTACCACAGACGGAGGACTGGAGAGCCATCGCTGCTGGGTTCCACGAGCGCTGGAACTTTCCAAATTGCGTTGGTGCCATTGATGGGAAGCACGTGGTGATCCAGGCTCCAGCAAATTCTGGGTCCCTGTACTTCAACTACAAGTCCACCCACTCCTTTGTACTACTGGCTGTCGTGGATGTCCAGTACCTCTTCAGGGTAGTGGACGCCCAGTACCTCTTCAGGGTAGTGGATGCCCAGTACCTCTTCAGGGTAGAGGATGCCCAGTACCTCTTCAGGGTAGTGGATGCCCAGTACCTCTTCAGGGTAGTGGATGCCCAGTACCTCTTCAGGGTAGTGGATGCCCAGTACCTCTTCAGGGTAGTGGATGCCCAGTACCTCTTCAGGGTAGGGGATGTCCAGTACCTCTTCAGGGTATTGGATGCCCAGTACCTCTTCAGGGTAGTGGACGCCCAGTACCTCTTCAGGGTAGGGGATGTCCAGTACCTCTTCAGGGTAGTGGATGCCCAGTACCTCTTCAGGGTAGTGGATGCCCAGTACCTCTTCAGGGTAGTGGACGCCCAGTACCTCTTCAGGGTAGGGGATGTCCAGTACCTCTTCAGGGTAGTGGATGCCCACTACCTCTTCAGGTTGGAGGATGCCCAGTACCTCTTCAGGGTAGTGGACGCCCAGTACCTCTTCAGGGTAGTGGATGCCCAGTACCTCTTCAGGGTAGAGGATGCCCAGTACCTCTTCAGGGTAGTGGATGCCCAGTACCTCTTCAGGGTAGTGCATGCCCAGTACCTCTTCAGGGTAGAGGATGCCCAGTACCTCTTCAGGGTAGTGGATGCCCAGTACCTCTTCAGGGTAGTGGATGCCCAGTACCTATTCAGGGTAGAGGACGCCCAGTACCTCTTCAGGGTAGGGGACGCCCAGTACCTCTTCAGGGTAGTGGACGCCCAGTACCTCTTCAGGATAGTGGATGTCCAGTACCTCTTCAGGGTAGTGGATGCCCAGTACCTCTTCAGGGTAGTGGATGTCCAGTACCTCTTCAGGGTAGTGGATGCCCAGTACCTCTTCAGGGTAATGGACGCCCAGTACCTCTTCAGGGTAGGGGACGCCCAGTACCTCCTCAGGGTAGTGGATGTCCAGTACCTCTTCAGGGTAGTGGACGCCCAGTACCTCTTCAGGGTAGTGGACGCCCAGTACCTCTTCAGGGTAGGGGACGCCCAGTACCTCTTCAGGGTAGTGGATGCCCAGTACCTCTTCAGGGTAGTGGATGCCCAGTACCTCTTCAGGGTAGTGGATGTCGGAGGTTTTGGAAGGAGCAGTGACGGTGGGAGCCTGAGGAATTCTGCTTTTGGAGAGGGCCTCAGAGATGGCAGTCTTCAGCTCCACCTGACACCGTCATCCCAGGAGCAGAGCGGCTCGGCCTTCTCCCCCATGTGTTCGTTGGGGATGATGCTTTTCCTCTGCTGGACAACCTGCTGCGTCCGTTCCCTGGACGCCAGCTCACGCGTGAAAGGAGGCTGTTCAATTACTGCCTCAGCCGGGCCAGGTTGGTGGTTGAATGTGCGTTTGGCATCCTCTCATCCCAGTGGAGAATGTTCCGGCGTGTCATCACCACCAGCCCGGAGGTAGCAGAGTTGTGTGTGAAGGCCGCCTGTGTGTTGCACAACTTCCTCCGCAGGAAGACGATAGGAAGGCCATCATGCACACCTGTCGTCCCTGTCGTCGCAGAGTCCAGTGATGAAGCTCCAACTCTGCGCGATGCACCTATGATGGGCTCAAACAACGCCACACGCCGATCCATCCAACTGCGGGAGACCTTCTGCTCCTATCTGAGTGAGGAGGGTGTAGTGTCATGGCAGCATAACGTGGTGTAGGGTCACCATGGCTCCTCCAAACCAAAAGCTCTTTTAAGAGCTACCCATTTTCTACAACCTTTTTCTTTCAGCCCTGTTTTTACTGATAAACCACTCATAATTTCAACAGGTTTTCACTGAACAATTACAGAAGAAAGCACATTATATATACCGACATACATGAAGCTTCTGGTATGTTGCAACTGACAAACCACATGAACAAGTGAAGACACAGTATAGCCATAACAACATACTTTAAATAATGTTTTATTTGGTGAATTTGAGTGAAGTGTGTGTGATGAGTGTACAAAAATGTAATGTGGATCAGTACGTGTCAACAAATTATACTTTGTTCTCCTGGTCCACCACAAAAATTAGCTGGTGTACCCCGAGGCGGACTCTTGCCATCTGTGCCCTTGTCATCTGCCTCGTGGTTGGGAAGAGGCTCTTGAATAATTGAAAGTCCTCATCCTCCTCCACCACTGGTGGGGTTGGCTGGGCAATTGGTCTGTAATTGGTCACAGCAGACTTCTTTCAAATGGGGAGATCTCCCTCCCCCTCCCCCGTGTTTCCCCCCGGACCTCAGCATTCTCCTCCATGCTGACTGCTGCTGGCTGACTGGCTGGCGGACTGGCTGGCTGACTGGCTCTCTTCCTCTGCCACCAGGGTGGATGGAGGCAGGGTCTGCCGGGGGACATTGCTGGACGTCTCACGGTCTACGATGAATGGGGTTAAAAACTCCATCACTGCCATGAAACACCAGGGCCTGTACCCCCCTGCAGACCCTGCCCCGCTTCTTTTGGCCTCCTTTTCCAAATAGTTTTCCTAGCGGAACCTGTCCCTCAGACTCTTCCATCTTTTCTTGCAGACGTTCTCTAATGAAATGAAATAATAAAGTTAATTAAAACTGCGGTCGCACTCGCGTCCGTGCGCCTGTCAGGGCAGGGTTGCTGGTCACCCCCCCAGTCCTCCGAAATGAGCCGTTTGTCATCCCTGTAAATTGTTTACCTGACTTTGCGTTCCTTTGTTTCTGACCAGGAAATCTTAGGCATGTGCGCCAGTTGTGTTGGTACCATTCTTACTGCATCAACCAGGTAGCGATATGTCGTTTGTTGATCCTTGAGGACTTCAACAAATCATGTCAACAATTAGGGATTATTGGACTGTGCAGTTATATCTTTATGGATCTTTAATTAACTGTCTACACCACAACAATAGATCAAACCACAACAGGGAGTCGAACGCCGTCTCAAATGAGAGTCCATACCAGTGGTTCTTTGCTTTTTGTTGTAGCCTAAACTTTAACAAAAAGCAAAACCTGCAATACATTTGTTTTGTGGTCAATGCCACTAAATTAAGTTATACATTTGGAAACATTTGGAAAATGAAATATATGCCTGAAAATGTAATCTTTCAATATTTATCTTACTGTATTGCAGGACAGACAGACAACAGATATCCACTTCAACAGCATGCAAATAAAGTAAAAACCTCCTGTTGTCATGGCAGTGGGTTTGGTCCTCAGCATGAAATAAAGGTCCATCAACTCTTTGGTATGACAAAGGGGGGGTAGGGAACTTATGGGAAGAAAACATAAATTAATACAACTTTTATTTACAAACGTGACAAAGAAATGTTCAAACTGATATGTGAGTTAATAAATTATTTCAATTAAACAGAATTTTTGCGCCTTTGATAAATGTTATGCGACTGCAGATTCATCTAATTTAAGATATGGTTATGTTGGTTAGTGTGGATAACCTCAGACAAGTTGTCACAATATTTTTTGGGGCAGAATAGCTTAAATGTGTTTTTATAAAAGATGAATATAATGTCAGTAATGGAGTTGAGAACATTTCTCATAAATAGTTGCTGTGGCACAGACACCAAACAACAGTCGTGCGTCGACTCGGCAGGGATCAAGGCACGTGAATGCCTCTCCCCGCTTCCGCCGTCTAAACACAACCAAAATTATCTATACCTTGAGATTGCTCCGTAATAGTTGCTGTGGCACAGACACCAAACAACAGTCGTGCGTCGACTCGGCAGGGATCAAGGCACGTGAATGCCTCTTCCCGCTTCCGCCGTCTACACACAACCAAAACTACCCGCTCGTGTCCTTTGTCAGTTACACAATGAAACAGTTGAAGCTGAGGTGTTCTTTGTTAATAAACATTGAACTGCCTCATGAGTACTGAAATACATCGGGATAACCTTCGTTTCTGTGAGATACTGACTTGTGTGTTTCCCATATACATGATCGATCAATGTTCCCTTTTCTGTTGAGGGTTCGGATACCAACTGCAAGTTACCTAGTTGTTCCATGAAGGATGACATGGACAATGACTTGAGGTGATCGTGGTTGAAGTCTCCCAAAATGACTACGTTGTCTGACATAGTATTTAAGAAACTGGTCAACAGCTTCATGTTTAGTTTGAACAGAGGCAATGGATATGTTTGTGGGCGGTAAAGAACCACAACAATCACATTCTCCCTGGTGAAATGCGAGGCAATACATTCCAAATTCACATTTGGAAGATCCAAAATGGTGTACTCTAACTGGTCTTGACAATATATGCCAACTCCCCCTTGTTGTTGGTCTTTAATTGTTTTCAAAACAGCGTCAGTTGAGTTGTATGCCTTGCAACGTGGCACACTGTGAAACGTATATGTCTCAATCCGTGCAGTGTGATTTGCAACAGTTTCAGTTAACCATATTTCCGTTACAGCCACACAACTGTAATCAAATGGCTGAATTTGCGCCGTTAGATCAGGTAAATGTCTGTCTAAACTTTGTACATTCATTGAGAATATGGAGAATGAGTGTGTTCCCTGTGAGGGTGTAGTAGCACAGGATACAAATGGCGGCATGCCATCAAGGGAATCCTGAATATTCTCTTTGCAATATATGGCGCTGTCTTTAAAGTCCTGCATTGTAAACCCATTTAAGCTTTTGACGCGGCTTAAAGCAACATATGCCTGGCCTGACTCAAAGATTCTTTTGAGCGAAACGACTGCTTTGTCAACAGTTAACCCTTGCACCTTGTGGATTGTGCAAGCCCATGCTAGTTTCAAAGTAAACTGTTTATGCAATTTCCCCTTGCGTATCCTCTTGTCATCTCTGTTTATGGGAGTAGCCAAAGGGTTGCCACTAGTTGAAGGGAAACGCTTCCTTCTGTTCGTCCCCACTTTTTCGTCATCGAATTTCACAAACACAGTGCTCACAAATGTGTTGTGGATATTGTTGACAATGTCTACGACATTCCCACAGACTCCGTTTACCAAGCTGTCAGACACATCAATATGTTTGATCAACATCACTCGTGCACCCTTTCCCAACGGTAACCTTTCAGGTAAATAGGATGTGTACACATTTCTGAAGTGCCCTCTTTTCAATTCCATGCGGCCGGATTGTTGATTCTTCTCATAATCCAGTGCCTCCACGCAAAGGTTCTCCGGACATGATGCTGACAACTGTCTGATATTGTGGTCATTGACTTGTGCATTTGTTGCGAAAATATGCAACGCTGAAGTGCTTTCCCCGGTTTCACACTTTTTCAAGATAGCTATGTCACTGGCAACGAGCGCCGTGGTCTTAGCTCGTGTACGCAACCTGTTCAACAGTTCTGCAAAGACAGTATCCTGTTGACGTACAATGGTGTTTAAATGAGCAATGGAGACTTTTTCAGTCCAGAAATCACATAGCATGTTCTCCAAATACAAGGATTTGCCTTGAACCGGCTTGAGTTGGAAAAAAGTCGCTGACTTTTCCAAATGGTGAGTGATCACTAATTTGCTTAATCTGCCTAAGTCTACCGTGAACATAGGCTAGCATGTTATGATTCACCATCAATCACCAGGATCTGCAGATCGCTCAATTCAGCACGTAAGGTACTGACCCTTTCCTCTCCTAACGGCGTGTAGGGAGGTTTGACATCCAATCCTATAGAAAATGTGCTATGTATTCTGCTGGCTCTTAAACTATAAGCAGCAATGCCAGTAGGGGCAGTTAACAACACAGACACTTTATCAGGTGAACTTGCAACTTGTGACAGCAACTTAGATGCTTCATAGTGGATTGCTTTAATGAGGTGCGATTTCCCAGTCCCAGCACCACCTGTAACAAACACATTGAAGGGTTTTGGGTTCGTGCCATTTACCTTTTCAATGCACCATTGTCTAACTTGATAAAATATCTCTCTCTGTTTAACATTCAGAGATCTGAGAAGATTAGTGCATCCGATCTACACATAATGTTTCCATGTGTATCAAAACGATTTCCCCCTGCACCAGCGTCGGCCAAGTCTGGAATGGTATCTGTGTGTTCGTCTGGAGCTGGCACTCGTTCCCTCACTTCCTGTTCACATTCCAAGCGTTCCAACTGTTGCCCTGGACACATTTCACACCAGGCATCTTCAAGAGCACCTGTGTGTCCTGAAACATTGTCAGAATGTTCCATCACTTCAGATTCTTCAAATGTTCGCCTGTTTACATCAACAGTAGTTTTAACACTGTGAACCACAGTGTCTAGCAACCATTGACCGTTATGGTAGAACTGTTCGAAAGTCTGAAACCCTTCAGGTTTTAAGTCTTCAGTCACACGGTAAGGCAGGAAAATCTGCAAGATGTTCCTGAAGTACTTCTCGGGAGCTATGTGAAAACTGCACATAGCGCACCACTGCAGGTTTTCCCTTAGTCCTTTTCAGGACGAATCCTTGGTCCTTGCCTAGTTTCACTCTATTAACAGAAGTCTGGTTTTTCGACAGAACTCTGTATTCCGACACAAATGTAGCTAAACACATCCGATGAAATATGTCTTCATTTGGTCTATCCAAATACCTATCCACAGAACCACATGTTGTTGTCTGTGAGAGTGTTTGAATCTGCCCTACGTTTTAGTTCCTTTAGGGGCAGACTGTTCCTGTTGTTATCTCCTGTTGGAATGTAGTGAACCGATCGGGAATTATGTTTTAAATGCATCTGGGTCAATCTGTAAACGGCCTCCTGTGCAGAAACATCACGATTATGCAGATAAATGCTGCCTAACTTTCGCAAAGGACTTTTTGGCATCCGTGTTTCCCTCCTTTGTCGCTTCTCGTTGAGCGTTGCTGAGCAGTAATCCCATTTCACGTTCAGCTTTTGCGATGTATGAAATAATGTACACAATGCAGGCATATGCATTTGCTACAAACTGAATGTCCATGTTAGCATTCCAAGCGCTAAGTAAACGTTTATTGTATGGATTCACCCATACGTCTGTAGGTTTGCGCTTCAGAACAATCTGGGTTTTCTTACCAATGCATTCAAATGCAGATTCAAACTGCTCCTGGTTAATACCCAGACTTCCAAACAGCTCTGAGACTGTTTTGAAAGTAGCCGTCTCATCAGTGACTGCCTCTTTGAGCGTGGACATGATCTTACGTGCCTGTTCTTCCGTCATTTGGTTGCCGACGCCTTCCTGTTGTGAACACGACTTATCCGTTTTCCCTACTCTGGAAACAAAGGACCGTTCACTCGGTGGTCGTGGGAAGTTGAAACGACACACGGTGTTTTTCTTTCTACACGATTTTGAATGTCTTTTACTATGCGTTTGCACAGTTGACACCATTTCCTCAAGTAGCTCATCATCTTCTGGAAGTTCACAAGAAATGTACTTGTCTACAAACTGCACCACCTCCTCATCAGTGTCTCGATCAATTTGTGGGCTGTCTTCAATCCAGAAAATGGCATGTATATGAGGACTCCCTCTCTGTTGAAACTCAACACGATAGAAGTAATCTACCACTTTCCCAATTGGCTGACTTGGTGATCGTATGACATCTTTCAAAAAGGTTTCCCATCTGTGTTGAAACATGCGTGCAGCCGTTACAGGATTGCGACGCAAAAGACCACATTTGTCATTCCAGTCCAAATCGTCAACATTGTCACACCTACCCCCTTCAAGCATCATGCTGGTCAATACATTCTTCCACCTCATGTCAGCAGCTGAAAAGGAACAGAAGAAAGTGGGCAACCCAATCTGCCTGACCATCGCAAACAAATCCTTTTGAGCACCAGCCCAAAAAGCCGGCGTGCCACGAATTGGCTTCAGAAATCGGTATCCTTCATTCGATTGAAGAAGTATTTTCAGAGAATCAGTGTCGTTTACCATGTTCGCTGAAATCTTACCTGTATTTCCCCCTGAATGTCCTTGCCGTAAAGCGATGGAAATGCACAACAACACCTTCTGTACTTCAGTCATGTACTGAGCATATAATCTGAATTGCGTGAAAACCTGCCATCCGCATGCATGATTCGGTTCTTAAAGTAACTGGCCAAAGTCAACTTGTTGTTTCTGAAATCGTGATATGTCGGACTTCCCAATGGGAAAAGGCCAGGGAAACGTTTGGCCTCGTTGGTTTCATCACAAAGAACTAGAACTGGATTGTTACACTCAGCAGGTGCAATGTTAAGCGTTGTGTCGCAATGGTCTAAAACGTCCTGACCTAGGTCCACTGGCTGAAGGCATGTATCCATGAACATGCCATGAGTCTGGCGATCATGTAAAGTTTCCTCTTCAAGACATGTCTCATCAGGCTGTACGTCATCAACAGTGTGCTCTTCGTCGAGGTCTTGTTCATATTGATTTAACCAATCGTCATTGAAGTCTACATTAGCGTAATAAGGGTTTGTCCTTTTTAACCACTGCAACGCTCTACTTATTCGATCGATACTGACATATTGGTATAAATAATGTCCTGTGTGTGACAATTTCCGTTTCAGTTTGACTCTCAAGAGAATCCCATCTTCATTGGTCCTTGGCAAAACATGCGTTGTGGCAGTAATGTTTGCTGGGACATATGTCACTGGTCCGTGCACACCATTTTGTGCACCTCTCGGTAAGCACACCACTTTCATAAAAGGGATGTGTATCTTGATTAACTGCATCTCGATAATATTCAGACAACTCAATTCTGAAGGTATCGGATGCAAGTGCAAGTTATTAGCAGCGCACAGTTGTGGCATTTGACCTCGAAATATTTTGCCATGGCAATCCCGGCAGATCCATAACTTTCCCATTGGCGACTTTAGCAATTTGCAGGGCGTTTCACAATTATCACATTTGTGGAAATACTCTTCTGTGATACATCGTGCGGCTACAGTCCTTGTGGCTTCGTTTCTCTGGTATCGACTGCGCTTGCAAATTACCACTTGCTTTCTGAAACAAAGCCTAAGGCAGGAACAACACACAAAATCAGGACCGTTCTTTCTGGTGTCATTAAACAGTTTCAAAACAAAATCAAAGGAACGCTTATTGCGTTTTGCCTGAATGGATTTGTTTTTATTAGCCAGTTGCAATGACACTCTATGGTTCGTGTTTGTGGAATACTTTTTCTTGTTCGCTTTACACACAGCTGCTCTATGCTCGTCATTGTTGTGATATTTCTGAATGCTAGCGTCACAAACAGCTGCTCTATGCTCGTCATGTTTGTGATATTTCAGATTGCTGGCTGTATTCAAGCTGATATTGTATTTCTCATCATCATGATATTTGTCAACCGATGCCCTGTTCTTAATGTGTCGAAATTCTGTATCCTCATCAGGCTTGGAATTTCATCATTTTAGGGGCAAGGCCATTTGGCCTTCCCGTTCACATTTTTTTTAAGGGCACAAAGGCCACATGACAGGGCACAAAGGCCACATGACAGGGCACAAAGGCTGTTTGGTTAAATTACGCTGGTCAATCAACATGACTGAAAAGTGTAGCACGAACGTCAACACCAGTCGTTTTACAAACGGCTGGATAGCAATAGTGTTTCTTAAACGTATACGTTAAGTTCAGCCATAAACCACATAAGTCAGTCAGGGGTAGACAGTAAGGGTAACATTGTATTGTCACTGGCGGAGCATTCGTCCACCAAAAAAAGATCGACTAATAATGAAGAAAATTAACACATGTGTTGCAATAATGTATGCACTAACTACATTACTACTTGTACTACAACATTTTAATCATCAGTTCTTCCTCATTTCCCTCAATTGTTCATATTTGGTTTATTAAAATAATGATATTGTGGTCATTGTTAAAAAATGTCTGCTATTATGAGTATTATTATTTGTATAATCCACTTTCTGCCTTCCTGTCATTAGGAGTTAGACATGTAATGGCTATATGTAATTGATTTGATTAGAACCTTCATTATCCTAAACTGCTGGGACATTTCGCCAATACCTATATATTGTCTACTCTTCACTTACTTGTCAGCATAGGTCGGCATTGATGTACAGAGCCACAGAAGACCTTGTTTATCATACATAGCATCATATTGAGAGGTGCAGTGACGCGTCCTGAAACCAGGAAGTAAGCTGCTGGTTCCCTCCACAGAAAGCAATGGAATTTCTCCACAGAGTTTTGGAAAATAGCTGGAAATAAGGTCTGTGGAAAACAAACCTGTTTGATAAATGCACGTTTTGTTCAGCCGGATAATCTCCACATGTCTACCCTACTTTTATAATTTTCGAATCATAAATCTAATCGATAGCTTATAAAAGGGGTTTAGGACGCGGCACTGCAGCCAACTCCCTGTCACTCCTTTAACTCTTCCGGTGACTTTCTTTTATTAGAAGATTGTTTTTTGCACGGCGCTTGGCCGGTTACCGCTCGTATTAAAAACATGTTGGCGAATGGTTAGGTGGCGCGATAGTCTGTAGTGAAGAAGGAGCGCCCTCCCGCTCACGGGAGCCTGCTCGCGCTGTGCTCCGCAGCAAACAGCTGTTTGCTTTTCCCCCCAACAACGACAACCGACTCACGAAACGCTATGTTGTAGCGTTGATAAACGAAACAATTTAACTAAATTGCTAGTCAAAATACCAATACCATAGGACATTTTTTTTTACTTTTGACAGGGGCACAAAGGCCACTTTGGCCGTGAATTGCATTTTTTACCAAAGTGCCATGGCCGTCGTGGCCGTCGTGAAATTCACACCCTGATCCTCATACTTCCGTTTTTCAGACAACCTCTTATTCTTTGCAATATGTTTTGAATCTGTTCAAAGTCGTGAACTACTCTTACTTGAACAAGAGCTGTCAATCTCTGTGGACTTTGTCTCAGACATATCATTGCCAACCTTTTTCTCAACATTGGCCCTATTAGCATTCCTCGTTAGCATTGGTTTTGCGTAGCACATTGGCTGAATGTTACACAAGTTATGACATTCCAACGAATTCCCATTCTTTGTGCAAACAACTGATTCGTAGTGATTTCCATTGCAATTTTTCAAATAAATGCCCTGCTCTGAAAGTTTTCGGCCTGTACAGCTGTATTTCAACCAGTGGTCATCGATGTGTGTGTAGATATCTAATCCAAGAAGGTTTGCAGCACCGTGGATTTCTACCTCTGTTGCCCAGGTGTTTGATTGAGTCATTTTGGATTTATCCAAATAGTCCTTCAAACTATTGGAGTACTCTTCTCTGACCAAACTATTAAAGTGATCCTCGTTGCACATCATGTGTTTAACGATCTTACGCCTGAACATGAGCTGGGAGTTTTGGCTGCCACACACCACTTGTGATAAAGCGCGGAAAAAAACAGTTGCCATCACCAACAATTTTGTCAGTTGTGCACGGGACACCGAGGGCACCAATCGATCCACTGACGACATCTCCATGTTTCCTGTACTCCAACTGTAACTGACGACACAAAGTTTGCGCTGTGTCTTTGGACAACACATTGAACTGATAGTCCATTGTTGTTGCTCCAAGAATTCCATCATCCGAGTCGTAAACACAGTTACTGTCACCTACCTCTTAAATAGGATCTTCGGACAGTTGTTCCAGTTTTACTACACAGTCAGCATTGGTAGACGTGTCTGTACACTGGCTCACTGTGTGTTGCTGTCCACAAAATGCATGTTCAGGTTTTTGTGGGGCAATATGATGACTTCTGCAGTAGACGAAGCTGCACTCCCATCACAAGAAGCACTGCGGTTATACATATCCACTGTGCTGTTCAGAGTAAGTCTTGTAATCTCAAATTGATTCCTGTCTATTTGTTGTGAGTTGCGTCTACCCCAACCACGAATGTGAACACACAAATCCAGAAGTGTCCCATTGTATAAAACTATGCTTTTCCCTGCACCAAATGCCTTGCCATCTGTGTCACGTGCATGTGAGTGTTCACGTGAACTGTAATGAAACAGTGATCATATGTTTCAAAGATCTTCATCAGACCATCCTTCAAACGGTATGCTACTCCATTAGTCAGGAGCTCTTCTTCTACATACAGGGCTGCTGTATTCCAAGCCACACGGGCGGTTATCTAAAGTGATGATGGTTGGCAATTCCTTTATGAGAAGATATCCAGTCGATTGCTCAGAAATGCAATCGGTTTCAGTCAAAACAGTGTACAGTTTGTCGCCACTATTGACAACATCATCAAGCTGTTGTGTGTTCCAAGTCATTACACTTTGCCTCTTGTGCCAAATCATAGCTGCCAAGGACATGGCAACCCATTGACTTCCCGCATTTGCACCAAATTTGCTATGGGCTTGATGAAAAGTCCCTTGAACAAATATAACATGTTTATGTATTTGCTTAGAAACATTGGTAACCAGTACTTCAGGCACTGCGTTACTCTGCATTGACCATTTGACACAATCTGATTCCTGTTTCAATCGAGCACTTTTTCAACGCAACACCTTCTGGTACAGACAATCTGCGTTTCACATTGGGAGCTGAACCACTGCTTTTGACTTCAGAAGATGAAGCCTGCTCCCTTTTCTCAGCAGTATCACCTGCCACACAATGTAGCACCTTGTTCACCCTCACAGTCACGACACTGAACTTCTTTACATTTAAAGCCTGTGACAACGCAGTGATATACAGCATGAGTTCAGGGAAGCTGCTGTGGAAAAGCGCTACCGACCTGCCATAGTCATGGGGCATTCTTGTGGAATCACAAGGATTAAGAAGCACAACAGAGAAGTTGTGATTGTGCTGTACAATCGCACAGTAAAATCCATCCATGTCCAGCAAACAAGATGCATCGTCCATCAAGGGTAGCTGCAATGCTTCGTACAGTTGAGCACACACACCGTCACTCTTAGTCCCAGAACAAACACCAAAACTCTCAGTACCTGTGGACATACTCCAGAGTGAGTCAAACATCTCAAACTGACTGTCAACGCCTTTGCCCAGTTTTTCAATATGCAGCTTCCTTCCTTCCTTCCTCCTGAATGGAGTCCAGCAAAGAAGCCTTCCATGTGCACACACAGGAAAGCTTGAAGACCCCTTTGGATCTTCTGGATTGAGAATAGCTCAACTGAGGGCCCGGGGCCTGTCAGCCAATCAGATCAGAGCACCTGAGATCAATTCAAACCACCCAGATCCCCCCACGGCAAATACTCTCTGACTCCCCCTGCTGGCTGCATCTGCTGAATGCATCTGCTGGCTGCATGCTTGATATGACAGGAAAACACCACAACACAGACTATAACACCCCTTGCTGCGAAATACAAACCAACTTTGTGCAATAGGTGCTATACATATATGCCATGAATAACTGGGTCATTTATACCTGGCTGCTAAATCAATATATATGCCATTAATAACTGTCATTTATACCTGGCTGCTAAATCAATATATATGCCATTAATAACTGTGTCATTTATACCTGGCTGCTAAATCAATATATATGCCATTAATAACTGTGTCATTTATACCTGGCTGCTAAATCAATATATATGCCATTAATAACTGTGTCATTTATACCTGGCTGCTAAATCAATATATATGCCATTAATAACTGTGTCATTTATACCTGGCTGCTAAATCAATATATATGCCATTAATAACTGTGTCATTTATACCTGGCTGCTAAATCAATATATATGCCATTAATAACTGTGTCATTTATACCTGGCTGCTAAATCAATATATATGCCATTAATAACTGTGTCATTTATACCTGGCTGCTAAATCAATATATATGCCATTAATAACTGTGTCATTTATACCTGGCTGCTAAATCAATATATATGCCATTAATAACTGTGTCATTTATACCTGGCTGCTAAATCAATATATATGCCATTAATAACTGTGTCATTTATACCTGGCTGCTAAATCAATATATATGCCATTAATAACTGTGTCATTTATACCTGGCTGCTAAATCAATATATATGCCATTAATAACTGTGTCATTTATACCTGGCTGCTAAATCAATATATATGCCATTAATAACTGTGTCATTTATACCTGGCTGCTAAATCAATATATATGCCATTAATAACTGTGTCATTTATACATGGCTGCTAAATCAATATACATGCCATTAATAACTGTGTCATTTATACCTGGCTGCTAAATCAATATACATGCCATGAATAACTGTGTCATCTATACCTGGCTGCTAAATCAATATATATGCCATGAATAACTGTGTCATTTATACCTGGCTGCTAAATCAATATATATGCCATTAATAACTGTGTCATTTATACCTGGCTGCTAAATCAATATATATGCCATTAATAACGGGGTCATTTATACCTGGCTGCTAAATCAATATATATGCCATTAATAACGGGGTCATTTATACCTGGCTGCTAAATCAACATATATGCCATTAATAACTGTGTCATTTATACCTTTCTGCTAAATCAATATATTTCCCATTAATAACTGTGTCATTTATACCTGGCTGCTAAATCAATATATATGCCATTAATAACTGGGTCATTTATACCTGGCTGCTAAATCAATATATATGCCATTAATAACTGTGTCATTTATACCTGGCTGCTAAATCAATATATATGCCATTAATAACTGTGTCATTTATACCTGGCTGCTAAATCAATATATATGCCATTAATAACTGTGTCATTTATACCTGGCTGCTAAATCAATATATATGCCATTAATAACTGTGTCATTTATACCTGGCTGCTCAAACCCTTGTTTCTGTTACAAGGTATGTATCTTGTATTTTGTAAATTGTGTAAGTTGCTGCTGTTAAATACCGTCAAACTATGTGCAATATATACTTTGTATATGCCATCTTTAATAACTGTAATATATACCGGGCTGCTAAACCCTACGAACTGCTACAGGATCTGATTTGCTTTTGATCTGTATTTTTGAAAATTATGTAACTGTTTTTAGCATATTGTTTATTATATTATAACTTAGTACTTTTTTAGCATATTGTTGTGTTGTTTGTTTATTATATTATAACTTAGTACTTTTTTAAAGCATGTAAGATATTCAACACTAAGCTGTCTGTGGCTCTTTCCTGCTAAAGGTATTCTGATTCATGATGTACTATGGTATTTCCATGCAGTGTTTTTATATGTATTGTTCAAACTATTTAAAATACAGTTTTCTAAAAAGGCAAAAGGACATCTCCTTCATTCATTGTCAAAAGCAAGGAATAAGCAGTCAGAGATATTGAAGTTTAAAAATACCTTTTTATTTATCTCCGAGGTCACACCTACTGCCAGGCGGCGTATATATGTCCATGTCCATATGTCCAGCCTGACAAGCAGGTGTGGCCAGGCGGGGACGAGAGCGGCTGCAGCGCAGGTGCCTCCGTCCCTCCGGCAGCAGTCCCTGTCCACATACAGGACCTGTGGAGGCTCCTTCCCTGCCAGCTGGTACCGCTCCTGCAGGCCCCTTGTCATGTCCCTCAGGCCGTAGCCCTCAGCGGCCGTCAGCACGGACATCAGGACCTGCCCCAGCTCGTTCCCCACGCTGCTCATCCACAGAGCGGTACCAGCGTCAGCTCCCGCCAGCTTCTTGGTCAGCTGTGTCAAATGATCATATAATCATTTAAGAACATATAGTCTTGTACTCTGAGTGCCTTACACACCGTTTCATTGTATTGTTAGTCTTGTATGTGTTTGACAGAGACATATGTTAAGGGATTACATTACATTACATGTCTCACCTTCTTGGTGGAGTCCATTTTGAGGATGGAGCCAAAGGTTGAGGTCACCTTCGCCTTCATCTCCTCTATCCTCGTGAAGGACTCCAGGACGTAGGTGGAGAGAAGCCAGCCGCAGCTGGGGACAGGCACCATCCGTGGTGGAAGGTGAGGAGCAGGAGGAGGAGGAGGAGGAGGAGGCATCTGCACACCTGCAACCAGAAACCTCCTGCAGGTGTTCAGGTAGTGGATGCTCCTCCTCATCCACTCTGCCGTGTGCTGCTCCACCAGGAAGGAGCGCAGCCGGCTGGCGCTGCTGCCGAGCGTGCGCCCCTTCATCTGGGCCAGAACCTTCCGGTCACACGAGAGCCTGCAGCACCAACACAGACCATGCAGAGGTGAACACCAGACCATCTCAGCGCCCTTCAAAGCCCTGTGTGCTGCAGCGTGATGCTTACCTGTAGGTCAGCACAGCAGGTGGTCCAGGTCCAGCTGCTTCCTGATGTGCTTACCTGTAGGTCAGCACAGCAGGGAAGAGCAGCTGGTGGTCCAGGTCCAGCTGCTTCCTGATGCTTACCTGTAGGTCAGCACAGCAGGGAAGAGCAGCTGGTGGTCCAGGTCCAGCTGCTTCCTGATGCTTACCTGTAGGTCAGCACAGCAGGTGGTCCAGGTCCAGCTGCTTCCTGGTGCTTATCTGTAGGTCAGCACAGCAGGTGGTCCAGGTCCAGCTGCTTCCTGATGCTTACCTGTAGGTCAGCACAGCAGGTGGTCCAGGTCCAGCTGCTTCCTGATGCTTACCTGTAGGTCAGCACAGCAGGTGGTCCAGGTCCAGCTGCTTCCTGATGCTTACCTGTAGGTCAGCACAGCAGGGAAGAGCAGCTGGTGGTCCAGGTCCAGCTGCTTCCTGATGCTTACCTGTAGGTCAGCACAGCAGGGAAGAGCAGCTGGTGGTCCAGGTCCAGCTGCTTCCTGATGCTCACAGACCAGCTGGCACACTTCTTGGTGCAGGAGCTGGGACACAAAGGGTTGTTGGTGCATCTGCTCCTGATAGCTATCATCATAAATAATGTCTATGTAACAAAGCATCAAGCACAGTTCTGGTAAATGTATCAGTACCTGCACTCCAGGTACTCCGTCCCCATGTAGTACCACCCGTCCAGGTCCAGAACTCTGCGCACCGTCTTGTACAGACCGCCACCTGTCAGCTTGTGTGCGCAGTTTGGACACTTCAGGCGGTACTTCCACCTCTTGTAAGGAGCCCAGAGGAAGAAGGGCCGCTGGAAGAAAGCATCCGGGTAGGGCCGCTGGGAGTACTTGGGCCAGGGGCCGGGGGGGAGGTGCCACAGCTGGAGCTGCGGGGACAGGACGGGCCTCCCTGCCCTGTCAGCCACAAACAGAGCCTTGCTGACCCACTTGTGCTGCTCTGCAGGGAGGCTGCAACACACACAGGTCACTGAGCTGCAGCTTCACACTACACACTGGGACTAGATGTTTACAGCATTGTTACAGACCTGAGGGGGAGGAGCCACTAGTCGCAGAGGAGGAGGGGGAGGAGCCACTAGTCGCAGAGGAGGAGGGGGAGGAGCCACTAGTCGCAGAGAAGGTGGTGCCTGAGACCCAAGAGCTCTCTGCTGCTGGGCAGGAGGAGGAGGAGGAGGAGGAGGAGGAGGAGGAGGAGGGAGGAGGAGGAGGAGGAGGAGGAGGAGGAGGAGCAGGAGCAGGAGGAGGGGCAGCCATGAGAGGGCCAGCCGGGAGCAGCAATCGAAGGGGAGGAGGAGGAGGAGGAGGAGGAGGAGGAGGAGGAGGAGGAGGAGGAGGAGGAGGAGGAGGAGCAGCCATGAGAGGGCCAGTCGGGAGTATGTGAAGTACTTCACAAGTACATGTCAAGTACTTCACAAGTACATGTGCAGTACAGCAGTTAGTATATAGAAATAAAAAGGATGATAAGAATAACAAGTTAATAACAGAATATGAAATAAGGAAAAAACATGTAGCAACAGCCTGAATAGAAATAAGGAAAAGAACACGAGTAAAAGCTGGTTCTGATTTGAAAGATAAAGCCAACACTTTTCCATCAGCTCAACATCAACCTCAGAGGTCTGACTTTACATGAATGATACTTATTACATTATAATAATAATATTCGCCCTATGGTAGCCTTCATATACATGTTAACTTTAGTACACTACCACATAGTAAATACAAATTACCATGAGCATTAACTTCATGAACATTTACATTTTACGTGAGTGCAAAGTAAAAAAGCATAACGTGTTTGCACCTAGCAAAGCGCAGGAGAAACGCACGTTGTTGCCGTAGTTCTGCTGTTAACACTAAATGGCGGATTGGCAGCTTTTAATCACGAATGGTGCATACACATGTTAACTTCATAAACGTTAGCACATAGCAATAAACATTAAATGACAAGTATTTACGGATTTAAACGGCCGGAAAAGCTCCGGTGTGTTTCTGCTTTAGCGGCAACTTGTTACCAATGCTAACATGCGCGAACGTTAAAAGACAACACATTGGCATTCATTTATATCACATTATAACGGACTGTCGTGTTAAAGAGTAATAGCGGAGTGCATCTTACCTTTTCAAAAGTCTGTCAGTTATGATGCCTGTTCATTTACAGTGAAGAGAAGACGCTGCCCGCTCAATGAGACGTCATCCAATCAGAGGACGAGAATTAAGTGAGACGACCAATGGGTGGACACAAGATGTGAACGAAAATGCCATTGAAATGAACGGGAGGGGCGGGACTCTAATTGAGACTTCTGATCCCGATCATCCTCGCCCCCTAGGCGCAAGGATGACACGCAAATTCGTGAAGCGTTCCTCATTGCCAATTTGTAATAATTTTTCCAACATAAATCCCGATTCCTATCAAGCAGAGGTGGAAGAAGTACTCAGAACTTCCAGTTAAGTAAAAGTGAGGTTGCTTCTCTTGTTTTATACAGTATGTTGTGTTTTTGTCCAATCGGGGCCACAAACTGCAGCACAGCAGCAGGGGTCTTTTTTGGACTCGATGCCAATAGTCACCCAATAGTAAACCTCTCTAATTGTGTGCTAGCACATATTCCAAACAACAGTGAAGCTATGTTGCATTTGCGGAGAATGGGAAGCTAGTTTTCCTCTTGGCTTACAAAGATTATACCACTCATCTGCCCACATTCACAAGACATCGTAACTACCACTACGCTGGCGAGGTCAACAGCACGGTCAACAGATATTCTATATGCTCCAAGTCATTTAAGAAGGGATACATTCCACCGGTCATCCCTTACAGCTGATTTGATGTCGAGCATCTCACTGAGTTCTCAAATCAATGGGAGTCGGCACGGAGAACATCCCTCTTTACTTGTACACTCCAAAGACCTGTGTGTTTGCTGTAGCAGAGTCCAAGTGGTGTAGGCATTATACTTTATTTTCAGACAACAAAGAACTGTCTATTGCATTGGCCGGGAATCGGACCCGGGTCTCCCACGTGGCAGGTGAGAATTCTACCACTGAACCACCAATGCTGAATTAGAAAGCCACCATAGGGCAGTTGAGGCGAAAAGTTCAGCCAACAAAGACTGTTTTTCAAGCAACCACGCTTCTATAGCCAAGTGAGGGCCACCGCGAGGGCTTGGACTGGGACAACTATGGTGGTGTCTGTTCTCGAGGACGGCCTCCACAATAACTCTGGTTTCTCTTCAAAGCGTATAAGTCTTTCGCCTTTTACTAAAGACTTCCGTGGAGAGGAACACCTACGAGTTCAACCTATTTTTGGTAGGCTTGGCCATTTGGCTGAGCATTCTGAGTTTGTGAAAGACAAGAGCAGTCATTAGCACCTGGGCCATCCAAGCTACCCAGCGCCTATGTTACGCCAGGTCAAAAGAGCCGCACCA
>CM070483.1:35437343-35441285 GCA_036324585.1 Champsocephalus esox | reverse complement strand
CTTGTAGATCTCTGGAAGACACCAGAGTTAACACAGTCCAATCTGTTGAGGTCAGTGTCGCTTTAACACTACGATGTCCGTACGTTTCTCCATTCTTCAGACTGTAGAAATGTAGTTCATTAGCCATATAGTTGAATGTATCACCCCACACATCGCCATTTTTTAGAGTCCATTCTTCGTGAAGTTCTTCGGCTGTAGGCGTCTGAATCCGGCATACAAGCTTCATTCGTTTCTTGATTGGAGCACCCAATGGATGGATGTAAGTTGTTACCGGTGTCTCGCTGATTAGACCCATATCCAGACGTCTCTTGGCCATTCTCTCTCACTTGAAAAATATTTAACCACGGGCCGACATTTATTCCATGGGGCTCTGGGGGGAGGGAATGTGTGTGTGTGTGTTCCCCTCCTCCAAAAAACACATGTTTTTAACATCGTGTCCTGCTGTCCAAGAACAGTCACTGTGACGCCGCGAGGTCCTGGGGAGGTGAGGGGCCAGGGAATGTGTGTGTGTATGTGTTTGTGTGTGTGTGTGTTCCCCCCTCCTCCTCCGAACATATGTTTTACCACTATGTCCTGCTAGCAGAGAACAGAGAGGTTTAAAAATATATATGTTTGTTTTTAGATGCTTTAATTAATCTCATGTTATTTGTAAGTTACATTCAATACTATATACAGGATTAACCACACAGGAAGTGGTTAGGAGGCAGGACATATATCCTATACATATTAATTGAAACAACGGCATATTATTTTTCTAATTTAATTTTGTAAACCGGAATCGGGACATCCACCGGAAGCGGTTTAATTAGTTTAATTAATTTTTGATTAATTTTTGATTAATTTTTTGATTAATATTTATGGGGGCGGGGCTTCCGGTAAAAAGGGGGCGGGGCGACCTGTCACATTTATGAATACTAATGAGATTGAAACGGCATTTGTACTACTACTAATATATATGCCATTAATAACTGTGTCATTTATACCTGGCTGCTAAATCAATATATATGCCATTAATAACTGTGTCATTTATACCTGGCTGCTAAATCAATATATATGCCATTAATAACTGTGTCATTTATACCTGGCTGCTAAATCAATATATATGCCATTAATAACTGTGTCATTTATACCTGGCTGCTAAATCAATATATATGCCATTAATAAACTGTGTCATTTATACCTGGCTGCTAAATCAATATATATGCCATTAATAACTGTGTCATTTATACCTGGCTGCTAAATCAATATATATGCCATTAATAACTGTGTCATTTATACCTGGCTGCTAAATCAATATATATGCCATTAATAACTGTGTCATTTATACCTGGCTGCTAAATCAATATATATGCCATTAATAACTGTGTCATTTATACCTGGCTGCTAAATCAATATATATGCCATTAATAACTGTGTCATTTATACCTGGCTGCTAAATCAATATATATGCCATTAATAACTGTGTCATTTATACCTGGCTGCTAAATCAATATATATGCCATTAATAACTGTGTCATTTATACCTGGCTGCTAAATCAATATATATGCCATTAATAACTGTGTCATTTATACCTGGCTGCTAAATCAATATATATGCCATTAATAACTGTGTCATTTATACCTGGCTGCTAAATCAATATATATGCCATTAATAACTGTGTCATTTATACCTGGCTGCTAAATCAATATATATGCCATTAATAACTGTGTCATTTATACCTGGCTGCTAAATCAATATATATGCCATTAATAACTGTGTCATTTATACCTGGCTGCTAAATCAATATATATGCCATTAATAACTGTGTCATTTATACCTGGCTGCTAAATCAATATATATGCCATTAATAACTGTGTCATTTATACCTGGCTGCTAAATCAATATATATGCCATTAATAACTGTGTCATTTATACCTGGCTGCTAAATCAATATATATGCCATTAATAACTGTGTCATTTATACCTGGCTGCTAAATCAATATATATGCCATTAATAACTGTGTCATTTATACCTGGCTGCTAAATCAATATATATGCCATTAATAACTGTGTCATTTATACCTGGCTGCTAAATCAATATATATGCCATTAATAACTGTGTCATTTATACCTGGCTGCTAAATCAATATATATGCCATTAATAACTGTGTCATTTATACCTGGCTGCTAAATCAATATATATGCCATTAATAACTGTGTCATTTATACCTGGCTGCTAAATCAATATATATGCCATTAATAACTGTGTCATTTATACCTGGCTGCTAAATCAATATATATGCCATTAATAACTGTGTCATTTATACCTGGCTGCTAAATCAATATATATGCCATTAATAACTGTGTCATTTATACCTGGCTGCTAAATCAATATATATGCCATTAATAACTGTGTCATTTATACCTGGCTGCTAAATCAATATATATGCCATTAATAACTGTGTCATTTATACCTGGCTGCTAAATCAATATATATGCCATTAATAACTGTGTCATTTATACCTGGCTGCTAAATCAATATATATGCCATTAATAACTGTGTCATTTATACCTGGCTGCTAAATCAATATATATGCCATTAATAACTGTGTCATTTATACCTGGCTGCTAAATCAATATATATGCCATTAATAACTGTGTCATTTATACCTGGCTGCTAAATCAATATATATGCCATTAATAACTGTGTCATTTATACCTGGCTGCTAAATCAATATATATGCCATTAATAACTGTGTCATTTATACCTGGCTGCTAAATCAATATATATGCCATTAATAACTGTGTCATTTATACCTGGCTGCTAAATCAATATATATGCCATTAATAACTGTGTCATTTATACCTGGCTGCTAAATCAATATATATGCCATTAATAACTGTGTCATTTATACCTGGCTGCTAAATCAATATATATGCCATTAATAACTGTGTCATTTATACCTGGCTGCTAAATCAATATATATGCCATTAATAACTGTGTCATTTATACCTGGCTGCTAAATCAATATATATGCCATTAATAACTGTGTCATTTATACCTGGCTGCTAAATCAATATATATGCCATTAATAACTGTGTCATTTATACCTGGCTGCTAAATCAATATATATGCCATTAATAACTGTGTCATTTATACCTGGCTGCTAAATCAATATATATGCCATTAATAACTGTGTCATTTATACCTGGCTGCTAAATCAATATATATGCCATTAATAACTGTGTCATTTATACCTGGCTGCTAAATCAATATATATGCCATTAATAACTGTGTCATTTATACCTGGCTGCTAAATCAATATATATGCCATTAATAACTGTGTCATTTATACCTGGCTGCTCAACCCTTGTTACTGTTACAAGGTATGTATCTTGTATTTTGTAAATTGTGTAAGTTGCTGCTGTTAAATACCGTCAAACTATGTGCAATATATACTTTGTATATGCCATCTTTAATAACTGTAATATATACCGGGCTGCTAAACCCTACGAACTGCTACAGGATCTGATTTGCTTTTGATCTGTATTTTTGAAAATTATGTAACTGTTTTTAGCATATTGTTTATTATATTATAACTTAGTACTTTTTTAGCATATTGTTGTGTTGTTTGTTTATTATATTATAACTTAGTACTTTTTTAAAGCATGTAAGATATTCAACACTAAGCTGTCTGTGGCTCTTTCCTGCTAAAGGTATTCTGATTCTGATTCTGTATGTACTATGTGTATTTCCATGCAGTGTTTTTATATGTATTGTTCGAACTATTTAAAATACAGTTTTCTAAAAAGGCAAAAGGACATCTCCTTCATTCATTGTCAAAAGCAAGGAATAAGCAGTCAGAGATATTGAAGTTTAAAAATACCTTTTTATTTATCTCCGAGGTCACACCTACTGCCAGGCGGCGTATATATGTCCATGTCCATATGTCCAGCCTGAC
>CM070483.1:35402343-35432343 GCA_036324585.1 Champsocephalus esox | reverse complement strand
GAACATCCCTCTTTACTTGTACACTCCAAAGACCTGTGTGTTTGCTGTAGCAGAGTCCAAGTGGTGAAGGCATTATACTTTATTTTCAGACAACAAAGAACTGTCTATTGCATTGGCCGGGAATCGGACCCGGGTATCCCACGTGGCAGGTGAGAATTCTACCACTGAACCACCAATGCTGAATTATAAAGCCACCATCGGGCAGTTGAGGCGAAAAGTTCAGCCAACAAAGACTGTTTTTCAAGCAACCACGCTTCTATAGCCAAGTGAGGGCCACCGCGAGGGCTTGGACTGGGACAACTATGGTGGTGTCTGTTCTCGAGGACGGCCTCCACAATAACTCTGGTTTCTCTTCAAAGCGTATAAGTCTTTCGCCTTTTACTAAAGACTTCCGTGGAGAGGAACACCTACGAGTTCAACCTATTTTTGGTAGGCTTGGCCATTTGGCTGAGCATTCTGAGTTTGTGAAAGACAAGAGCAGTCATTAGCACCTGGGCCATCCAAGCTACCCAGCGCCTATGTTACGCCAGGTCAAAAGAGCCGCACCAAGACCTGCGGCGACTGCGCAACGAGTCCGTCTCCCGCAGCAAACTTTAAGGGTGTTATGGAAATCTCAGGACCCAAAACACGGCTAAAGAGTATAAGTCAGAGTAAAAAACAAATAAATGGTGAATCGAGAAAGCTGTCTTTTGGTGATTTATTTGAAGCTTCAAATACACGATACAATAAGGTAAAAATGTCACAGGTCTGGCAGAGTCTGAAAAGTCTACCAGAGAGTGAAAAGAACAAAAACAAAAGCAGAGATTATATGGGGAACAGAGTGGGAAAATGATAAAACTGGATTCACACGGTTAGAACTGTTTATGAGACACCATCTGGCCTTATGGCCTTCAGAAGGAGATAGCATAACAGTTCTCGGAGCAGGGATGTATGATGTGTCTGTGTGAGAATCCCAGTAGTCAAAGCAGTTCTGGCCTTGACTGAGGAGGGGAAGGAGAGGAGGAAGAGGAACAATAATGGTGAAAGCACAACAAGAGGAAATAACATTGATTTGGTTTAAGCATATGAAGGATCTTATAAGGTAGCACATGAAATATTTCCACTACATTCTCCCCTTTTGATCATACTTGATCAATAAAAAAACAAAAAAAAACAAATGAAAGAATAGACTGATATAACACATCCATGAATACACTCCATCGCTGGTTTAAGTAAACACATCACAAATATATCATAGAAAACTGGCTGTTTTTGTGGAGGACAGACTCCAATATAATGTAAGCATAAGAGAGGAGATACACACATGATTATATTGATACATCGGAATCAGACTCTTCTGATTCTAGCTGATCTATCTCACTGTTGCGCAAAGGATTGTCGTCTAATGGAATAGTAGTATACTGAACGAAAGCTGAGGATATCATTCTGGAAACGCATTTTTTCAGTATTGGGATAATCAAACAGGTACAACTGATTAATAGGCCAAAAATGATCGCCAGGGGTGTAACTATACTAGCCAGCCATGCTTTCCACCCGCCTGATGTAAGCCAGGCCCACCAGTCCCAGCCACCTGCGTTTGATATGTCATCAGCTTTCATGTCAGCTAACAGGTTGTTAAGATGCAGCACGGTGTCAGTGATGTTCTTGGTGGCGTCGGGAATGTAAGTGCAACAGGAGTCACCGATCACATGACACAGGCCACCCTTTGAAGCGAACAACAAGTCAAGAGCGAATTGGTGCTGCATGAGCATGTTCCTAGAGGCTATTATGAATGGGGACAATGCCTGGAAGCCTTGCGTCGTCTCTTGAGTGAGGTTCTCTAGCCGGATGTGTAAGGTATCTATTTTATGGGCATTGTTTACTGTACCCCACCATGGGAACAGGCCACCCATGAATTTAGCTCCAGCGGACGTCAGATCTCTTTTTACCTTGTGGTGGTCGGGGTGTTGGAACTCTGTGTAATGATGTGTCGTGTGCATTAAGGACGTGAGTACAGTGACTGCTGGATTCAAATCCACTAAAGTGCATGTACCTATCCAGAGGGGAGCCAGAACTTGATAGAGCTTGTCGCCGCACAACCAAACGTAATCTTCTGGCGCGCTAAACCCAGCATCACTGGGCCACGCCAGTTGGAGGGAAATATGTTTAACATCAGGGAATGGTAAGTTAGAAAGGATTCTTTCAGGGGCACCAGATATGTGACAATACGAGATTTTGTAAGCACCGTCACCGCATGTGTTCCGTAGGATGCGGGTACAACCAGTAGTAGTGCCAAGGAAAAAATAAGGTGGTGTAAGAGACGTTTTGTGGTAAACTCTCTGGACGCAGAGGCTGTGTTTCATCCCTCTCAAATGGCTGGGGTGCACATGGCTGACGGGTTGGTACTTTGCGTATGTGGTGTCAAGCGTGGATGCACGCAAAGAGGAGTTAGACCGATTACTGCATGGTGGAGGAAGCTGCCTAGCATAACGCCGCTCGGTTATGCTGTCCTCACCCTTGATGGGCTTTGTCAGAGCCATAAACGCGCAGAGGTGTTCAACCTGGGTCAGAGAGCGCGGACGAACTGGCACGGACATTGATGAGTCCTGGGGGAAAAGAGTGCATGCATAACATGACCCATTTTGTCCTGCTTCCTGCAAGAATGATCTCAGAGTGTGCCACCAGACGTTACCGGTGATCCCATTACTGGTCTGAACCACATCAATGTTGCTATCGTCGTTATTGCCTATGTATAGATTAAATGTAGATGTACCTATGGATGTCAACAGTTGCGTCAAAGGTTGCTTCCGCTTTTCCGGGGTCTGAGTTTTGGGCGCGATGTCTATGTAAAATGTGCCACATGGGTCGGCGCCGGATACATACATACAGACAACATAATAACCCCTGTCTGATATCTGGGCAGCCTGTAGTTGCAACAGGATAACGGGGCTCGATGAATCGACCTTGGAGATAGACAATCTCCCTTTGATGTTTGTTTTGTCGTCCCATAAGGTATAACCCCAATCGGTGTGCGCGGTGGTCCATAAAACAAAAGTCCAGCCCCCCGAGCAGTGAGTGGCGGTGTGACTGTCACTCTCGACATAGCAAATGTAGGCGTCTGCCCCCCCCAGTTTCTTAGGGTCGGGGCAATGCATGTAGTTGCACGGGTCTAACTGCACTGTGCTATCTTCCCCATCCCTTAGAGTAATGTTACCAATCCCTGTCTTGACCAGCCCCTCGACCCATGTGGTTCGCCCTGCTTTCCCCAGCCGCTCGACCCATGTGGTTCGCCCTCCTTTCCCCATGTACCTCTTAGATACCTCGATTTTGGCTGACATGCTGTGTGCTGGATACATAAAATATAGGCCTAGTCCTAACACAACTATCATGGCAAGTATGCAGAGGAACCATTCTATGATTGTCCAGGCTCTACAGTAGTATTCACATTGCTCACGGTTGCGTTGTCGTCTCTCCAGGCGAGCCCTCATCACGAGGGGGAAATGTTCCATGGAGTATGTGAGTGTATTCTCTCGGTCGATTTCGTGACACGGACCGTCAGACTTCGCACACTGATAACGCAAATGAGGAACCAGAGAGCATATGAAACCGCTCAGCTGGCACTCGCTCGTGACACCTTGTGTGTAGTGTGTTTTGGTGTATGTAGTGCAAGTGTGGTGCTGGTGGTGACTAGGACACGTCACTTGTTGTCATCTCTGTTGGTGACGAGGACACGTCACTTGTTGTCATCTGTTGGTGACTTAGACACGTCACTTGTTGTCATCTGTTGGTGACTTAGACACGTCACTTGTTGTCATCTGTTGGTGACTTAGACACGTCACTTGTTGTCATCTGTTGGTGACTTAGACACGTCACTTGTTGTCATCTGTTGGTGACTTAGACACGTCACTTGTTGTCATCTGTTGGTGACTTGACACGTCACTTGTTGTCATCTGTTGGTGACTTGACACGTCACTTGTTGTCATCTGTTGGTGACTTGGACACGTCACTTGTTGTCATCTGTTTCTATCGTTTCTCCTTTCCTGTGACTACGACCTTGCAGTGGCTGGCGTGGACCCACGTAGCTCTCTCGGCGACCTTGACCGCTGTCAGGGTGACGAGAAGCACCTGGTAGGGACCTTGCCAACGATTGGATTTCCAGCTCTTTCTCCGGAAATCCTTGATCAGCACAAAGTCGCCGGGTTGAAGGCGGTGAAGCGGACCAGTGGCAGGAGTAGGCAAGGCTGCAGCCACCTGACGTCGGATGTCTGCTAAAGTGGATGATAGGTTAACACAATATGACAACATAGCATCCTCACACAAAGTTGTGGAGGGAAGAGGACATCCTGGAGCCTTGAGTCCAATCTGTGGAGGAGCCCCAAAAAGGATTTCAAATGGGCTGAGTTGACTCCGTGTTCTCTTCCGCATCCTCATGTACATCAGCACAATGGGCAGAGCTTGTGTCCATGACAGACCTGTGTCTGCACAGCATTTTGCTCGTTTGTTTTTTATTGTGCCGTTCTCTCTTTGCACCGCACCCCCACTCTGTGGATGATAAGCACAATGCTTTCTGATGTCCATGCCCATGTATTCTCCTATCTGCGTAATGGCCTCATTAGCAAAATGTGAACCGTTGTCACTAGAAATTTTGTCTGGTAGTCCCCATCTAGGAATGATTTCCCTCAGTAGTGCCTTTGCCACAGCATTTGCTGTCTGTGCTTTTACTGGGAAAGCTTCTACCCATTTGGACCACATGTCGACCACCACCAGACAGTGCTTCTTACCCTCTGATGGGCTAAGCTCAATGAAATCTAGCATTAGGTGCTCAAATGGCCTGGTGGGAGGTGGATGTGCTCCGTGTCCTGTAACCTTTACTGGTCTACCAACATTTTGCATAATGCAGATTAGGCATGCTTCACAGTGTTTTTGAGCTGTTACTGTGAACCCCCTTGTGAACCACTCCTGATTAATAGACTCTAACATCCCCCCTTTTGACACATGATCCCATCCATGTGTCAACTTAGCGAAATGAGGGAAAAAATGTCTGAGAAGACATGGATTGGAATTTGGGACCCACCCAGGTGCTGGATTTTGGGTCAAAAACAGCCCCAGCAGCCTTCCAGTGAGCCTTCTCAACTGGTGTAGCTAGCTGCTGCATGGATGTCAGTGATGACATTTTGTCAGTGAAGGAGGAGACAGGGATTTTAACAAATGAGTGTGCGTGAGGTGCGAGAGGAATCAGGGCAGCTGCCTTTGCGGTTGAGTCAGCAGACGCATTTCCTAGGGAAACTGGGTCTGTACTGCTTGCGTGTGGCACATTTACAGACTGCAACCTCAGATGGGAGCAGAATGGCGTCTAGTAAGCCTGCAACCAGTACATGGTTAAGTACTGGTTTGCCATCATATTTCAGAAATTGTCTACACTTCCAAATAGCCCCAAAAATCGTGTACTACCCCGAAAGCATATCGTGAGTCAGTGTAAATAGTCACGGTTTTGCCTTCTGCAAACGTGCAGGCTTCAGTTAGTGCGACGAGCTCTGCTGCCTGTGCTCAGAGGTGACATGGAAGCGGTCCAGAACGGAGTACAGCAGAATCTGAAACAACAGAAAAACCCACCCGATTAGTGCCCCCTTGGTCGCAAGAGGCAGACCCATCAACATACAAAATGAGGTCAGCGTTGGTCAGAGGAACGTCTTTTAAGTCCGGTCTAGGTGTGCACACAGTGGAAAGTACGGCAACACAGTCGTGTTCCTCACCGTCTTCAGGCAAAGGCATAAGAGACGCTGGATTCAGAGTGTTACATCGCTTGACATAAACATTAGGCATGTCTAACAGGCAGGTGTGATACCTGAGGTAACGTGCAGCAGAGAGGTGTGATGTTCTCTGTTCAAGGAGGATGAGTGAAACAGCATGTGGAACTAACAGGGTCAAAGGTGCATATCCCACAATATCACGTGAGGAGTTGAGCGCTTTCTCAGCAGCAGCCACTGCACGTAGACATTTAGGCAGGCCAGCAGCTACAGGATCTAGCTTGGAGGAGAAATAGGCCACAGGCCTCTGTTTTCCTCCATGATCTTGCAGTAGAACTGAGGTCATACACCCCTGTCGTGCATCCACTGCCTGAGTGAAAGGTTTAGTGTGATCAGGTAGACTTAGAGTCGGTGGCGATTGGAGAGCCAGCTTCATATTAATGAAGGCTTCGTCGGCTTCCGGTGTCCATATAAGATGATCTGTAGGTTTCAAACCAGTGACGTATGTGATAGTGCGCAGTGGTAACTCGATTGGAGAATAGTTTGGAATGAATGACCAGCAGTATGAACAAAAATCCAAAAATGACATCATCTGTCGCTTAGTGACAGGTTTTGGCAGAGCAGCCAACGAGGCAATCCGCTTATCTGAAAGCGTCTTCCCCTCTCCTGAAATGACATGACCCAAGAATGTAACTGTTCTTTGTACATATTGGAGTTTAGACAAACTGGCCTTATGGCCTTCGGCTGTGAGGTGCATTAATAACGCAATAGTATCAGTCTCACACTGTTCTGCTGTGGGTGCGCAAATCATGAGGTCATCAACATACTGTATCAGTGCAGTGCCTTTAGAAACTTGGAGAGAGGCCAAACTTGTACACAATGCTTGGTTGTACACAGTAGGTGATTCACAATAACCTTGACACAGGCGTGTAAAAGTGTAAGGTTTACCATCATATTCAAATGCAAACCAGAATTGGCTGTCTTTGTGTACAGGGACACTGAAAAATGCATTTGAGAGGTCGATGACAGAAAAAAATGCTGCAGAGGCTGGAACTTGGGAAAGAATCAGATACGGATTTGGGACCAGCGGTGCCTGAGCATGAACCGCTGCGTTGACAGCTCGCAAATCCTGGACAAATCTCCACTCGTCAGGAGGTTTGTCTCTGATCTTTTTGACAGGAAACACTGGAGTGCGGACCGGGGAATCATTACATGGAATAATGATCCCTTGTTTAAGCAGAGAGGTAAACACTGGCCGGATGCCATCAACAGCCTCACGTTTCAATGGATACTGAGGTTGATTTGGACGGAACGTGGATTTAGGAGTGATAACCACCGGCTCCGCAGAGCGGATTAAACCTACGTCATATTTGTGAACTGCCCACAGTGTTTGAGGCACTGTTTTTAGCGCGTCAGGGAGCTCAGAAATATGACTGAAGAATGAGAACTCCGGCCCAGATGGGCCAGTAACGGGGTTAACATAGTCATCATTACTTGTCAGAGTCAGAGAACGCAGTACATGCACTGAGCAGTCAATGTTGTACTTAAACACGTCATGTGATGGGGAATACTCAATCAACGGGTCGTCTGTGATAGTCCAATCAGTACTAGATTCCCAGTCTTTAACGATTGGACCCAAATCCCTCCATTTCTCAGTGGGCCCCCTGGCTAGTGAAATGTGTGGGACCGCCCCTGGGATTTGATACAGCTGGTGTTGTGTGTGTGTTAGTCTAACAGAGATAGCGCAACACAGAGAATTCCAATACATTGTTTTAAGCATGATCTCATCATTCAAACATTGCAAAAACCTCTCCTCATAGTCTCTACATGCATCATTATCAACCACATTAGCAGTACAATGCAAATGAGAAGTTTCCATGAACACAGCAGGTGGAAACACACGTTGATGAGTCAAACGCAACAACTCCTGAGAATCTTTGCGGTTCTGGCGTTTCTTTTCTTCACTGGCCTTTTCTTCTGAGAGCCGTTTCTCGGCATGCACGGCATGTCGGCGAATTTCTTCCAGCCGGGCACCGTCCAGTACGCCAATGCAGGAGTTTCGCACCGATGCAGAGATAGCCGGGGATAGGCCGTTGAGGAAAGCGTTGCTGAGGTGTGTCTCCCACACTCCCACTTCTGCTGGTAGTACTCCCGGCTCTTGTTTGATAATGCCGCTATTCTCACTGAACACTTGTTCTAAGCGGTGGTAATAGTCATTTACTGTTTCCTCCGGGTTCTGCTTACATGCATAGATTCTTGACATGTCGACTTTGACGGGGAACTTTTTGGTTATTTCAGTCTCTAGGCGGCCCAAAGCATCGCGGTAGGTAGCGTTCAGGCCATCATCCCACTCGGGTTTTGTCATGCGCTGTTGACCTCCCAGTACCTCGGTGAAGTGGCTGACGTGTGTCGGACCCATTTTCAGAGTCAACAATTTCTTTATCTCCGGCATGGTTGGGGTGAATTGTCTACAGAATATGAGGAGTGCTGCAGCAAATTTAGCACCTCCTAACTCAACATCTGGCAGGTGATCTCTTGATATCTCCTTCATCTCTGCTATGGTCCATGGGCGATAGACTAATGCAGGACCATCAGGTCCGGCCACCTGTATCATAGAACAGGCGATAGTCTGCTCTTCGTCCTCCTGATCGCTCTGATTTCGGAGGTGTTCTCTTTTGTAGATTGCAGCTTCCTTCGCTTCTCTTTCCCTTTTCTCTCTTTTGTCCTGGATCTTTTCCAGTCTTGCGTCTTCTTCTTGATTTTCTTTTCTCTGTCTCTCTTCGTCTCTTTCCTTTTTCTCTCTTCTGTCCAGGATCTTTTTCAGGATTGCGTCTTCTTCTTCATTTTCTTTTCTCCGTCTCTCTTCGTCTCTTTTCTCCTTCTGTATGTCCTGCTGTGCAGCTGCTCCGGCATCTGGTATGTTGACCTCTGGTCCAGCCGCAGCAGCCCCTGCAAGAGCCTCATCAGCAGGTAGCAGGCGGGGAGGTGGAGGAGGGAATGGAAATCCCGAGTCGAGGAGAGGGTCCCGCACGCCTGAAAACAGAGGATAAAGGGAAGCCTGTGGTTTATGTTGTTTATGTTGTGGAGGAAACACAACACTTTTTCCCTCTTCCTTCTCAGTCTTATCCTTAGGCTGTATCTTTTTTATTGCCGCGGCCAATTGCCTTCTTTCACGGCACTCTGCTTCATCCTCCCAGTATTTTAAACACTTTCTATGAGTGTCCGTTTTTCTAAGTCTTTTACTTTAATTGTACTCTTCTTTTTCATCCCATCTCCATACTCTTGTAATTTATCTTCCCAGGTTTCTGATTTTTAATTTACTCAAAGAACCTCCCTTAGGAAATCCGAACATTTCCGTCCATATATTTAATTTACTCAGACTTTCTTCACCATATCTTGCTCGCATGACATCTACTATCGGATCCCTCATGAGGCTGTACACACCCCCTACCCTGCTTTGCCCCCAGAGCAAAGTCTTTAAGTGTTACCAAAACACTTGCTTTGCTCCCAAAACAAAGTCTTTAAGTGTTACCAAAACACCCCGTGTTACAAAAACACTATTTTTCACCCGTCGGTGCCAGATATTACAAATATCTCTGCTTTCGAGCAGTCCCCCTCATAAATGTCATGGAGCTTTGATTACGTTTAACTTTAAACAATTTAGACTTTGTACATCTCACCCGTATTGAAAGCCCTTTGAGTTTCGTTGGATCTCGTGAAGTCAATCGGTTCCACCCCTCGCGCTGGTCCCCTCGTCCCGTACGTTTTCTGTCGAGGTAGAGGAGGATCCAAAAGATCCCGGAGCGACCACCAGCGTCTGGAGTGGTTCACAATCTAACTTACAGAGATCCTGCCGACAACGCCATCTGTTATGGAAATCTCAGGACCCAAAACACGGCTAAAGAGTATAAGTCAGAGTAAAAAAGAAATAAATGGTGAATCGAGAAAGCTGTCTTTTGGTTATTTATTTGAAGCTTCAAATACACGATACAATAAGGTAAAAATGTCACAGGTCTGGCAGAGTCTGAAAAGTCTACCAGAGAGTGAAAAGAACGAATGCAAGAGCAGAGATTATATGGGGAACAGAGTGGGAAAATGATAAAATCTGGATTCACACGGTTAGAACTGTTTAGGAGACACCATCTGGCCTTATGGCCTTCAGAAGGAGATAGCATAACAGTTCTCGGAGCAGGGATGTATGATGTGTCTGTGTGAGAATCCCAGCAGTCAAAGCAGTTCTGGCCTTGACTGAGGAGGGGAAGGAGAGGAGGAAGAGGAACAATAATGGTGAAAGCACAACAAGAGGAAATAACATTCATTTGGTTTAAGCATATGAAGGATATTATAAGGTAGCACATGAAATATTTCCACTACAAGGGTCATCGCTTCTCGGCCTTTTGGCTAAGATCAAGTGACGTATCAAAGGAAGGACACGCTCTTGGGAGGACATTGGCACCAGAAAGTCCCTCCTGGAGCAAAGAAGCCGCCAAACATGCAAGCTGTAGCCAGGTTGTCTTTGACCTTTTCTTCAACATTATAATCAAGGGAGAGCGCGAACGCAGTCCCCCACTACCACAAATTATGCAGTCGAGATTCCCACATTTGGGGAATTCGCAGCGGTCAGCATAGCCGGGGTGCAATGGCCGAGCCTCGCCCTGGGTGAACCACCTTGGTGATCATGGTATCTCCCCTGCCAGGTAAGTATGAGTTGGACGGGTCAGAGACAGGGCAGTAAAAACAGCCTTGTTTCACTGAAATAGCCTCAAAATCACAAACTGACATTCAGATTACTTATGGAGAGAATTAAGCATAAATGTCATCTGAATGGCAGTTTGTGATTTTGAGGCTATTTCAGTGAAACAAGGCTGTTTTGGACATTTGACAGATTTATGCTTAATTCTCTCCAAAAGTCATCTGAATGGCAATTTGTGATTTTGAGGTTATTTCATTGAAACAAGGCTGTTTTGGACATTTGACAGATTTATGCTTAATTCTCTCCAAAAGTCATCTGAATGGCAATTTGTGATTTTGAGGTTATTTCATTGAAACAAGGCTGTTTTGGACATTTGACAGATTTATGCTTAATTCTCTCCAAAAGTCATCTGAATGGCAGTTTTGGGAGAATCAGCATAATCTGTCATTGAAACAGCTGTTTTGAACTTATGACAGATTTATCTTAAGTTTCATCTAAATGTCATCTGAATGGCAATTTGTGATTTTGAGGCTATTTCATTGAAACAAGGCTGTTTTGGACATTTGACAGATTTATGCTTAATTCTCTCCAAAAGTCATCTGAATGGCAATTTGTGATTTTGAGGTTATTTCATTGAAACAAGGCTGTTTTGGACATTTGACAGATTTATGCTTAATTCTCTCCAAAAGTCATCTGAATGGCAGTTTTGGGAGAATCAAGCATAAATCTGTCAAATGTTAAAAACAGCCTTGTTTCACTGAAATAGCCTCAAAATCACAAACTGACATTCAGATTACTTATGGAGAGAATTAAGCATAAATGTCATCTGAATGGCAGTTTGTGATTTTGAGGCTATTTCAGTGAAACAAGGCTGTTTTGGACATTTGACAGATGTATGCTTAATTCTCTCCAAAAGTCATCTGAATGGCAATTTGTGATTTTGAGGTTATTTCATTGAAACAAGGCTGTTTTGGACATTTGACAGATTTATGCTTAATTCTCTCCAAAAGTCATCTGAATGGCAATTTGTGATTTTGAGGTTATTTCATTGAAACAAGGCTGTTTTGGACATTTGACAGATTTATGCTTAATTCTCTCCAAAAGTCATCTGAATGGCAGTTTTGGGGAGAATCAAGCATAAATCTGTCAAATGTTAAAAACAGCCTTGTTTCACTGAAATAGCCTCAAAATCACAAACTGACATTCAGATTACTTATGGAGAGAATTAAGCATACATGTCATCTGAATGGCAATTTGTGATTTTGAGGCTATTTCATTGAAACAAGGCTGTTTTGGACATTTGACAGATTTATGCTTAATTCTCTCCAAAAGTCATCTGAATGGCAGTTTTGGGAGAGAATCAAGCATAAATCTGTCAAATGTTAAAAACAGCCTTGTTTCACTGAAATAGCCTCAAAATCACAAACTGACATTCAGATTACTTATGGAGAGAATTAAGCATAAATGTCATCTGAATGGCAGTTTGTGATTTTGAGGCTATTTCATTGAAACAAGGCTGTTTTGGACATTTGACAGATTTATGCTTAATTCTCTCCAAAAGTCATCTGAATGGCAATTTGTGATTTTGAGGTTATTTCATTGAAACAAGGCTGTTTTGGACATTTGACAGATTTATGCTTAATTCTCTCCAAAAGTCATCTGAATGGCAATTTGTGATTTTGAGGTTATTTCATTGAAACAAGGCTGTTTTGGACATTTGACAGATTTATGCTTAATTCTCTCCAAAAGTCATCTGAATGGCATTTGTGATTTTGAGGTTATTTCATTGAAACAAGGCTGTTTTGGACATTTGACAGATTTATGCTTAATTCTCTCCAAAAGTCATCTGAATGGCAATTTGTGATTTTGAGGTTATTTCATTGAAACAAGGCTGTTTTGGACATTTGACAGATTTATGCTTAATTCTCTCCAAAAGTCATCTGAATGGCAATTTGTGATTTTGAGGTTATTTCATTGAAACAAGGCTGTTTTGGACATTTGACAGATTTATGCTTAATTCTCTCCAAAAGTCATCTGAATGGCAGTTTTGGGGAGAATCAAGCATAAATCTGTCAAATGTTAAAAACAGCCTTGTTTCACTGAAATAGCCTCAAAATCACAAACTGACATTCAGATTACTTATGGAGAGAATTAAGCATAAATGTCATCTGAATGGCAATTTGTGATTTTGAGGCTATTTCATTGAAACAAGGCTGTTTTGGACATTTGACAGATTTATGCTTAATTCTCTCCAAAAGTCATCTGAATGGCAGTTTTGGAGAGAATCAAGCATAAATCTGTCAAATGTTAAAAACAGCCTTGTTTCACTGAAATAGCCTCAAAATCACAAACTGACATTCAGATTACTTATGGAGAGAATTAAGCATAAATGTCATCTGAATGGCAGTTTGTGATTTTGAGGCTATTTCATTGAAACAAGGCTGTTTTGGACATTTGACAGATTTATGCTTAATTCTCTCCAAAAGTCATCTGAATGGCAATTTGTGATTTTGAGGTTATTTCATTGAAACAAGGCTGTTTTGGACATTTGACAGATTTATGCTTAATTCTCTCCAAAAGTCATCTGAATGGCAATTTGTGATTTTGAGGTTATTTCATTGAAACAAGGCTGTTTTGGATATTTGACAGATTTATGCTTAATTCTCTCCAAAAGTCATCTGAATGGCAATTTGTGATTTTGAGGTTATTTCATTGAAACAAGGCTGTTTTGGACATTTGACAGATTTATGCTTAATTCTCTCCAAAAGTCATCTGAATGGCATTTGTGATTTTGAGGTATTTCATGAAACAAGCTGTTTTGACATTTGACAGATTATGCTTAATTTCTCAAAAGTCATCTGAATGGCAATTTGTGATTTTGAGGTTATTTCATTGAAACAAGGCTGTTTTGGACATTTGACAGATTTATGCTTAATTCTCTCCAAAAGTCATCTGAATGGCAATTTGTGATTTTGAGGTTATTTCATTGAAACAAGGCTGTTTTGGACATTTGACAGATTTATGCTTAATTCTCTCCAAAAGTCATCTGAATGGCAGTTTTGGGGAGAATCAAGCATAAATCTGTCGAATGTTAAAAACAGCCTTGTTTCACTGAAATAGCCTCAAAATCACAAACTGACATTCAGATTACTTATGGAGAGAATTAAGCATAAATGTCATCTGAATGGCAGTTTGTGATTTTGAGGCTATTTCAGTGAAACAAGGCTGTTTTGGACATTTGACAGATGTATGCTTAATTCTCTCCAAAAGTCATCTGAATGGCAATTTGTGATTTTGAGGTTATTTCATTGAAACAAGGCTGTTTTGGACATTTGACAGATTTATGCTTAATTCTCTCCAAAAGTCATCTGAATGGCAATTTGTGATTTTGAGGTTATTTCATTGAAACAAGGCTGTTTTGGATATTTGACAGATTTATGCTTAATTCTCTCCAAAAGTCATCTGAATGGCAGTTTTGGGGAGAATCAAGCATAAATCTGTCAAATGTTAAAAACAGCCTTGTTTCACTGAAATAGCCTCAAAATCACAAACTGACATTCAGATACTTATGGAGAGAATTAAGCATACATGTCATCTGAATGGCAATTTGTGATTTTGAGGCTATTTCATTGAAACAAGGCTGTTTTGGACATTTGACAGATTTATGCTTAATTCTCTCCAAAAGTCATCTGAATGGCAGTTTTGGAGAGAATCAAGCATAAATCTGTCAAATGTTAAAAACAGCCTTGTTTCACTGAAATAGCCTCAAAATCACAAACTGACATTCAGATTACTTATGGAGAGAATTAAGCATAAATGTCATCTGAATGGCAGTTTGTGATTTTGAGGCTATTTCAGTGAAACAAGGCTGTTTTGGACATTTGACAGATTTATGCTTAATTCTCTCCAAAAGTCATCTGAATGGCAATTTGTGATTTTGAGGTTATTTCATTGAAACAAGGCTGTTTTGGACATTTGACAGATTTATGCTTAATTCTCTCCAAAAGTCATCTGAATGGCAATTTGTGATTTTGAGTATTTCATGAAACAAGCTGTTTTGACATTTGACAGATTTATGCTTAATTCTCTCCAAACGTCATCTGAATGGCAATTTGTGATTTTGAGGTTATTTCATTGAAACAAGGCTGTTTTGGACATTTGACAGATTTATGCTTAATTCTCTCCAAAAGTCATCTGAATGGCAATTTGTGATTTTGAGGTTATTTCATTGAAACAAGGCTGTTTTGGACATTTGACAGATTTATGCTTAATTCTCTCCAAAAGTCATCTGAATGGCAGTTTTGGGGAGAATCAAGCATAAATCTGTCGAATGTTAAAAACAGCCTTGTTTCACTGAAATAGCCTCAAAATCACAAACTGACATTCTTTGGGAGAATTAGCTAAAGTCATCTGATGCATTTTGATTTTGAGGTATTTCATGAAACAGCTGTTTTGGACATTTGCAGATTTATGCTAATTTCTCCAAAAGTCATCTGAATGGCAATTTGTGATTTTGAGGTTATTTCATTGAAACAAGGCTGTTTTGGACATTTGACAGATTTATGCTTAATTCTCTCCAAAAGTCATCTGAATGGCAGTTTTGGGGAGAATCAAGCATAAATCTGTCAAATGTTAAAAACAGCCTTGTTTCACTGAAATAGCCTCAAAATCACAAACTGACATTCAGATTACTTATGGAGAGAATTAAGCATAAATGTCATCTGAATGGCAATTTGTGATTTTGAGGCTATTTCATTGAAACAAGGCTGTTTTGGACATTTGACAGATTTATGCTTAATTCTCTCCAAAAGTCATCTGAATGGCAATTTGTGATTTTGAGGTTATTTCATTGAAACAAGGCTGTTTTGGACATTTGACAGATTTATGCTTAATTCTCTCCAAAAGTCATCTGAATGGCAATTTGTGATTTTGAGGTTATTTCATTGAAACAAGGCTGTTTTGGACATTTGACAGATTTATGCTTAATTCTCTCCAAAAGTCATCTGAATGGCAATTTGTGATTTTGAGGTTATTTCATTGAAACAAGGCTGTTTTGGACATTTGACAGATTTATGCTTAATTCTCTCCAAAAGTCATCTGAATGGCAGTTTTGGGAGAATCAAGCATAAATCTGTCAAATGTTAAAAACAGCCTTGTTTCACTGAAATAGCCTCAAAATCACAAACTGACATTCAGATTACTTATGGAGAGAATTAAGCATAAATGTCATCTGAATGGCAATTTGTGATTTTGAGGCTATTTCATTGAAACAAGGCTGTTTTGGACATTTGACAGATTTATGCTTAATTCTCTCCAAAAGTCATCTGAATGGCAATTTGTGATTTTGAGGTTATTTCATTGAAACAAGGCTGTTTTGGACATTTGACAGATTTATGCTTAATTCTCTCCAAAAGTCATCTGAATGGCATTTGTGATTTTGAGGTATTTCATTGAAACAAGGCTGTTTTGGACATTTGACAGATTTATGCTTAATTCTCTCCAAAAGTCATCTGAATGGCAGTTTTGGGGAGAATCAAGCATAAATCTGTCGAATGTTAAAAACAGCCTTGTTTCACTGAAATAGCCTCAAAATCACAAACTGACATTCAGATTACTTATGGAGAGAATTAAGCATAAATGTCATCTGAATGGCAGTTTGTGATTTTGAGGCTATTTCAGTGAAACAAGGCTGTTTTGGACATTTGACAGATGTATGCTTAATTCTCTCCAAAAGTCATCTGAATGGCAATTTGTGATTTTGAGGTTATTTCATTGAAACAAGGCTGTTTTGGACATTTGACAGATTTATGCTTAATTCTCTCCAAAAGTCATCTGAATGGCAATTTGTGATTTTGAGGTTATTTCATTGAAACAAGGCTGTTTTGGACATTTGACAGATTTATGCTTAATTCTCTCCAAAAGTCATCTGAATGGCAGTTTTGGGGAGAATCAAGCATAAATCTGTCAAATGTTAAAAACAGCCTTGTTTCACTGAAATAGCCTCAAAATCACAAACTGACATTCAGATTACTTATGGAGAGAATTAAGCATAAATGTCATCTGAATGGCAATTTGTGATTTTGAGGCTATTTCATTGAAACAAGGCTGTTTTGGACATTTGACAGATTTATGCTTAATTCTCTCCAAAAGTCATCTGAATGGCAGTTTTGGGAGAGAATCAAGCATAAATCTGTCAAATGTTAAAAACAGCCTTGTTTCACTGAAATAGCCTCAAAATCACAAACTGACATTCAGATTACTTATGGAGAGAATTAAGCATAAATGTCATCTGAATGGCAGTTTGTGATTTTGAGGCTATTTCAGTGAAACAAGGCTGTTTTGGACATTTGACAGATTTATGCTTAATTCTCTCCAAAAGTCATCTGAATGGCAATTTGTGATTTTGAGGTTATTTCATTGAAACAAGGCTGTTTTGGACATTTGACAGATTTATGCTTAATTCTCTCCAAAAGTCATCTGAATGGCAATTTGTGATTTTGAGGTTATTTCATTGAAACAAGGCTGTTTTGGACATTTGACAGATTTATGCTTAATTCTCTCCAAAAGTCATCTGAATGGCAATTTGTGATTTTGAGGTTATTTCATTGAAACAAGGCTGTTTTGGACATTTGACAGATTTATGCTTAATTCTCTCCAAAAGTCATCTGAATGGCAATTTGTGATTTTGAGGTTATTTCATTGAAACAAGGCTGTTTTGGACATTTGACAGATTTATGCTTAATTCTCTCCAAAAGTCATCTGAATGGCAGTTTTGGGGAGAATCAAGCATAAATCTGTCAAATGTTAAAAACAGCCTTGTTTCACTGAAATAGCCTCAAAATCACAAACTGACATTCAGATTACTTATGGAGAGAATTAAGCATAAATGTCATCTGAATGGCAATTTGTGATTTTGAGGCTATTTCATTGAAACAAGGCTGTTTTGGACATTTGACAGATTTATGCTTAATTCTCTCCAAAAGTCATCTGAATGGCAGTTTTGGAGAGAATCAAGCATAAATCTGTCAAATGTTAAAAACAGCCTTGTTTCACTGAAATAGCCTCAAAATCACAAACTGACATTCAGATTACTTATGGAGAGAATTAAGCATAAATGTCATCTGAATGGCAGTTTGTGATTTTGAGGCTATTTCATTGAAACAAGGCTGTTTTGGACATTTGACAGATTTATGCTTAATTCTCTCCAAAAGTCATCTGAATGGCAATTTGTGATTTTGAGGTTATTTCATTGAAACAAGGCTGTTTTGGACATTTGACAGATTTATGCTTAATTCTCTCCAAAAGTCATCTGAATGGCAATTTGTGATTTTGAGGTTATTTCATTGAAACAAGGCTGTTTTGGACATTTGACAGATTTATGCTTAATTCTCTCCAAAAGTCATCTGAATGGCAATTTGTGATTTTGAGGTTATTTCATTGAAACAAGGCTGTTTTGGACATTTGACAGATTTATGCTTAATTCTCTCCAAAAGTCATCTGAATGGCAGTTTTGGGGAGAATCAAGCATAAATCTGTCAAATGTTAAAAACAGCCTTGTTTCACTGAAATAGCCTCAAAATCACAAACTGACATTCAGATTACTTATGGAGAGAATTAAGCATAAATGTCATCTGAATGGCAGTTTGTGATTTTGAGGCTATTTCAGTGAAACAAGGCTGTTTTGGACATTTGACAGATTTATGCTTAATTCTCTCCAAAAGTCATCTGAATGGCAATTTGTGATTTTGAGGTTATTTCATTGAAACAAGGCTGTTTTGGACATTTGACAGATTTATGCTTAATTCTCTCCAAAAGTCATCTGAATGGCAATTTGTGATTTTGAGGTTATTTCATTGAAACAAGGCTGTTTTGGAATTTGACAGATTTATGCTTAATTCTCTCCAAAAGTCATCTGAATGGCAGTTTTGGGGAGAATCAAGCATAAATCTGTCAAATGTTAAAAACAGCCTTGTTTCACTGAAATAGCCTCAAAATCACAAACTGACATTCAGATTACTTATGGAGAGAATTAAGCATACATGTCATCTGAATGGCAATTTGTGATTTTGAGGCTATTTCATTGAAACAAGGCTGTTTTGGACATTTGACAGATTTATGCTTAATTCTCTCCAAAAGTCATCTGAATGGCAGTTTTGGGAGAATCAAGCATAAATCTGTCAAATGTTAAAAACAGCCTTGTTTCACTGAAATAGCCTCAAAATCACAAACTGACATTCAGATTACTTATGGAGAGAATTAAGCATAAATGTCATCTGAATGGCAATTTGTGATTTTGAGGCTATTTCATTGAAACAAGGCTGTTTTGGACATTTGACAGATTTATGCTTAATTCTCTCCAAAAGTCATCTGAATGGCAGTTTTGGGAGAATCAAGCATAAATCTGTCAAATGTTAAAAACAGCCTTGTTTCACTGAAATAGCCTCAAAATCACAAACTGACATTCAGATTACTTATGGAGAGAATTAAGCATAAATGTCATCTGAATGGCATTTGTGATTTTGAGGTTATTTCATTGAAACAAGGCTGTTTTGGACATTTGACAGATTTATGCTTAATTCTCTCCAAAAGTCATCTGAATGGCAGTTTTGGGGAGAATCAAGCATAAATCTGTCAAATGTTAAAAACAGCCTTGTTTCACTGAAATAGCCTCAAAATCACAAACTGACATTCAGATTACTTATGGAGAGAATTAAGCATAAATGTCATCTGAATGGCAATTTGTGATTTTGAGGCTATTTCATTGAAACAAGGCTGTTTTGGACATTTGACAGATTTATGCTTAATTCTCTCCAAAAGTCATCTGAATGGCAATTTGTGATTTTGAGGTTATTTCATTGAAACAAGGCTGTTTTGGACATTTGACAGATTTATGCTTAATTCTCTCCAAAAGTCATCTGAATGGCAATTTGTGATTTTGAGGTTATTTCATTGAAACAAGGCTGTTTTGGACATTTGACAGATTTATGCTTAATTCTCTCCAAAAGTCATCTGAATGGCAGTTTTGGGGAGAATCAAGCATAAATCTGTCAAATGTTAAAAACAGCCTTGTTTCACTGAAATAGCCTCAAAATCACAAACTGACATTCAGATTACTTATGGAGAGAATTAAGCATAAATGTCATCTGAATGGCAATTTGTGATTTTGAGGCTATTTCATTGAAACAAGGCTGTTTTGGACATTTGACAGATTTATGCTTAATTCTCTCCAAAAGTCATCTGAATGGCAATTTGTGATTTTGAGGTTATTTCATTGAAACAAGGCTGTTTTGGACATTTGACAGATTTATGCTTAATTCTCTCCAAAAGTCATCTGAATGGCAATTTGTGATTTTGAGGTTATTTCATTGAAACAAGGCTGTTTTGGACATTTGACAGATTTATGCTTAATTCTCTCCAAAAGTCATCTGAATGGCAGTTTTGGGGAGAATCAAGCATAAATCTGTCAAATGTTAAAAACAGCCTTGTTTCACTGAAATAGCCTCAAAATCACAAACTGACATTCAGATTACTTATGGAGAGAATTAAGCATAAATGTCATCTGAATGGCAATTTGTGATTTTGAGGCTATTTCATTGAAACAAGGCTGTTTTGGACATTTGACAGATTTATGCTTAATTCTCTCCAAAAGTCATCTGAATGGCAGTTTTGGGAGAATCAAGCATAAATCTGTCAAATGTTAAAAACAGCCTTGTTTCACTGAAATAGCCTCAAAATCACAAACTGACATTCAGATTACTTATGGAGAGAATTAAGCATAAATGTCATCTGAATGGCAATTTGTGATTTTGAGGCTATTTCATTGAAACAAGGCTGTTTTGGACATTTGACAGATTTATGCTTAATTCTCTCCAAAAGTCATCTGAATGGCAGTTTTGGGGAGAATCAAGCATAATCTGTCAAATGTTAAAAACAGCCTTGTTTCACTGAAATAGCCTCAAAATCACAAACTGACATTCAGATTACTTATGGAGAGAATTAAGCATAAATGTCATCTGAATGGCAATTTGTGATTTTGAGGCTATTTCATTGAAACAAGGCTGTTTTGGACATTTGACAGATTTATGCTTAATTCTCTCCAAAAGTCATCTGAATGGCAGTTTTGGGGAGAATCAAGCATAAATCTGTCGAAATGTTAAAAACAGCCTTGTTTCACTGAAATAGCCTCAAAATCACAAACTGACATTCAGATTACTTATGGAGAGAATTAAGCATAAATGTCATCTGAATGGCAATTTGTGATTTTGAGGCTATTTCAGTGAAACAAGGCTGTTTTGGACATTTGACAGATTTATGCTTAATTCTCTCCAAAAGTCATCTGAATGGCAGTTTTGGGGAGAATCAAGCATAAATCTGTCAAATGTTAAAAACAGCCTTGTTTCACTGAAATAGCCTCAAAATCACAAACTGACATTCAGATTACTTATGGAGAGAATTAAGCATAAATGTCATCTGAATGGCAATTTGTGATTTTGAGGCTATTTCATTGAAACAAGGCTGTTTTGGACATTTGACAGATTTATGCTTAATTCTCTCCAAAAGTCATCTGAATGGCAATTTGTGATTTTGAGGTTATTTCATTGAAACAAGGCTGTTTTGGACATTTGACAGATTTATGCTTAATTCTCTCCAAAAGTCATCTGAATGGCAATTTGTGATTTTGAGGTTATTTCATTGAAACAAGGCTGTTTTGGACATTTGACAGATTTATGCTTAATTCTCTCCAAAAGTCATCTGAATGGCAGTTTTGGGGAGAATCAAGCATAAATCTGTCAAATGTTAAAAACAGCCTTGTTTCACTGAAATAGCCTCAAAATCACAAACTGACATTCAGATTACTTATGGAGAGAATTAAGCATAAATGTCATCTGAATGGCAATTTGTGATTTTGAGGTATTTCATTGAAACAAGGCTGTTTTGGACATTTGACAGATTTATGCTTAATTCTCTCCAAAAGTCATCTGAATGGCAATTTGTGATTTTGAGGTTATTTCATTGAAACAAGGCTGTTTTGGACATTTGACAGATTTATGCTTAATTCTCTCCAAAAGTCATCTGAATGGCAATTTGTGATTTTGAGGTTATTTCATTGAAACAAGGCTGTTTTGGACATTTGACAGATTTATGCTTAATTCTCTCCAAAAGTCATCTGAATGGCAGTTTTGGGGAGAATCAAGCATAAATCTGTCAAATGTTAAAAACAGCCTTGTTTCACTGAAATAGCCTCAAAATCACAAACTGACATTCAGATTACTTATGGAGAGAATTAAGCATACATGTCATCTGAATGGCAATTTGTGATTTTGAGGCTATTTCATTGAAACAAGGCTGTTTTGGACATTTGACAGATTTATGCTTAATTCTCTCCAAAAGTCATCTGAATGGCAGTTTTGGAGAGAATCAAGCATAAATCTGTCAAATGTTAAAAACAGCCTTGTTTCACTGAAATAGCCTCAAAATCACAAACTGACATTCAGATTACTTATGGAGAGAATTAAGCATAAATGTCATCTGAATGGCAGTTTGTGATTTTGAGGCTATTTCATTGAAACAAGGCTGTTTTGGACATTTGACAGATTTATGCTTAATTCTCTCCAAAAGTCATCTGAATGGCAGTTTTGGGAGAATCAAGCATAATCTGTCAAATGTTAAAAACAGCCTTGTTTCACTGAAATAGCCTCAAAATCACAAACTGACATTCAGATTACTTATGGAGAGAATTAGCATAAATGTCATCTGAATGGCAATTTGTGATTTTGAGGTTATTTCATTGAAACAAGGCTGTTTTGGACATTTGACAGATTTATGCTTAATTCTCTCCAAAAGTCATCTGAATGGCAGTTTTGGGAGAGAATCAAGCATAAATCTGTCAAATGTTAAAAACAGCCTTGTTTCACTGAAATAGCCTCAAAATCACAAACTGACATTCAGATTACTTATGGAGAGAATTAAGCATAAATGTCATCTGAATGGCAATTTGTGATTTTGAGGCTATTTCATTGAAACAAGGCTGTTTTGGACATTTGACAGATTTATGCTTAATTCTCTCCAAAAGTCATCTGAATGGCAATTTGTGATTTTGAGGTTATTTCATTGAAACAAGGCTGTTTTGGACATTTGACAGATTTATGCTTAATTCTCTCCAAAAGTCATCTGAATGGCAATTTGTGATTTTGAGGTTATTTCATTGAAACAAGGCTGTTTTGGACATTTGACAGATTTATGCTTAATTCTCTCCAAAAGTCATCTGAATGGCAGTTTTGGGGAGAATCAAGCATAAATCTGTCAAATGTTAAAAACAGCCTTGTTTCACTGAAATAGCCTCAAAATCACAAACTGACATTCAGATTACTTATGGAGAGAATTAAGCATAAATGTCATCTGAATGGCAATTTGTGATTTTGAGGCTATTTCATTGAAACAAGGCTGTTTTGGACATTTGACAGATTTATGCTTAATTCTCTCCAAAAGTCATCTGAATGGCAGTTTTGGAGAGAATCAAGCATAAATCTGTCAAATGTTAAAAACAGCCTTGTTTCACTGAAATAGCCTCAAAATCACAAACTGACATTCAGATTACTTATGGAGAGAATTAAGCATAAATGTCATCTGAATGGCAGTTTGTGATTTTGAGGCTATTTCAGTGAAACAAGGCTGTTTTGGACATTTGACAGATTTATGCTTAATTCTCTCCAAAAGTCATCTGAATGGCAGTTTTGGGAGAATCAAGCATAAATCTGTCAAATGTTAAAAACAGCCTTGTTTCACTGAAATAGCCTCAAATATCACAAACTGACATTCAGATTACTTATGGAGAGAATTAAGCATAAATGTCATCTGAATGGCAATTTGTGATTTTGAGGCTATTTCAGTGAAACAAGGCTGTTTTGGACATTTGACAGATTTATGCTTAATTCTCTCCAAAAGTCATCTGAATGGCAGTTTTGGGGAGAATCAAGCATAAATCTGTCAATGTTAAAAACAGCCTTGTTTCACTGAAATAGCCTCAAAATCACAAACTGACATTCAGATTACTTATGGAGAGAATTAAGCATAAATGTCATCTGAATGGCAGTTTGTGATTTTGAGGCTATTTCATTGAAACAAGGCTGTTTTGGACATTTGACAGATTTATGCTTAATTCTCTCCAAAAGTCATCTGAATGGCAGTTTTGGGGAGAATCAAGCATAAATCTGTCAAATGTTAAAAACAGCCTTGTTTCACTGAAATAGCCTCAAAATCACAAACTGACATTCAGATTACTTATGGAGAGAATTAAGCATAAATGTCATCTGAATGGCAATTTGTGATTTTGAGGCTATTTCATTGAAACAAGGCTGTTTTGGACATTTGACAGATTTATGCTTAATTCTCTCCAAAAGTCATCTGAATGGCAATTTGTGATTTTGAGGTTATTTCATTGAAACAAGGCTGTTTTGGACATGTGACTGATTTATGCTTAATTCTCTCCAAAAGTCATCTGAATGGCAGTTTTGGAGAGAATCAAGCATAAATCTGTCAAATGTTAAAAACAGCCTTGTTTCACTGAAATAGCCTCAAAATCACAAACTGACATTCAGATTACTTATGGAGAGAATTAAGCATAAATGTCATCTGAATGGCAATTTGTGATTTTGAGGTTATTTCATTGAAACAAGGCTGTTTTGGACATTTGACAGATTTATGCTTAATTCTCTCCAAAAGTCATCTGAATGGCAATTTGTGATTTTGAGGTTATTTCATTGAAACAAGGCTGTTTTGGACATTTGACAGATTTATGCTTAATTCTCTCCAAAAGTCATCTGAATGGCAATTTGTGATTTTGAGGTTATTTCATTGAAACAAGGCTGTTTTGGACATTTGACAGATTTATGCTTAATTCTCTCCAAAAGTCATCTGAATGGCAGTTTTGGGGAGAATCAAGCATAAATCTGTCAAATGTTAAAAACAGCCTTGTTTCACTGAAATAGCCTCAAAATCACAAACTGACATTCAGATTACTTATGGAGAGAATTAAGCATAAATGTCATCTGAATGGCAATTTGTGATTTTGAGGCTATTTCATTGAAACAAGGCTGTTTTGGACATTTGACAGATTTATGCTTAATTCTCTCCAAAAGTCATCTGAATGGCAGTTTTGGAGAGAATCAAGCATAAATCTGTCAAATGTTAAAAACAGCCTTGTTTCACTGAAATAGCCTCAAAATCACAAACTGACATTCAGATTACTTATGGAGAGAATTAAGCATAAATGTCATCTGAATGGCAATTTGTGATTTTGAGGCTATTTCATTGAAACAAGGCTGTTTTGGACATTTGACAGATTTATGCTTAATTCTCTCCAAAAGTCATCTGAATGGCAGTTTTGGGAGAATCAAGCATAATCTGTCAAATGTTAAAAACAGCCTTGTTTCACTGAAATAGCCTCAAAATCACAAACTGACATTCAGATTACTTATGGAGAGAATTAAGCATAAATGTCATCTGAATGGCAATTTGTGATTTTGAGGTTATTTCATTGAAACAAGGCTGTTTTGGACATTTGACAGATTTATGCTTAATTCTCTCCAAAAGTCATCTGAATGGCAGTTTTGGGGAGAATCAAGCATAAATCTGTCAAATGTTAAAAACAGCCTTGTTTCACTGAAATAGCCTCAAAATCACAAACTGACATTCAGATTACTTATGGAGAGAATTAAGCATAAATGTCATCTGAATGGCAATTTGTGATTTTGAGGTTATTTCATTGAAACAAGGCTGTTTTGGACATTTGACAGATTTATGCTTAATTCTCTCCAAAAGTCATCTGAATGGCAATTTGTGATTTTGAGGTTATTTCATTGAAACAAGGCTGTTTTGGACATTTGACAGATTTATGCTTAATTCTCTCCAAAAGTCATCTGAATGGCAATTTGTGATTTTGAGGTTATTTCATTGAAACAAGGCTGTTTTGGACATTTGACAGATTTATGCTTAATTCTCTCCAAAAGTCATCTGAATGGCAGTTTTGGGGAGAATCAAGCATAAATCTGTCAAATGTTAAAAACAGCCTTGTTTCACTGAAATAGCCTCAAAATCACAAACTGACATTCAGATTACTTATGGAGAGAATTAAGCATACATGTCATCTGAATGGCAATTTGTGATTTTGAGGTTATTTCATTGAAACAAGGCTGTTTTGGACATTTGACAGATTTATGCTTAATTCTCTCCAAAAGTCATCTGAATGGCAGTTTTGGAGAGAATCAAGCATAATCTGTCAAATGTTAAAAACAGCCTTGTTTCACTGAAATAGCCTCAAAATCACAAACTGACATTCAGATTACTTATGGAGAGAATTAAGCATAAATGTCATCTGAATGGCAATTTGTGATTTTGAGGTTATTTCATTGAAACAAGGCTGTTTTGGACATTTGACAGATTTATGCTTAATTCTCTCCAAAAGTCATCTGAATGGCAGTTTTGGGGAGAATCAAGCATAATCTGTCAAATGTTAAAAACAGCCTTGTTTCACTGAAATAGCCTCAAAATCACAAACTGACATTCAGATTACTTATGGAGAGAATTAAGCATACATGTCATCTGAATGGCAATTTGTGATTTTGAGGTTATTTCATTGAAACAAGGCTGTTTTGGACATTTGACAGATTTATGCTTAATTCTCTCCAAAAGTCATCTGAATGGCAGTTTTGGGGAGAATCAAGCATAAATCTGTCAATGTTAAAAACAGCCTTGTTTCACTGAAATAGCCTCAAAATCACAAACTGACATTCAGATTACTTATGGAGAGAATTAAGCATAAATGTCATCTGAATGGCAATTTGTGATTTTGAGGCTATTTCATTGAAACAAGGCTGTTTTGGACATTTGACAGATTTATGCTTAATTCTCTCCAAAAGTCATCTGAATGGCAGTTTTGGGGAGAATCAAGCATAAATCTGTCAAATGTTAAAAACAGCCTTGTTTCACTGAAATAGCCTCAAAATCACAAACTGACATTCAGATTACTTATGGAGAGAATTAAGCATAATGTCATCTGAATGGCAATTTGTGATTTTGAGGCTATTTCATTGAAACAAGGCTGTTTTGGACATTTGACAGATTTATGCTTAATTCTCTCCAAAAGTCATCTGAATGGCAATTTGTGATTTTGAGGTTATTTCATTGAAACAAGGCTGTTTTGGACATGTGAGTGATTTATGCTTAATTCTCTCCAAAAGTCATCTGAATGGCAGTTTTGGAGAGAATCAAGCATAAATCTGTCAAATGTTAAAAACAGCCTTGTTTCACTGAAATAGCCTCAAAATCACAAACTGACATTCAGATTACTTATGGAGAGAATTAAGCATAAATGTCATCTGAATGGCAATTTGTGATTTTGAGGTTATTTCATTGAAACAAGGCTGTTTTGGACATTTGACAGATTTATGCTTAATTCTCTCCAAAAGTCATCTGAATGGCAATTTGTGATTTTGAGGTTATTTCATTGAAACAAGGCTGTTTTGGACATTTGACAGATTTATGCTTAATTCTCTCCAAAAGTCATCTGAATGGCAGTTTTGGGGAGAATCAAGCATAAATCTGTCAAATGTTAAAAACAGCCTTGTTTCACTGAAATAGCCTCAAAATCACAAACTGACATTCAGATTACTTATGGAGAGAATTAAGCATAAATGTCATCTGAATGGCAATTTGTGATTTTGAGGCTATTTCATTGAAACAAGGCTGTTTTGGACATTTGACAGATTTATGCTTAATTCTCTCCAAAAGTCATCTGAATGGCAATTTGTGATTTTGAGGTTATTTCATTGAAACAAGGCTGTTTTGGACATTTGACAGATTTATGCTTAATTCTCTCCAAAAGTCATCTGAATGGCAGTTTTGGGGAGAATCAAGCATAAATCTGTCAAATGTTAAAAACAGCCTTGTTTCACTGAAATAGCCTCAAAATCACAAACTGACATTCAGATTACTTATGGAGAGAATTAAGCATAAATGTCATCTGAATGGCAGTTTGTGATTTTGAGGCTATTTCATTGAAACAAGGCTGTTTTGGACATTTGACAGATTTATGCTTAATTCTCTCCAAAAGTCATCTGAATGGCAATTTGTGATTTTGAGGTTATTTCATTGAAACAAGGCTGTTTTGGACATTTGACAGATTTATGCTTACAGATGTAGCGCTTCGTTTCAGACGCCTACCCGGGCGGGTCCGTGATCGGCACGGGGTGGGCCCCTGCTGAAAAGGAAAACCCCCCCGCAGAACTTGAAACGCCCCCTTGATAAATACATTTAATTATAATGAAACCAGCAGCAATGGATCATGGATCCACCAGGGGGAGCCGTGAAAAGCTGCCACACTGGAACTCATGTGAAATAAACAGCTGATGTACAGGGATCTGATATAGCGGGATATTTGTTAAGATCCATATATGTCACGGATAGGATCATATTCTGTGCTTAAGTAAGAGACATGTAATCATTTACTAAACATCACCATGTTTTTATTTAACAAAATAATGTTTAATTCACGTTGGCGTAAGTACAAAACCATCGCTATGTTTTTAGATCAGGAAATGCATCCAGGGTCAAACAAACGATGTTCGATCGTGATCCTCGCATTCATTTAATGTATCATATGTTTCGCGAGTTGAAATGAATGCACTACATTTAATCCACGTGAGTTTACAACAACAAAAATAATCGCTTTGTTTTTATATCACATCCGACCGGAGGAAACTGCAGCGGCTCTCACTACCGATCACCCTATCCACGGGCAAACAATAATATGTACAGTGTTCATAGTTTACTGTATTATTAGTGTCTAATATTACTGCTATAATAGTCACACATTGAGTTGTTGAAATCAGACCGTCGTTTTTTTTAAACGCTCTGAATGAAACGGCAGCTCTCAGGTGATCAGCTGTGTGTTTACATAACAACATGTGCATAGTAATTTAATACCTTCCAACACACATTGTAAGAACAGTTCTGTTTCATATGAGTGTTGAGAGCCGTATCCACAAATCTACTAATTTTGCCCTCAGTGCACCAGATTGATGCATTTAACTTCAATTGAAATAAAAACATCTTCTGTTGTAACAACAATAACATTATAAATAGTAACATAGCATGGTATTGCACATTTACTGTAGCTTTGAGTGTTACTGGCCTGAGATTTTTTTATTACATGAATGAAGGTGACTGAGGCTTTTTAATATAGACTTTTCAGTGTCCCACATTTTGCACAGAACAGTCCCACATTAGGAAAACAGATTGTCTGAGACAACTTGGCACTAAGAGTACTAATATGTCTACCATTTCTTTTATGAGTTTAATATCTGCATGTTCTCTTTTGGTTTGATTAGGACACATCCTGGGGATTTCAGAATGTTACTCGATTTTGATTTATTGTATCGGCTTCATGTCGCAATATATTCCCGAAGTCTGAAATGCAAAATGTTTCCACATTAGGGCAATTCACCCTACATTTAATCATTTTGTTTATTTTTAACGAAATAAATGTGGTTTAATCCATCATGAAATTAATGTAGGCTATTTACTTAGTACATATCTGACATTAACGATTAACACACTGTTCATACTGCTCACAGGCTGATATCTAGTGTATTCATACCCCTCACTGTTTATTCATCATTCAATTCATTCTATATTTTATTCTGTAGATTGTGAACATTACTTTTCACTTTACTGCTTGTTGCACCTGGTTAGAAGCTAAACTGCATTTCGTTGTCTCAGTACCTGTAATCTGTGCAATAACAATAAAGTTTAATCTAATCTTGAGCAGGAACTAATGTAGGCTATTTACAAGTACATATCTGACATTAACGATTAAACACGTTTGTGCATTCTTTATGAATGCAAACCGAGTCATTTAGTTTCTTTTTAACGAAATAAATGTGATTTAATCCACATAATTTACTGTGTTAATTGTTTACTGTACAGTAGTATTGTTTAACTTGAAGGTGCCTGATGTGAACATTTCCAGAATGTATTGTCTTCACTTTTTAAATGCCTCTGTGATGTGCTGCAGACCAACCCCAGCCCAACCCCCCCATGTGGCCCATGTATGTTGGGGACCCTTTGTTTAAAACTAATTGGCCATCGGAATGTGTGTCACATTCCACAGCTCTCCTCCCCCCTCCTGTGATTCCCCCGCACACATGGGAGATCGCTCTTCTGAAGAGAGCGGAAATAATGATATTGCAAGTTAGAAACGTAAAATGCATTTTGACAGACACTTGGGGGAAATATGCTGCATTTTGAATGTCCGATAGTCCATCATTAACACCTTAGTCCGTCTCGTCTCATCAACGAAAACTAAATATACATGACATACTTTGTTTTAGTAGATTTCTCATGAGAGCAAAAGGAGAATATCCGTGTGTAACAGTGAAAATGTATGTAACGTATTCATCATAATTAATTATATTTATTTCGTTTGGATGTAGGATTTTTGACTTTGTTTAGAGCAGTGATCTTCTACTATATGAACATTTTGGACCCAAAATCAGAAAAAAAACGTAAAAACAGATTTGGAAA
>CM070483.1:35358531-35401843 GCA_036324585.1 Champsocephalus esox | reverse complement strand
GCTCCAGTGCAACACGCAGGAGAGAACTCGCTGAACGCAACATCGTGAGCAGAGATTGGACTGCGCAAATTATACAGTCTATGGCAGGAGACAGAGGAAAGCATGGTCAGAGATATGAAAAACATTCAGGAAGCTTCTGGACAGTATTATGCGGACAATTGGAAACTGGAATTAAAGAGAAACATTTGAAAACTTTTGCAGTATTGTGTTCTGACTGTAGAGAGGGGCGGGCCGGCCCTGCGTAACCACACCCTGTTTCCAACGAACCAAGGGTTTATTTAAAAGGTTTATAAAACTGGTTACTTTATGTTAGAGAGATAACAAAGTAGTGTAATATATATCTTTTTTTTAAAAGTAATATGTAATATATTACTTTTTTTAGTAACGAACCCATATCTGCTGAAGAGATTATTTATAACATGTTTGACAAAAGTTAAATCCACTCTTGTAATGAGGAATAAAACACCAAGAGGCATTCCAGCTAACCTGGAGGTCATAGGAGGCAAATAGCTGATTCACAGGAAACTTTAGTTTCCTTTCCTTTCCTTGCCGCCTTCTTCCTGAACAGGCCTCTGAAGATGGAGGACATGTCTATCCAATCCGCATAAAGTGGTTCTTCAGGTTGAGGTTTGTTTATACCTGTGAAACTCTGCTAAAATATAAAAAATGACTATTTAATTCACAGAGACACACACGTCGACGTGCGGACAACAGCCTGCGGAACGTCGAAGACCCGCTCAACGCTGCTTGCAGCTTTAATTACAGTTGCCGTTCGTGTATTCTACCGAGCTACCATTAATAAGCTAAGCTAGAAGCTCTAACCTAGAGATGTTATGAAAAACATTGTTTTCATGCCAGCTACAATGAATGACCGAATGTAGCAGACTAACTGTATAATATTGCAATTGTAAGATGTTCTTGCTAAGCCTAGACTAGCTGTTAAACTCCATATAAGGTTAGCATATTAGCTGGCAAGCTAACTGTGTTGATTACTGATAGATAATCATAGCTGGAGAATTTCGTCTGCAAACACACACGAAATACTCAGACAGTATACTGATTTAAGGTACGGTCAGTCGCCAAACATAATTACATTGAAGTTGGCGGTACTAGCAGCTATGCTACTGAGCTACAAAGAGTCTGAAATATTACGCTACATGGGAAAAAGTAGCATACTATCTGTAGAACATTGTAATTGTAAAAGTGTTGCTTTTATCAAATTGACTGTTTTCCTCGGATACAAAATTAATTGTATGAATACTATGTGTATCTTTCTTAGAGTACATCACAGCAGGAACACAATCCCCACCGCTCCAGTACAGTCGGAGGTCAAACAGACCGTCCACAGACTGTTTGTGTGGGAACTCACGGTCTGTGGGAACACAGACAGTGGAATGTAAAGTGTCCGCCATTTCTGTTGCTACACAGTTGGCCCAGGGAACACTGAAATCGGCACACGTGAGAAGCAAAGGTAGACTGTAACACTGACAAATCACAGATACATTACCTTAATTGTGCTTTTATTACATGTACAGCACTTGGGCTCGACCAAAAATCGTTTTTAAATGTGCTCTATAAATAAAACCTTATTTGATATTATTGTATATCACAGAAATACTGTGATGTTGACTACAAGAAATACAGTGCTGTTTGTAGTTTGTACCTTTTTATTAACAGGCATCCAGGCCACGGTGTCTTTCAAAAGTGTTGGCAATAAAACTTCCACCTACACAGAAATCCCCTTGTCCTCTACACCAATAAAGGGCCCAGGATTGGGACCTCGCAAGAGACCTCGACTGGAGTTGGAGGAGGAACAAGCAGAGACGTCGACAGAATTTGAGGAGAATCTGGGTTCGAGTTACCACCCTGATTATACCGTAGAAGAATGTGACGTATCGTAAGTTTGGTACACATTACTATTACTGTTTTTCAGAGTTGAAATCTAAAACGTATTGTTCATTTTTTTTTGTTACATTAGACCACAGGCACAATCCACGCACCGTGACGTAAAGTACATTGTTTTTGAAAGCTGCCTCAGACAGCTGTTTGAAAAATGTCCGGTGTGTAAGACAGACTGTGATGTCCAAACAAGAAAAGTGGGGACCTACAAGTGGAACACTGATGAGCAGCAGCATTTCGATAATCTACAACAACAGGGGGGAAAGGTCGCAGTTGCAGGAGATATGAGAGCAGACTCTCCAGGTAAGCAGAAACAGACAAGACAGTCTAGTGCCAGAGTTACTGGTGTTATAGTTATAGGTTGTGTCTAGCAGCAATGCATCACAACGAGAATGCTGGGCGTGACCAAGCGACAACTGCTGCAGGACAACTTGTCTTCAAATTGGCTTATCCAAAATCAAAGAGGGGAGAGTGTACGGTCCTACATACAGTAAGTTGTGAAATATTTGTTTTTATTTTTATTATTATTAACAGAACTTACATTTAAAATGATTAAAGATACAATGAACAATAAAAGTATTACATTAAATACAAAAAGTGAATAACAATAACAAATTATTTATACAATGCTTTCTTTTTCAGTCTATGTGGATGAGCTGACGAGGCTTGTGTTTCACAAAGTCTTTCTGGACCTTACACCCTTTGTGGACGAGCTGAAACAAATCCACGTCCCAGAGGACCTGTCAACTCAACTCAATGTCAAATGATTGTCAGCCGTTTCTCCCGGTTCCCCCCAAAGGAGGTCGAAATCCTACATATTGTCCAGCCAGATCTGGAAACTCCTGGCGGATCTGAACACACGACGGAATCACCACTCTGATGCCTCGCCCTAAATATCCCCAGCACCAGCTTACAAAGCTGCGATACGCAAGATATCGAAAACGCCTATCAGGAGAGGAATGGATGATGTACAGTGTATAAATATTAGGGCTGTGCATCTTCACTGGTCTCACGATTCGATTCGATTACGATTATCCTGTCAACGATTCGATTCGGTTCGATATCCCGGTGCATCACGGTGCATCACGATTCATACCAATGCGTTGCATCCTCAATGTTCTATATTACTGCACATGGCTTATTTTTCATCAATGCATACATGCAGTAAATACATATGAACTCTCTTTTTATTATTTAGAAAGTGCTTCAGAAACCAATAACATAAATGTCTTGACATTAATTTATAAACCAAAATAAATGAATTGTATAGGTCTAGCCTCCCTATATCTGTGTGTGAAGTTGTTCCATCCTCAAAAACAAAAAGCTAATGCTTCTGCGGTCAAGCTGCAGCTTCTAGCCACGGTCTTCTGTTAAGAAAGGACACTGAATGTCCTGAATGAGGCATAACACACAGGACTTGAGTCTGAACACAGCAGACAACAGGAGTATTTACAATAGCATATACAAACTAAAATACTGCATGTGGGTGCACACTCACATTCTCTGTCTTACTGTTACATAAATCCCATGAATGTATGAGATTAAATTAGCTTCATTAAATCTCAGTGATTAAGTGAATAATAAAGTTTCTATCGGGTCACTGTCAGCCTGTCACTCATTATTTTCAGGGAGGGGGCGGGGCTTGGAGGAACGGAGAGGAGACGGTGATCGCGGAAGCTTTCCTCCTGCCTTCACAAACCTTACACACGTATATATCGTCTGAAAATTGCTAGAGGACATTCATACTTTGCAATCCAAGACTTAACTAAATCCACCAAAAACCTGACATGATTGTAACGCGATTATCTTTGAAAAACATAAATCCCTGTGTCTCTGAGCCGCAGCGACACGGAGTGATTCGGAGCGGGTCCTTCTGCTGTTGGTTCTGGACTGGTGTTCTTGTGTTGGTGGATAAAGCAGACTGCTCCGTGTTCGGTGTTGCTGTGCCGCTGTCACGTCTGCTCCCTGATCTCTGCGTCACCGACCGATTTGATATTAAAGTGACAGAAAAAACGTTGTAGTAAAGCCGCGGCCGGAAAATCAGGAAGGAACGTTACTACTCTATAACCGATTATCTTCCGTCACTGCATCGAGACCGAATCGTCCACGTCCGCATCGCAATGCATCGTAGAAACGATTATTTTCAACACCCCTAATAAATATACATTCACACATTTTGTACATTTGTAAAAATAAAGTTAGGGCGTGGCCACGTTGATGGACACGTACATGCCTCACTGTCAGCTAACAGCAACTTGTCCACTCTGCTAGGCTACAACTATAGAGGCTACAACGTTAGTTAGTCATAGTACTGTACTTGACCCTTTAGCTTTAGCCGTGTTCGTGGTGATATACCAGACAATTAAGATGTCGTGCTGTGCGCTTGAATGTACTAACAGAACTTCCAAGAAGTCTACTCTCAGCTTTTTTCGGTGAGTAAAATGATAATATTATACATGTTAACCCCGTTAGCAGGTGTTTGTGTGCTTGTTAGCTTAGCTTGTTATGTAGCTTATTAGCCAGCTAAGGACATAACCCTTTATACATGTGTATATATATACAGTTTAGTTTATGATTCAGCCTTGGGTAAGACTTTTATAGTCTATGGCTATGACGCCCATAATGCTAAATGGGAGCAAATGTTAAAAGGGGACCCAATTATCCCAGTGGTGGCCGCCGGAGTCCGCCGCTGAAGCTAACCGGAGCCGTAGCTAGCCCTTTGCGGCTCCGTTAGCTTCGGCCAGCGGCGGAGCCCGGCGTTATAACTGGAGATCAAGGAATGCAGCGAAACACGGACTTGGTTCGCCTGCAGCCCGCTATAGTATTAGCTAAAGAAATGATGTTGAACAAGTCTTATTAAGCTGAACATCGACACAATTGTTCTGCTATGTATCGGTACTTATTTTATTTTCTTAACGTGTGAATGACAAGCATTAAGAATAACAACAAATAGCTATTTATCTTGCATATTGTCTCGTTTGATTATGAATGTAACGCTTATATAGTGGAACTACACTGTTTTATCAAAACCAAGTGCCACGCAGTAACTTGGTAGGCATATATTTCAGCAGGAAATGTGCAACCCAGATTACATTTACCAACACAGACTACATAGAAATATTTGTATAAGTTGTTCATGCGTTATTAAGGGAATATGGCATTAACCCTCCTCTTGTCTTTAGGTCGGTTTTCATGTATTTTTGAATAAAGGTTTCCTTCAGGTGATCCAGACAGGCTGGACCAGTGGGTGCTGAACATCCGGAGGAATACATGGACCCCCAGCGTTTCTTCTCGCCTGTGCAGTGCACACTTTGAGAGTCATCCCTTCAGCACGGACTCATGGGTACAGATCCTTTTAAAAAATAATAATAACTTGGTTCCATTTGTGAGTGTAAATTGTTGTTACTAATTAAATACATGTTATACATCATACAATGCTAAATAATTGTTATGGCACAGCTTGCACATCAGTGATGAGTAATGTTCTTTTGATTAAAGGCCAAATTAAGATTTTTCCAGTTTAGTAAAGAAACATAGAAATCGATTATATCTTATAACTTATTTATCTTAACAGCTATCACTGTAAAAAAAGATTTAATTTAATTTTACTCTACAATATTTATCTTTACATTCTGTTCTTGCATATGTCTTATTATATTTACGTGTATATAGATTTCTGCCTGCACTAATTTATTATTCTTAATTTAATGTCTTATATAACTATGTTGCATTGTTGGAGGAGCTCGGGACAGATGATTTGCATTGCCATTCCTACACTGTAGCCTATGTGCTATGACATAAATCCTTTGAATCTGAATCTTGGAAACACGTCATTGTTGAATGGATTAACTGCATAGTTAACATGTTGGCCCTCTATTGTCTTTTATAATGCACTCTTACATTTAAAACAACATTATTCAAAAGAAAGTTGAATATCTACAGACCTCAAAAAGTTATTTTATGTGCTTTTGTTTATTATTTTTATTAGGGAAGGAGATGCCTGAAAAACACTGCAGTGCCCACCATTTTGTATTTCACCAAAGAACAACAGCCTGGAAGGAGAAGCAGGTGAGTAGCAATGACGAGGTCAGTGACACTCCTAGTTTGACTGTTGACAGCAAGGAGGAGGTTGCAGATGTCGACCATGGTAGTGGTGAAAACAGTCTTGCTGCTGATCAGAGCAATATCATTATGATACAAGGCACGCCTGAGGAAGCCTTTGTTGTTCCACATGTGGAGCGTAATGACATTCCAACAGCCAATGCTTGTGAGGAGGATGTTGGTTTGGGTAGCAGCAGCCAACACACAGACTCCGCCTCTGTTCACTCTCACACTTGGGCTTTAAACTAAGTACTGAATAGTTTGTGCACACATTTCTAACATGTGATCTTTCTTTCATGGAGGACGCTTGAGGGAAGTTGCAACGCCTTGGCCAATGGGATGTCTTCTCCACGTGAATGACATGGAAGGCATCATTTATAACTTGAGACCATTTTCCAAAAGTGATGACTTGTATTGGCTTAGGCAGTAATGGATTACATCGAACACGAATCAAGATCCTATAGAGAAAAAGGAAGTGTAATCCTTAGTTACATAGGAAGAGATGTAATCACATTAGTTTGACTTTTTCTAATAATAGGGAAACTCAGGATTACAATCTTATTCAAAACCTAAAAAGAGCATATCGTGCTTGTTGTAAAATGATCAAATGGTATCTCTTCCCTGGAAGCCGTACTGTTCTGTAGGATAATACTTTCATTGTGAATCTGTACACCTACTGCCTGAATCTGCTTTATGTATTATATTATACATTTAAGTAAACACATCATATTCATAGTTCTTCTCTCCTGTGTTTATTTGCATTGCATTTGATATTGAGGTAATCCAACAGAAAAATAAAGTCATCAGGTTACATTACTTTTATATCTTTACTCACATGAAGTTACTGGTTGTGTTTTTGGCAAGTAGCCCTCCCAACCCTGTGCATAAGTTATATCATTTTAATTACTGATACAGGTGTTGCACATCTTTCATTTATTCTCTAGTGTACTTGAGTCATAAAATGATTCGAAACCTTTACTTTTCATAAAATGCAAGATGTAACTTTCAATGTGTGTTTATCACATTTTCAATGTAAATAGATCTGATTAAGTAAAGAGTAAAAGCACAATCTTAAATGTTGACATTTATCATTTTCCTATGCTTATTGTTAATGTAGTGTAGTGGTGTAATAAACAAAATGTTGTCGTAAAGGAAATTAAGATGTTTTTTATTTGTTGACAAAAGATGTAAAGTTGATGCTCACAACATGTGGGAACATTTATGGAGAAAAATGTTTCTATTGTAAAACAAATATGTATCTGCATACTGAACGCAACTCTCTAAAGGGTATTATCTTCTGTGACGTTACGACCCTGTAGGGCAGGGGTGGCCAACCCGCGGCTCTTTGCCTAGCTTCATGCGGCTCTTCACTTCATATTGAATTGTATATGTGTGAGTTTGGGGGAGAGACACTGACTCCTGACTAGTGGTGCCGATACTTGAAAGGTACCGCGATACCCTGCCGTTGAAAACGTTACGATTCCTCCGTTTCATTAGTATTGGTACTTTAAGAATGACGGGCGGGAAAGTACTTTTAATAAGAGCCGTGTGTGTTCAGCGCTCTGCTTCCACTCCCTGCACTGCAGCGTGCCTGCAGTCCCCCCCTCTCAAGCACGCTCAAGTCCCTCCCCGCTCTCGTGCACGCGCTAGCTGCCAGAGCATGTGAGAAAACGAGAAGCATGGCTGCAAGCGGGAGTGCAGCTGCCGCTGCGCCTCGGCTTGTTGACAGAAAAGACGCCAGAAGCTAAATGTGGAAGTATTTCAGCGATATCTCTGACAGTGAGGGCAAGCCTACGGACACCACGAGGCCTGTGTGTAAGAAATGTATTAATTGTATTTAATGCGAATTCTTGTCATTTATTTTATTTATTGTTCTCATTGTTTAAAGGTTTGTGTTAAGGTTATGGTTCTGGTGTGAAATAAAGCACAATAATTACATTTAAGACTGTTTCCCTCTTTTTAAGAAAAGTATCGAAAAATAATCGGAATCGCAATTCTTCACTTGGTATCGAAACCAAAATGTTGGTACCGTGACAACACTAGCTACTCCTGACAGTTAAACCTGCTATTTAGTAGGTCTGTTCAGTTCCGAATGCTGATAATTCTGACGTAATTTGGCCGGTCAAAGTTGTTTGGGCTCGGATAAAATTGCTCCGTTACTTTCGTCCCGTGTGACTTTCCCGGCTCTCCCTACGTGTGTATGTGTGTATTTTGATGTGGCCCAAGAGCCAATCACAATAAGATCTGCGATGCAGTGAACCAATCACCTTTGAGGGGGGGGAACCTATCGTTGATTAAACACTATCCAGTGTTTCCCCTACCATTGTCTTGGAGGGGCGCTGCGCCCCGCCAACGGAGCCCCGCGCCCCGCCAACGGAGCCCCGCGCCCCCCCTGAAATTCAAGGTGTTAAAAAAATATATATAATTTTTTTTTAAATATATATGTAGCACCAAATTGCAAATAATCTATAACTACTGTCACTTTTCACATTGAACATGTGCTCTTTTATTAAATAAACTAAACGCTTTCATTTGAACTTGTAAGCTTAGTGTTTTTGACCCTAAGAAACACTGATGCATTCATCAATAATCCACAGCTCCTCTCTCTGCTCCAGAGGATTTTAAAATATATATCCCAATGCCACACAAACGCATCAGTGACGTTGAAATCTTGTCTCCAGAAAACAAAAAAGTGAAACAAGCGGTATCAGTGACTGTGTGTTTGATGTGGCTCTTTGCAGTAACAGAGAAAACATGTGGCTCTTACGGCCCGTCTACACTACAGCGTCGACAGCGTCGAAAGCTCCAATCTGCTCCAATCTGCCCATTCACTTTCAATGGGGTGACGTCACGTAGCCGCGCTTTTTCGCCGAACTGAATTGTGGGTAGCAGAGCGAGGCGTCTCAGGCGTCTCATGACGCCTGAGACGCCGGAGTAGCCAGCGCCAGCCAATCAAATCCGTTTCCCAAAATCTGACAGCTGAAGCCGTAGCCAATCAAACTGCATCTAAGCTGGGAGAGATATACCGCCGTTCATTTCTATATTTAAAAAAAAGTCGGAGGAGAAACTAACTATCGCCGTAGCAAATCACCCGGTTTTGTATGACCAGACCCTCTTCACCTACCGGGATACAAACCGGAGGAACCAGGCATGGAGGGAGGTGGCAGAGACAGTGGGGGAAACTGGTAGGTTTTCGCCTGTTTGGGGAGTTTATATATATATATTGCTCGCATAAAATCCCCGGGGTTTTTTGCTTTGTATGTCGGGGGCGGGAGATTCATATGATTGGTTGTTGGTCGTGTTGCTTGAATAAAATCCCCAAGCTCCAGACACGCCCAGCTCCAAGCTATTTTTGGAGCTGTAGTGTGGACGCTCCGTTACCCTCTGACTGGTTGGCCACCCCTGCTCTCGGGATTGTGGGTGTTGCACTTCATAATTACATTCTATGGTATGCTTATGACATATTTGATGCCAAAATACATGGGACTAGGGGAGAGCTTCTTGTTGTTTGCATTGTCACTGATAAATGACAGCGTAGTATTCATTGTCAAGATTTTGTGTTTTTAAACTTGGGACTCTTTTCAGACTGCTCCGGCTTGGGAAAAGATTTGAGCCTTAATGTGTAATGTGTTCTGTATTGTATGGTAAGCTTATCCTTTCATTTGATAGTCCCATTTGGATGTGATAGCGAACATTTTCAGTAAGCAGTAGACAAAAGAAGTGAAAATATGAATGAAATTTATTTTCAATATTTACATAAATACAGAATTATTTTAACAAATAAAATAACAAAAAACATCATAACAAATACAAAATAAAAGGTTTGAAAGACAGCCATGCCCAGCATGGGCCTGGAGAGCTGCAGAGTCCATTGGGGGAAGGGGGGTGGGATGTGGGGAAGAGGAAGAGCAGCCATGTTAACAGTGTTATGGCTACAGATGTAATATCTAACTCAACATTAGCCATGACAGTCTGGGCTTAGCAAGGGCCTTAGAATACATACTCTAAAGGCCAAATCCAAAGACAGTGATACTGACTAAGCAGTTCACAGTCTTTGGAGGTGGTCTTTCAGGCAAGTGGCTAGTGACTTTAAAAACATATCATTTCCCCTAGGGGTGAAATGAACTCCATCTCGCAAAAACAGCCCAGGACTGTCATGTCTCATGTTGGAGTGGTCAACAATGGCACCATTTAGGCTATGAACCAAATAAGCCATAACACTGTTAACAAACTTCCGGGCCTTGTCAATCTTGACAGGATTTGCACCAGCCCTCCACCGGCGCCTCTGGGAGAGCATGATCTTCATGCCAGGGTGCCGATGGTGAAGCTGGTCCAGGTCCTCCTTCATCTGGTTCAGCAACTGAACACTGGGCACATCCCCCAAGTCATTGCCGCCACAGTGGATGAGGAGGACATCCGGGACTGCTCTTCCTCGCAGGGAGTAGGAAAAGAAAGGGAGGACACCTCTCCAGCGCAGTCCACCCCAACCGAACCAGCACACCCTCAGGTCGAGGCCCAGGTTGCTGCCGATGGTCTCTGTAGCTCTCTGTGCTCCACGCCGGACATAGCTGTCTCCGATTATCCATACAGTCACTATGGGAGGAAAATAAATGAGAGTAACAAATGCTTCAGATCATGAGGAATATCAAATTAAGTATAAAGGGTTGCTCATTTTGTTCCTTTGACAATAACATACAAAATAACTGAAATCACACCTGTATGGTTAAAAGTAACAAGAGAGCAAAAAACAGATTAACAGCACACAGTTTATATATATATATATATATATATATACTGTGTGCTGTTTATCTACAATTGTGCACACATGTATATGTATAGTATGTGTGTGTGTAATGTCAACCATCTGAAGTCATGTAAAGTAAGCCAGGACCATCAACTTACAGGTTGTGCAGTTTGGCGTGGAGGAGGTTGCCATCTTCTTTTTTCTTAATGCTGAAATAAATAAAAATGTTTTAATCAATATAAAAGCACCTTTCTTTTTCTACAGTCATATTTCATTAATCACATTTAATTCACGCACCACTGGCCATATCTCTGCTAGTTTACAAAGTTTAGTTACAAATGACATTTATATTTGAAAAACGGTGAAGCACTTAAAAAACAATTGTATAGTGTAGGTTCAAGAACATTTAAATCAAAAGGACAAGTTTTGTAAAGTTACAGGGTATCTTACCTTCCGAATATGCCGGGAATATTACATATGCTATATGTAAGCTATCTAGTTATCTATATAACTATCTATCGATTCTCAAATCTAGTATTGGTATGTTGCTAAGTACCCGCTAAACCACTTTACGGCAGATGTCAACAGAGGCAGAGCCTCTCTGGTGGTTGACTAATCAGAACAGAGTGGCAGAGCTGACCAATCGGAGCACACTGGACGCACAGGAGGGTGGGGGCAGGAACTCCATCGAGCCGTTTAGCGCAGGGAGTGAAAACTCATACTATCCAGAGATAATGTAAGAGAAACCAATCTGAGTTTGGAAAATTGCACAGTATGTTTCTATTGTAATATCCCTCAACAATGGTATTATGATCAGTAGAAAGGACCATGCCATGGGACCTTTAAAGTACCCATTCGAACCTTCTCAGAGACTCCATTGGTCTCCTTATTTCAAGTTTCTGTCCTGGTAGCGAGAGGAGCATCACAGTTTTCTTCAGCATCAATTTGTGCATTTGATACAGATAATGGAGCAGATACTTTATGGCCCTTAAGGTCAAATAATGACACACCTTCAAAGAGAGCCCCCCCCCACATATCAAATCCCAATTTAAGCCCTGGACACGACCCGTATATTTCCGTAAGCCGTGTTTTCCAACATTTTGCTTATTATTTAATTTAATCTGCTTTAACATAATTGTTCATGGTGGGGCTAAGCCATTTCTTGGTATGGCTGTAGCCTACCCCAGCGCCACCACTGTATTTGTTAGACATAAAACATATTGTAGAAATCAGATTACAGGTGCAGCTCACAAAATAACTAGAATATCCATCCATCTTCTCCCGCTTATCCGTGGTCGGGTCGTGGGGGTAGCAATTCCAGCAGAGAGCCCCAAACTTTCCTTTCCCTGGCGACATCAACCAGCTCTGACTGGGGGGTCCCAAGGCGCTCCCAGGCCAGCGAAGAGATATAATCCCTCCACCTGGTCCTAGGTCTACCCCTTGGTCTCTTCCCAGCTGGACGTGCCTGGAACACCTCCCTAGGGAGGCGCCCAGGTGGCATCCTAGCTCGGTGCCCGAACCACCTCAACTGGCTCCTTTCGACGCGAAGGAGGAGCGGCTCAACTCCGAGTCCCTCCCTGATGACCGAACTTCTCACCTTATCCCTAAGGGAGACACCAGCCACCCTGCGGAGAAAACCCATCTCGGCCGCTTGTATCCGCGATCTCGTTCTTTCGGTCATGACCCATCCTTCATGACCATAGGTGAGGGTAGGAATGAAGATGGCCCGGTAGACAGAGAGCTTTGCCTTCTGGCTCAGCTCCCTTTTCGTCACAACGGTGCGGTAAAGTGACTGCAGTACGAATACGAAGTGGGCTATATATAGTCCTGTCTGGTGTCTGGCCAAAGTGTTCCCGGATCAGACCTCACGGCATACCGCAGGGGAACATGGGAGAAACCTCAGGGAGATATCGTTGAGACGTTGAGTGATAGCTGTCACAGTAGTGTTTTTACTATCACTCATATATAACAATTCTAATCCACATCTTCAGTAGTAAACCCAGGAGTCTTTGATTGTTTCGGCTTATTATAACTAAACAATCTCACCCCAGGATCGCCCTGCAAGGTGATCAAATCCAAGCAGTGTGTATTATAGGAACATGTAGCTGTGCGTGTGAGGATCAGCATTCAGGAGGATATGCAGCTATACGCGTGTACACGTGAGCAAGAGAGATGCATTCGCTGCGTGGCATCAGGACGGAGTGAGCTGGAAAGGGCTTCCACACGCTGTTTATATAGAGGTGGAGGAGGGGCTTATTTCCCATGTAACCTTCGTGAAACCTCCGTATGTCACGGTGAGCAGGTGAGTATCCATAGGTGTTTTCTTATTCCTGTTTTTGACCTTTGTGACCCCAATAAAATGTTCATTCCAAATTGTTATGTTTTCTCTGTATTTATTTACAATTCACGTGTTCTCTAAAGTGGACCTCCATTTAACCCTTAAGAGTCCCTTAAAAAAACGTATTTGTTCCTAAAGCCATAAAATGCCACCTTCACAAAAACAGCTATAAAAATATGATATATTCATATTTGTTCCCACTTTCAAAGAGTCAGTCTTTTAAAACTACTCCAGCCTGACTAAAATGAGAAATACTAGATCATTTTGAACCAGACATTTATTTTACAAAGATGAACTTTGAATGAACACCGTGTGTCTGGCTGTGAGAGTCCAGCTCAGGTGGAGCAGGGGCTGCACATGGACAGACTGTGGTCCTTGCATATGAATTCCCCACATGTGCAGCAGGTGCTGCAAACTCTTCTGTCCATGCAGAAGTGGCACTGCCTCCTGCTCTTCCGTTCCCTGATGAGAGAGGGGCCTGCAGCAGCACCCTGCAGACCTGACACCGTTGTTGCAGCGGCTGATGAGCGGGGAAGGCGCCCTCTCTTCTTGATGTGTGGGGTCACCAGCATGTCTCACCTCTTCAATGAAGAGCCTCCTCCTGTACGGTTTCTGCTGCTGCCAGGATGGCTCCATTGATGTTCACAGGACGTAGGCGTTGTAATGGGAAATGTCAACCAGGTTGTGGAAGAGGGCAAGTGGCCAGCGATTTGTTCTCCTCCTGCAGGAGTAGGTGACAACAACCTAACAAAAACATAAAACAAGACAATTTGAATAAATTATTCCAAGCATTTTCTCTCATGATGCAAATATTAATTATTTTATAGGAAAATTCTCATTTGAAAAAAACCTACATATATTTCAGACATGAATATAAGAGTAAGAATACATGTGTGCCTACCTTATCAAGGTTGTCGACACCTCCTTTGCATCGGTTATAGTCTTTGATTATGACTGGCTTTCTCTTCATTTTGTCGCTTACGTCTGGTGTTTCGTGCTTAGAAGCAGCACATTCCTGCCCCGTCGAGGGATGTAAGAGACCAGTGTGGGGGTCTTCGTAAAGGCAAAGGTGGAGGAGAGGATCGCTCTCGCTCTTGCCTGGAGCAAAATAGGGGGAAGCTCAGGCTTGTTTCGGCGAATTGTGCCAACCAGGGCCAGTTTTCTCCTGAGCAGCTCCTCAGCCAGTGCGAAGGACGTGAACACATGGTCACAGGTAATGATGTGTCCCTGGAGCCCCTCTGTCATCTCCAGGACCACCCTCATCCCCTGGTTGACTTCAGAAGGACTGCCAGCTGCTTTGCCTGTATACACCTGCAGTCTCCAGGCGTATGATGATTTTACATCACAGTTTTCCCAAATCTTTATACCTTATTTGGCCGGCTTTTTTGGCATGCACTGCTTGAAGCTGCACCTGCCTCTGAATGGGACGAGCTGTTCATCCACGCAGACGTCGCTGAATGGGCTGAACAGCATCGGCAGGCGGTGCGTCCACATATCCCAGACTTTGCGGAAGGCAGCCAGCTTGTCATCACGGCGCCGCGGTCGGGATAGCTTGTCGTCGAACCGCAGTGTTTGGCTGATCTGGTGAAACCTCCTGTGGGACATCGTGGCTCGGAAAATGCTCCGTCCCGATTTCTCACTCCAGAGGCTGAGGGTCGATTCATTTGTTGATCTGTAAACACCGGCCAAAATGAGCAGCCCCACGTAAGCCTGAAGTTCCTCTGTGTCCATATCTCGCCACTCTGCAATTGACCGTCTCCCATGCAGGTTTGTCATGGACACAATATGCTGCAGGATGTCATCCGTCAGCAGCAGTGCAAAGCTGGATGCCGGGTCACTGATTCGGGCGACAGCATAGTGTGTTGGTCCCGGGGTCAAACTTCTGGCTGCTGGGACGTAGCGGAGCGTCTCAGTGTTTGTGGGAGACCAAAACACTTTTACCATTTTTTGAAGTCCATCCTGCAGCTGCTTCTTCCAACTCCCCTCCGGTCTCAGTTTCAGATGAGTCTGAGTTGGACTCTAGCTGGTCCGTTCCCACCTCTGAGGCGTCCTCCGTGGACTCTGAGGCGTCTTCTGTGTCAGCCTCACAGTCCACGGAGGATGATGAGGAGCCAGAGCTTCCTGTGTGCTGTAATGCCTTGCCATCTCCAAAAAGACTACTCCTGCACTGATAGTAGTACTTATAACCATGGCTGCAGTGCACCTGCATAAACAACTCTCACAACTCTCACAACTCATTGTTTTTATTATTGAATTAGATTATTACGCAGTGTGGCCTTCTAAGAGAAAAGTATTTTGAAGTTGGGCACAAACACGTGCACACACACACCATTATCCAACATCAAAAGTGACACACACATATAATTTCAGTAGCATGTGACCCTTGCAGAAAACAGTAAAAAGTGTGACATTTTGCTGCAGGCTACAAAGGGTTAAAATGATCGCCATCTTGTAGACAAATATAAACATTTAAAATGTAAAGCTAGAAGTTCAAAATGAAATCTTAACATCAAGGAAATCAAGAGTTTATGATAAGATAAATGTGGCGTCAAAAAAAGCGTTTTCAATGGGGCACTTTTTGCCGCTAGGAACTAATGTGTCGGTTTTTGTGTAGCTTAGCCATTTTAGGCTAATTTAAAAAACTGATTCGACAATTCAATAAACAACTAAAAAATAAAATCCTCTGGAAAGTTTGAGCAATACTCATTCAACACAGCCAAAATGGCATGAACATGAAAACCCGAATGGCTGAAAAATGGCCCCAGGGACTCTTAAGGGTTAATTATTTCAGGCATGAAGAGGAGTAAACACGTGGGCGTTCATTTTAGGTTATGGCCTGGAAAAGGAGGCGGTTAGGATTTGCCTTCAATTGAGGGCGAGGGAGTATCAGGCAGCGAACCGAGGGGCCTTCGGAGAGCGCCAACCTACCCCAGAAATGAGAACATGGGGCACTGGCTGCGTTAGGGAATAAGAGTCTTGGGCTGAAGTCGAATAGTCCATTTAGCTTAGGAACCTTCCTAAAGGAGTGAAATGACCCGGAAGTCCCTCAGTGGCAGCCATGATAAGTGCCGTTCGAATTCTCTAGAATGGTGAGAATGATAGGAAAGGAGGTTTCAAACTTCCTTTATAACCTCCTTTAGCTTAGGAACCACTGGACCTCCCTAACCGACAGGAGAAGCGAAAATGCTGCCCCACAATGCCTTGCAGCCGCAGCATTTGCCGTCACTCAACAGTCGGCCGTTCACGGAAACAACCGATTATGACGGAGAAATTATATCATGAAAGTTACGGTGCTTATTAAGCATTTTAAAACATAGGTGGTAAGTTGCCAAAGTGCTTTGTTCTGAACGTTCATCAGTATTATAATCAAAAAGAGAAAAATGAACGTTAGTTTTCACTGAAATTATCAAATAAAGTCAACATTTCAGTCTTTACTGAGCTGTGTGGGGTTTGTTCAACTTTTAAAAGATGTTTGAATGGTGACAGTGATAGATGTTAAGGACTAACGTTTATAATAAATACATCTGTATTGATTTTAAGATCTTTAGTTCATACAATCATACGTATTGGGATCATTGGTATTAATGTGGACCGGAGGGAGAGGGTGACGAGCATAAGTTTCACTTTCCTTTTTTATTTGAATTCCAGCTTTGGTCCTGAAGAATATGTTTCTCTGTTGTCCACGTTCATAAAGCAAAGCAGCAGCATCAGAGCACGGAGCAGATTCTCTAGATGAGTTCTCAGTAGTCCCTCGTTCTTATTAAACATCCATGTTGTAGTCCGCTGTATAGAAAACTGTGGTTTCCATAGTTTCCCCACAGCAGCAGACGCACACAATGACGTCCGCTGGCGCATCATAAACACGTCGGATAGTGAAAGTGCATTCGGATTCTCTAAAGTACCGCAGTCTCTTCTCCTAAGTCCTTTTGAATTCTCCTATCCACTATCCCTTAACCCCGTGACGTTTCACTCAGAGGTCAAGGAGTAGACGATAGGGTTAGAACTTAGGAGCTGATCTTTGGACTATTCGACTGCAGCCACGGATCCTACTGGGACCGGCTGTAAGATCGAGTGCTCGGGCCATCCTTGTTCACCACCTCTTCAGTAGTAAACCCAGGAGTCAGTAATTGTATAACTGTTTTATTGTGAAAATTATGGAAGCAAACAAGAGACAGAAGTATTTTAATTTTATTAGACACCGAATTTATAGCATTGAAAATAATTACTTTGAAAATCATGTATCTGAATGTTTTTGCTCCGAATTTACCTATGTGAAATAAAAATGTAAAAATTCAAATGAAAAAAATTTGAATGTTCAAATTCAGATCCCAAAAATTCAAGTGAAAAAAATTCGACGTCAAAAAATTCGGTGTATACAATTCGATGTCCAAAATTGCGATGCAGCATCATCCAGGCTACTTAGACAGGATAAGCAATCGAGCCCTAATGCAATCAAACCGACTTCTGGCCTATCAGAGCACAGCTTTGTCAGTCATGTGATCACAACAACCCAGGAGAAAAATGACGGAGAACAGCGGGGCTCGGGTAAGTAGTCAGTTTGTGCTCTTTATTTTACAAGCAGTGAGGGCTCGACAGCATTTGTATCTTACATTAGCTAGCTAAATGAGTGAAGTAGCCTTGTGCCTTGCTGTTAGCAAGCTCCGTAGTTATCATTAATTGAAGTGAATCACAACGTTACCGTGTCCTTTTGTGTGTGGGGGGGTGTGACGGTTTGCAAAGTAACGTAAAGATCACTTCGGTTAGATAAGTCAAGTAGACCATGCTACACTATACAAATACTCTCTTACAAAAGCCCTGCATTTAAACATGTTAATGTTACTTTAGTAAAAGTATGCTAGTATAATTCGGAAAGTGTTGTTAAAGTATTTAAAGTAGACACAAGTTATACTATTATATTATATCATTTGATTTATTGTTATTACCGATGCACGAGTTGACTTAAAAGTTGGGTGGGTAGAAGGGGGTATCATGCACCCCCCTGAAATATAGTTTTAATCAGATTTTCTAGATTGAAAAAATTGTGTAGAAAACGATTAGCTATGTTAAAAAGTTGAAAAATTGTCCTACGTATATTTTTTTTTATATATTATTTATTATTGTTTATTTACCCTAAAAATCGAGTTTCACTCTTTTTACACCTTTCACTATATCTCAGCCATTATTGCAGATAACTGAACAGATAAGGTATCCAGATCCATATTTTGAGGGTCAAGGAACACAATAAAACTATTCTTAAAGTGATCACATGTGTCTGTGGCATGCTATTATGCTAATTAGTGCCACCATTACAATAAAATAGCATTTTAGTCTTGTACCAAGAACGATGTATTTTGCACCGACAGAGACATATTCTTATAATCAGTATTTCCTAAGTGGAAAAAGTATGTAGACAATGATGAGCTATGTTAAAATGTTGTCTGGATGTCCCACATGTATTTTTTATGCAAATTTGTGTCACAATTGCCAACAACGGAATGTTCACACTTTTCACTCTATCTCAGCCATTATTGCAGATACATGAACAAATAATGTGTCTAGACCCATGTTTTGATGGTCAAAGATCACAATAAAACTATTCCCAAAGTGATCAGATGTATCTGTGGCATGCTATGCAAATTTAGAGACGCCAATATTGCAGTACAGTAAGTGAACACATAGGGTGTCTAGACAGATGTTGTGTATTTAACCAATATGTATTTGTTTTGTACTAGCCTACAGCAAGGGTCAAACATCATAATATAAGTATTGATGTGACTACTCTTTCCCATTCCAGATAAGCAGTCAAGGTTTGGCTCTCCACTATCTGATTAATACTCAATTTGAATCATCGTTTTCAATGCTATCATCGTCAAAGTCAAATTGCTCTTCCTCGTCGTCTTCCTGTTCACGCTCTGTCGTGTCCAGGAGATCAACCAGGGAGGTTGGCAGGACAGGACCACAGGACCACACCGGTCTCAACACTCCACCAGTCCTCATCCATCCCTGCTCCTCATCATAGGGGTTTGGTTGTTCTAAAATGGATTCATCAGCTCGCTTGTATAGAGCTGGTTCACACGTTGGACGTGCGGCTTCAGAGCATCGTAGCATGGAGGAAGGCGAGCCAGGTCAACCTTAGACTTGGCAGTGAGGTTATCGTCCTGCCCCACCATTTTGCGCAGCAACTTGGCACGGACTACGTCCACTGAAGACTCACGACTCTCTCCATATATCAGACAGGTGAATTGCTCCAACTGCTTCAGCACCTCAGGCTTGACATTCCAGTTGTCGCCGAGTCGACTGAACGCCCTGTGAAACTTCGGGTTCTTCTCCAGCGTTTTGAAGGGCCCCACCTTCCCCTTCCCTTTGAAGGCACTGGGTGCAGTCTTCTCCGCTGAACACATGGAATCCAAGAAGTGTGGCACAGTAGTCTTCTCCCAGTCTTCAATTGTGCTGGAAGCAAGGACGTCCATCAAATGATGATGTGTAACAGTTATACTTTTGTTACTGGTTTCCTGGAACTTGCCCCTGAACACGTCAACTGGCATGTTACCTTAGATGTCTATTCAAACATTAAACGTCACTGGGTGGACTTGAACCACCAACCTTTCGGTTAACAGCCGAACGCGCTAACCAATTGCGCCACAGAGACATGCTACACTGCTAAAAGGGGCTTGGCTTGGATAGCTGGCCCCACCCTCCTTAATTTGCTCTTTGCTTCAAGAAAGTTTGTTTGCCTAGAATACAGAAATGTAGAAGTTGCCTCAAATGAAACCTGTGTAAGCTAAATGTGCGCTAGCTTTTAAAGCTTCAGTTCATGTCTTCAATTTTGCTGGAAGCAAGGACGTACATCAAATGATGATGTGTAACAGTTATACTTTTGTTACTGGTTTCCTGGTAACTTGCCCCTGAACACGTCAACTGGCATGTTACCTTACATGTCTATTCAAACATTAAACGTCACTGGGTGGACTTGAACCACCAACCTTTCGGTTAACAGCCGAACGCGCTAACCAATTGCGCCACAGAGACATGCTACCCAGCTAAAAGGGGCTTGGCTTGGATAGCTGTCCCCACCCTCCTTAATTGCTCTTTGCTTCTAGAAATGTGTTTGCCTAGAATACAGAAATGTAGAAGTTGCCTCAAATGAAACCTGTGTAAGCTAAATGTGCGCTAGCTTTTAAAGCTTCAGTTCATGTCTTCAATTTTGCGGGAAGCAAGGACGTACATCAAATGATGATGTGTAACAGTTATACTTTTGTTACTGGTTTCCTGGTAACTTGCCCCTGAACACGTCAACTGGCATGTTACCTTACATGTCTATTCAAACATTAAACGTCACTGGGTGGACTTGAACCACCAACCTTTCGGTTAACAGCCGAACGCGCTAACCAATTGCGCCACAGAGACATGCTACCCAGCTAAAAGGGGCTTGGCTTGGATCGCTGTCCCCACCCTCCTTAATTTGCTCTTTGCTTCTAGAAATGTGTTTGCCTAGAATACAGAAATGTAGAAGTTGCCTCAAATGAAACCTGTGTAAGCTAAATGTGCGCTAGCTTTTAAAGCTTCAGTTCATGTCTTCAATTTTGCTGGAAGCAAGGACGTACATCAAATGATGATGTGTAACAGTTATACTTTTGTTACTGGTTTCCTGGTAACTTGCCCCTGAACACGTCAACTGGCATGTTACCTTACATGTTTATTCAAACATTAAACGTCACTGGGTGGACTTGAACCACCAACCTTTCGGTTAACAGCCGAACGCGCTAACCAATTGCGCCACAGAGACATGCTACCCAGCTAAAAGGGGCTTGGCTTGGATCGCTGGCCCCACCCTCCTTAATTTGCTCTTTGCTTCAAGAAAGTGTGTTTGCCTAGAATACAGAAATGTAGAAGTTGCCTCAAATGAAACCTGTGTAAGCTAAATGTGCGCTAGTTTTTAAAGCTTCAGTTCATGTCTTCAATTTTGCGGGAAGCAAGGACGTACATCAAATGATGATGTGTAACAGTTATACTTTTGTTACTGGTTTCCTGGAACCTTGCCCCTGAACACGTCAACTGGCATGTTACCTTACATGTCTATTCAAACATTAAACGTCACTGGGTGGACTTGAACCACCAACCTTTCGGTTAACAGCCGAACGCGCTAACCAATTGCGCCACAGAGACATGCTACCTGCTAAAAGGGGCTTGGCTTGGATCGCTGTCCCCACCCTCCTTAATTGCTCTTTGCTTCTAGAAATGTGTTTGCCTAGAATACAGAAATGTAGAAGTTGCCTCAAATGAAACCTGTGTAAGCTAAATGTGCGCTAGCTTTTAAAGCTTCAGTTCATGTCTTCAATTTTGCTGGGAAGCAAGGACGTACATCAAATGATGATGTGTAACAGTTATACTTTTGTTACTGGTTTCCTGGTAACTTGCCCCTGAACACGTCAACTGGCATGTTACCTTACATGTCTATTCAAACATTAAACGTCACTGGGTGGACTTGAACCACCAACCTTTCGGTTAACAGCCGAACGCGCTAACCAATTGCGCCACAGAGACATGCTACCCAGCTAAAAGGGGCTTGGCTTGGATAGCTGGCCCCACCCTCCTTAATTGGCTCTTTGCTTCTAGAAATGTGTTTGCCTAGAATACAGAAATGTAGAAGTTGCCTCAAATGAAACCTGTGTAAGCTAAATGTGCGCTAGCTTTTAAAGCTTCAGTTCATGTCTTCAATTTTGCGGGAAGCAAGGACGTACATCAAATGATGATGTGTAACAGTTATACTTTTGTTACTGGTTTCCTGGTAACTTGCCCCTGAACACGTCAACTGGCATGTTACCTTACATGTTTATTCAAACATTAAACGTCACTGGGTGGACTTGAACCACCAACCTTTCGGTTAACAGCCGAACGCGCTAACCAATTGCGCCACAGAGACATGCTACCCAGCTAAAAGGGGCTTGGCTTGGATAGCTGGCCCCACCCTCCTTAATTTGCTCTTTGCTTCTAGAAATGTGTTTGCCTAGAATACAGAAATGTAGAAGTTGCCTCAAATGAAACCTGTGTAAGCTAAATGTGCGCTAGCTTTTAAAGCTTCAGTTCATGTCTTCAATTTTGCTGGGAAGCAAGGACGTACATCAAATGATGATGTGTAACAGTTATACTTTTGTTACTGGTTTCCTGGTAACCTTGCCCCTGAACACGTCAACTGGCATGTTACCTTACATGTCTATTCAAACATTAAACGTCACTGGGTGGACTTGAACCACCAACCTTTCGGTTAACAGCCGAACGCGCTAACCAATTGCGCCACAGAGACATGCTACCCAGCTAAAAGGGGCTTGGCATGGATCGCTGGCCCCACCCTCCTTAATTTGCTCTTTGCTTCAAGAAATGTGTTTGCCTAGAATACAGAAATGTAGAAGTTGCCTCAAATGAAACCTGTGTAAGCTAAATGTGCGCTAGCTTTTAAAGCTTCAGTTCATGTCTTCAATTTTGCGGGAAGCAAGGACGTACATCAAATGATGATGTGTAACAGTTATACTTTTGTTACTGGTTTCCTGGTAAACCTTGCCCCTGAACACGTCAACTGGCATGTTACCTTAGATGTCTATTCAAACATTAAACGTCACTGGGTGGACTTGAACCACCAACCTTTCGGTTAACAGCCGAACGCGCTAACCAATTGCGCCACAGAGACATGCTACACTGCTAAAAGGGGCTTGGCTTGGATAGCTGGCCCCACCCTCCTTAATTTGCTCTTTGCTTCAAGAAGTGTGTTTGCCTAGAATACAGAAATGTAGAAGTTGCCTCAAATGAAACCTGTGTAAGCTAAATGTGCGCTAGCTTTTAAAGCTTCAGTTCATGTCTTCAATTTTGCGGGAAGCAAGGACGTACATCAAATGATGATGTGTAACAGTTATACTTTTGTTACTGGTTTCCTGGAACTTGCCCCTGAACACGTCAACTGGCATGTTACCTTACATGTTTATTCAAACATTAAACGTCACTGGGTGGACTTGAACCACCAACCTTTCGGTTAACAGCCGAACGCGCTAACCAATTGCGCCACAGAGACATGCTACCCAGCTAAAAGGGGCTTGGCATGGATCGCTGTCCCCACCCTCCTTAATTGGCTCTTTGCTTCTAGAAATGTGTTTGCCTAGAATACAGAAAATGTAGAAGTTGCCTCAAATGAAACCTGTGTAAGCTAAATGTGCGCTAGCTTTTAAAGCTTCAGTTCATGTCTTCAATTTTGCGGGAAGCAAGGACGTACATCAAATGATGATGTGTAACAGTTATACTTTTGTTACTGGTTTCCTGGTAACCTTGCCCCTGAACACGTCAACTGGCATGTTACCTTACATGTCTATTCAAACATTAAACGTCACTGGGTGGACTCGAACCACCAACCTTTCGGTTAACATCCGAACGCGCTAACCCATTGCGCCAAAGCTGGGGAACAATAGTCTTGCAAGGATATGCACTTGGATATGCACAGAGGAAAAGCAGCTTGACTGTTCCTGATCCTGACCTGCTGGTTTGATAGGACCATAGTCAGCTGGTTCCTCAGCTCCACCAGACACTCTGCCAAGCTGTCCACTCGGTCCATGCCTGCCATGCCAGAGTCATCCACAGCCTGCCAACATATAGAAAAGAGAAGAAGAATGTGAGGACAGTGAAAAAGGACAACCACAGCTAAAACACATCATTGCATATTGATTTATATACCCCAGACTCATCAGGAGGCGCAGAATCAAGTGCTGAAGAGACACCTGGCTGAGACATGGAAGCTGGAGCCTGCGAGGAGGCAGAAGGTCGAGAGGCGGCAGCGGACAGGGAGGGCAGAGAGGAGGCACAAGGGTGCAAGGAGTCAGCAGCATGGGTGGATGCCGCAGCTTGCTCGGACGCAGCAGCCAGGGAGGAGGAAGCAGCTGTGGAGGAGGAAGCAGCTGTGGAGGAGGAAGCAACCAGGGAGGAGGAAGCAACCAGGGAGGAGGAAGCAACCAGGGAGGAGGATATCCCTGCCGTACATGGACAGCACCCAGAGACTGCTTGGGAGGAGGCTGGGCTCTGGGGGCTCCTGGCAGACCACAGGGAGGAGGCTGGGCTTCGGGGGCTCCTGGCAGACCACAGGGAGGAGGCTGGGCTCTGGGGGTAACTACTGGGGGTGTGATATAAAATATGCATATGCATGAGGCATTTCTTAATCTGAAACTATCATCATTATGTTTTAGTCTGGAGTGAGTCACTCAGTGTAAATCCTATGATTGATAATATTTGCACCAGTAAATTGTAAATGTCCAGTAATATACTTATCATATGTGAATAATAAGTAATAGGTACATATGTTTCTATACTTTACCTTCTGACAGAGGTCACGTCACTTCCGTTTCCTTGGAGCAGGTCCCTCCTGAAGGCCAAAGCCCGTCCATTCTGCATCTCCCATTTTGTTATGGCTTATAGGTTTAGTGATCATCTAAACTTTAAGTAAAATAACAATACAAGTGTTAGAGAGAACTACACTGCAAAGCGAACAACACTGACACCATGCTAACCATTATTTACACAGGTTATCTACACATATAATCATGTATAAACATACATCATGTTCATCAACGGGGAAGTTGTCCTTTTATCCATATATGATTGATGTATGTATATTGAATTACAATTAATGTAATGTTATATACAGTATATAGCTATCTTGAATATATATTCAACAATATACTGTATCCTTCCTGGAGCATATAACACACTTTATCATATCATAGTGAGCAACGATCCCTTATCTCACATAAAGATATTTATATCTTATAATATATGATATACTTTAGGTGTCTATATGAACAAATAAACTGATAAACATAAACTCATAAAATGCCACCAGTAAAACCAATAGGCATCTTAACCAAATCTGTAAAGTAACTAAAGGTAAGATATTAAACACATGTCGTGGAGTAAAAGTACACCATTTAACTCTGAATTGTAGTGAAGTAGAAGTACACAGTAGAAAAATATGGAAACACTCAAGTGAAGTATAAGTATAAGTATTACTGGTTTCCTGGTAACTTGCCCCTGAACACGTCAACTGGCATGTTACCTTACATGTCTATTCAAACATTAAACGTCACTGGGTGGACTTGAACCACCAACCTTTCGGTTAACAGCCGAACGCGCTAACCAATTGCGCCACAGAGACATGCTACCCAGCTAAAAGGGGCTTGGCTTGGATAGCTGTCCCCACCCTCCTTAATTTGCTCTTTGATTCAAGAAGTTTGTTTGCCTAGAATACAGAAATGTAGAAGTTGCCTCAAATGAAACCTGTGTAAGCTAAATGTGCGCTAGCTTTTAAAGCTTCAGTTCATGTCTTCAATTTTGCTGGAAGCAAGGACGTACATCAAATGATGATGTGTAACAGTTATACTTTTGTTACTGGTTTCCTGGTAACTTGCCCCTGAACACATCAACTGGCATGTTACCTTACATGTTTATTCAAACATTAAACGTCACTGGGTGGACTTGAACCACCAACCTTTCGGTTAACAGCCGAAGTACATAATATATATAAAGAATATTAGCCAAGGAGTCAATGAGCTTTCAGATCGCCAGGAGGGTTTCCAAACCTCCGTCACTTCACAGGTGAACCATCTGGAAACACAGCTCCACGGGCTTCTCTCTCATCTGGAGGCAGCTCCCACAGCTCCGATTCCTGCAACTGCACCTGATGCCAATCCTGCTGTGAATCATGCCTCTCCTGTTCCACTGCGGTAGGCAGCACCGGAGAAATACTCAGGAGAATCGAGCAACTGCAGAGCCTTCTTAGTCCAGTGTGATTTACATGACCAACTTAATCCAGCAGCTTTTTTATCTGATGAGGCTAAGATAGCGTTTATGGTCTCCCACTTAACCGGCAGAGCTGCCACATGGGACACTGCGGAGTGATCTAGAAATTCCAATATCTGTAGATCCTTCATAGCGTTCAAAGACACTATGAGCCGCATATTTGATATTACCTCACCTACCGGTGACGCCACTCGGGCTCTCATGCAGCTCAAACAGCACTCAAGGCCCGTAGTAGATTATGCCATAGAGTTCCGTACCTTAGCCATAGACAGTGGCTGGAACACTCCTGCATAAATAGAAGCCTTCCGCAATGGACTCTCAGAGACGATTAAAGATCACCTGGCTCCATTAGAGTTACCACAAGACCTCGAATCACTCATTTCCACGTCTCTCCGAATTGACCATCGCATCAGGGAAAGAGAGAGAGAACGACGCCGAGTCGCAACAAGACCTCCCAGCCACCAGGGGCGCTCTCTGGGTAGGCAGTCCTCATGGGATTCCTTGTTCGCGTCTTCATCAGGCCCAGCAGTGACAGCGCCACCACAGGCACCGGAGGAACCGATGCAGCTCGGGAGAACGAGGATTTCACCAGAGGAACGACGGCGCCGCCTGCAGGAGGGATGCTGCTTCTACTGTGGTCACATGGGACACCAGCAGACGACATGTCCGGGAAAAGGGCATGCTCACCAACCATGAGGAGGGCGCTGGTGAGCAAAATGTCAGCTGATTATCCTCCTCGCACACTCACCCAGGTAGATATCACACACGCTATGGGGGCCTTAATCGACTCTGGGGCTGATGAAAGTCTCATAGACTGGGGTCTATCGAAACGTCTTAATATTCAGACTGTTCCGCTCAAACATCCCGTCATTGCCAGTGCCCTAGACGGCAGACTTATGTGTAGAGTCACTGACTGTACAGAACCCATGCAAGTGACTATTGACAATAATCATGTGGAAATGATGCAATTTCATCTGTTCGATTCTGCACAGCAGCCGCTGATTTTGGGGTTTCCCTGGTTAAAAACCCACAACCCACATATAGACTGGTGTTCAGGACAAATTAAGGGATGGGGAGAGAATTGTGAACATTCATGTAAAGCTCCACATACTGTTGCAGTGGCTGATGGTAGCTCAGACTTTCCTGACCTTTCCAAGGTCCCCTCTTGCTCCAATGACATTAAAGAGGGTTTTAACAAAACCAAAGCTCTGTCACTGCCCCCTCATCGTCCATTTGACTGTGCCATCGACCTGTTACCTGGCACACCCATCCCTAGGGGGCGCTTATATTCTATCTCAGGACCAGAGCGGGCGGCCATGGATGACTACATCACCTCCTCTTCTTCACCTGCGGGCGCAGGATTCTTCTTTGTGGGGAAGAAGGACGGGTCTCTAAGACCATGCATTGACTACAGCCCATTAAATGACATTACGGTGAAAAACTGCCACCCACTCCCACTGATGTCTTCAGCTTTTGAACTACTTCAGTCAGCTAAGGTGTTCACCAAGCTCGATCTGAGAAATGCCTACCACCTCGTCAGGATTAGAGAGGGTGACGAGTGGAAAACGGGGTTCAACACACCTAGCGGACATTACGAATACAGGGTTATGCCTTTTGGACTATGCAATGCTCCTGCTGTTTTTCAAACTATGGTCAATGACATTTTGAGAGAATGTTTGAATGTGTCTGTTTTCGTGTATTTGGACGATATTCTGATTTTCTCCCCAGATATTCAGTCTCATGTCAGGCATGTCTGCCAAGTCCTCCAGAAGCTTCTGGAGAATCAGTTGTATGTGAAAGCTGAGAAGTAAGATTTCCATCCAACCACTGTCTCTTTCCTGGGCTACATTATCACCGCCAATCAGTTACAGATGGATCCGTCCAAGGTCAGTGCGGTGACCGACTGGCCTACTCCAGATAGCCGCAAGAGAGTCCAACAGTTCCTGGGGTTTGCCAACTTTTACCGAATGTTTATACGCAACTTCAGTTCTGTAGCCGCTCCTCTACATGCTCTCACCTCTTCGAAAGTTTCCTTTCAGTGGACCCCCCAGGCCGAGTCTGCTTTCCAGTGCCTCAAGAAAGGATTCACCACTGTTACGATTATTGTTTTGTCACGTTTTCTATGTCTTGGTTTGGGTGTTTTGCTGTTCTCCCCGTCATGTTTTCCGCTTGGTATATTGTCTGGTCCTTTTCCCTGTGTTTTTCCTCCTGTCGTTAGTTTCCCTGGGGCGTCTGATTTCCTGATTGTTCCCACCTGTGTCTAGTTACCCTGTGTTTAAATTCCCCTGTCTCCCAGTGTTGAGTGTTGGTTCGTCTTGTGTCATGACTAGTTCGTCGGTGAGTGTTCTGTTTTGTCTTTGTTTATATCCCTAGCCCTAGCCTTGAAATAAAGGAGTTTTTACTTTAATCTGCATTTGGGTCCTACCTGCTTCCTTCGCTCCACCGTAACATTACGAACCAACCAACAAATGGACCCAGCAGATGATCCATGGGAGGTTGAATTGCAGCATTTAACCTTCTATCTGGCTTGCTGCTTCGATTGGTGGAAGGGAGCGTCCAGTGTTCGGCAGAAGAGGGCCGCTCTGGTAGAGGCGCTCCGGTTGGCAGCAGAGAAACCATGTTTTGTTGAGTTCTTACCTGACTGGATTTTGGACTTCCTTCAAGCATGTGATTCCCGGCCTGCTAGCCCTAGGCATGCTAGCTCCATGTCTCCCAATTCCAAATCTGGCACCATACGCCTTGGTGGGTTCCGCCTGAAGTCAATCCGTGCTTCTGCCCCAGTTCCTGCTCCTGTCCAGGAGTCGTATTCCGGAACTCGTCTGGCTTATGGAGGTCCACGGAGTATTCAGGCAGCTGCTAAGAGGAGTCGTCGCAAGGCCAGGCTAGCAGCCCGAGCCCCAACAGCCATGGTTCCGGCTCCAGTGCTGGCCCCAACAGCCATGGTTTCGACTCCAGCCCCTCGTCTCCGGCTGACACCAGCTCCCCGTGTCCTGTCGGCGTACCGACCGACTCCAGCAACTCGTCTCCTGCTGGCTCTCCAGCCGACGCCAGCTCCCCTGAGTCCTGTCGGCGTACCGACCGACACAGGTCCCCTGTCGAGTTCCCTCTCCAGTCCCCTCTCCAGTCCCCTCTCCAGTCCCCTCTCCAGTCCCCTCTCGAGTCTCCTCTCGAGTCCCCTCTGGAGTCCCCTCTGGAGTCCCCTCTGGAGTCCCCTCTGGAGTCCCCTCCTTTAGTCCCTCCTCTAGTCCCTCCTTTAGTCCCTGCTCTTGGTCCCCTCACGAGTCCCCTCTCGAGGTCCCCTCTCTAGTCCCTCCTCTAGTCCCTCCTCGAGTCCCCTCCTCTAGTCCCTCCTCTAGTCCCTCCTTTAGTCCCTGCTCTAGTCCCTCCTTTAGTCCCTCCTCTCGTCCCTCCTCTAGTTCCCCTCTCGAGGTCCCTCCTCTAGTCCCTCCTCTAGTCCCACCTCTAGTTCCCCTCTCAAGTCTCCTCTCGAGTCCCCTCTCGAGTTCCCCCTTGGTTCCCCTCTCGAGTCTCCTCTCGAGTCTCCTCTCGAGTCCCTTCTCGAGTCCCCTCTCGAGTTCCCCCTTGGTTCCTCTTTCGAGTCTCCTCTCGAGTCTCCTCTCGGGTCCCTACTCCGGGTCCCGTCCCGTTGGGGGCTCCGTCGACTACTCCTCTGCCGGAGGTCCTGCCAGTCGTATGTCTGTCCCGTTGGAGGCCCCACCGACTACTCTCCTGCCGGGGGTCCTGCCAACCCATTGTCCTGTCCCGTTGGAGGTCCCGCCGTCTACTCTCCTGCCGGGGGTCCTGCCAGCTCCATGTCCTGTCCCGTTGGAGGTCCCGCCGTCTACTCTCCTGCCGGGGGGTCTGCCAGCTCCTTGTCCTGTCTCGTTGGTGGTCCGCCGACTGCTCTCTTGCCGGGGGTCCTACCAACTCTTTGTCCTGTGCCGTTGGAGGCCCCGCCGACTGCTTTCCTGCCGGGGGTCCTGCCGGCCCTTTGTCCTGTCCCGTTGGGGGTCCCGCCGTCTGCTCTCCTGCCGGGGGTCCTGCCAACCCTTTGTCCTGTGCTGTTGGAGGCCCCACCGACTGCTCCCCTGCCGGGGGTCCTGCCAATCCCGTGTCCTGGTCCTCTTCCGTGGGGGATCCTGCCGAGGCCTGTCCCACCAGCTCCGACACCGGGTCATGCCCGGCCTCCGGCGCTGTCCCGTCAGTGCCTTCCTGCCCGGCCTGCGGAGCTGTCTGGTCTTCGCCCTCGAGCCCGGCCCCCTGAGTGCAGCGGGCCTCGCCCTCGGGCCCGGCCCCCTGACTCTTCCTGCCGCTGCCTTCGCCCCTCCATGGTCCCCATCTTGGACTCTGTCTGGCCCCCGGGCCGTCCGCCCGAATCCCCCTTTTTGGACTCTGCCTTACCCCCGGGCCGTCCGCCCGAGACCCCTTCCTGGTACTCTGCCTTGCCCCCGGGCCGTCCTGGGCGGTCAGTTCAGTCCCGTCCTCCAGACCCCCTCCACCCACCCTGGTGGCCCTAGTTTTGCGTCCCTCCTCCTGACCCCCTCCACCCACCCTGGTGGTCCTAGTTTTATGTTGTCCCAAGAGGGCCTCCAAGGATAACTGGATGCACCCCTGCGCTTATCTATCTTTGTTGTGTGGACTGACCACAATAACTTGGAGTATGTCAGAAAAGCCAAGAGACTCAATTCACGTCAGGCCCGGTGGACTCTGTTCTTTAGTAGGTTTAACTTTACGTTATCCTTTAGACCCTGGTACGCAAAACCGTCAGCCAGACGCACTGTCTCGTCTCTTTGAGCCTGTCCCTAATGCCAAGAAACCTGAATCAATCCTTCCACTAAACTGTGTGGTTGGGTCGGTAACTTGGCAGATAGAAACAGATGTGAAGCAGGCTAATGTTGTGAGCCGGGCACCTAGTGAGTGTCTTTACACTCTCAGGTAATCCACTGGGCTCACACGTCCAAGCTCACATGCCATCCGGGGGTCCGGCGAACTATGTTTGCCATAAAGCAGCGGTTCTGGTGGCCGGCCATGAGAAAAGAGGTCTCTGAATATGTGGCGGCCTGTCCAGCGTGCGCCCGGAATAAGACTTCTTCCCTGGCGGGTCTGCTCCAGCCCCTCCCAGTGCCTCAACGACCATGGTCGCATATCTCCATGGACTTTGTGACTGGATTCCCACCTTCCAAAGGTAACACTACCATCCTTACAGTGGTGGATTGGTTCTCAAAGACGGTACATTTCATTCCTCTGCTCAAACTCCCCTCAGCCAAGAAAACGACAGAGGTCATGCGAACTCATGTGTTCAGAATTCATGGTTTTCCCAGCGACATAGTTTCAGACAGAGGTCCTCAGTTCACTTCCATCTTCTGGAAGGAGTTTTGCCAGCTCTTCGGCGCCACCGTCAGCTTGTCCTCCGGTTAGCACCCGCAGTCCAACGGTAAGACAGAACGCCTGAATCAGGACCTCGAAACCTGCCTCTGGTGTCTCGTGTCCCCAGAAGCAATCCACTTGGAGCGATCATCTGACCTGGGTAGAGTACGCTCACAACACTCTTCTATCGGCTGCCACTGGTCTCTCCCCGTTCCAGTGTGAGAACGGATATCAGCCCCCTCTCTTCCCTGCCAATGAAGAAGAAGTCAAGGTGCCATCCGCGCACGCTATGGTTCGACGCCGTCAGCGGGTCTGGGCCGGTGCTCGGCAGGCGCTACTCCGCACCTCGACCCGGATGAAGTCAGCGGCGGATCGTCACAGACGTGCGGCCCCCCTCTACAAGCCGGGACAGAAAGTCTGGCTCTCTACCAAGGGCCTACCTCTTTATGTTCATTCCAAGAAGTTGGCACCGAGGTTTGTGGGTCCTTTCCCAGTCTCAAAAAGCATTAACCCTGTCTCTGTGCGCCTCAAACTCCCCAGGTCCTTGAAGGTTCATCCTACGTTCCATGTCAGCAAACTCAAGCCAGTTCAAGAGAGCACTCTGGTTCCCCCCTCCAAACCCCCCCCGGATCGTTGATGGTGGCCCGGTGTACACGGTCAGGAAACTTCTGTCGGTCCGCAAACAGGTTCGAGGACGCCAATTCTTGGTCGATTGGGAGGGATACGGGGCCTTAGGAACGTTGCTGGGTCTCCTCGACTTTCGTAGTGGATAAAACACTCATAAATGACTTCTATGATCGCCACCCTGAGCAGCCTGGGCCGTCGGGAGTCGGCCCTAGAAGGGGGGGTACTGTTGTGTCCCGACAATTATGTTAGTTTGTTATGTATTTGTCACGTTCATGTTTGTTTGTTTCACTTCATGTTTTATTTTGTACTCCTCGTCTCATTCCAGGTGCCTTTACTTCCTTGGTTCTTGTTTCCCGCCATTTAATCCTCAATCACAATAGCAATATTCTGGCATATATTGCCTCAAAACGATGTAGAGAAACTAGTCCATGCATTTGTTACTTCTAGGCTGGATTATTGTAACTCTTTATTATCAGGGAGTACCAAGAAGTCAGTCAAGTCGCTTCAGCTGATTCAAAATGCTGCGGCTCGTGTACTAACCAGAGTTAGGAAAAGGGACCACATTACTCCTGTTCTGGCTGCCTTACACTGGCTCCCTATAGAACACAGGATATAATTTAAAATTCTTCTTCTCGCCCTACAAAGCCCTTAATGGGCAGGCACCATCTTACCTTAAATAACTCATTATACCCTACTGGCCTACTAGGGCATTGCGTTCCAAGAATGCAGGGTTGTTGGTTGTTCCTAGAGTCTCTAAAAGTACAATGGGAGCCAGAGCCTTTTCTTATCAAGCTCCACATTTGTGGAATCAGCTTCCAGTTTGTGTTCGGGCGGCAGACACCCTATCCGTTTTTAAGAGTGCGCTTAAGACCTTCCTTTTTGATAAAGCTTATAGTTAGGGCTGATTAGATTCACTAGTTTTGCTGATATAGGCTTAGTTTGTCGGGGGACATCTTACTTCTTCCTTCTCTCTGTCTATACCCGTGTACTCTCATGTTCCGATTAACCCAGCTTCCCCAAATGTCTTTCCTTTTGGTGTCTATATACGCTGGGATCCGGAGTCATGGATGATCCTGCGGTCCTGTGTCCTGGATCGCGAGCGCTGGATCTTGAGTCGTGGCTGTGGTCCTGGATCATCGGTCCTGGATGGATATCCTCGTGGATTCATCTTCCTATTACACACATGCATTTCCAAACATTTGGACTACCTATGTTGCAAATGTATTATCTTTTCAATTTACACACGGCATCTATTGCACGTCTGTCCGTCCTGGGAGAGGGATCCCTCCTCTGTTGCTCTCCCTGAGGTTTCTCCATTTTTCCCTTTAAACTGGGTTTTCTTTGGAAGTTTTTCCTTGTACGATGTGAGGGTCTAAGGACAGAGGGTGTCGTATTGTCATACTGATATTCTGTACACACTGTGAAGACCACTGAGACAAATGTAACATTTGTGATATTGGGCTATATAAATAAACATTGATTGATTGATTGATATTCTAAGTAATACTGGGCAAGTAATGGGCACAACTTACCGTTGATTGACGCGCCATGTCAGCGGACTGGTAGCGACACGAACCGTTAGCGAACAGTTAGCCCCGCAGTCATCCGGTTCGACCTGACTGTGACCGTGACTGACCCAAGCCTCGTTGTTCTGATAGCTCCGCCCCTTCGCTCCAACCCCCCTCCCTCCCCCACATCTACAGGTGAAAATTACTTTTGCGACACATCGCAAGAAGTGTAGCAAAAGTCAAGACCATAGATTCGTCGATTTATACTGCCACAGAGCAGATTCGTCAAGTTGTAATGACTGATTTGAGAGGTTGTAATAAATAAAGTTGCAGGTGTAATGGAAAATATATTTAAAAAATACTGAACATTTCATCTCTAAGTTCATTTTTTTTCTACAAGCTACAACACTTTTTTTTTCTTCTGTGACTTCAAATTTGGTTTACAGTTACGTGGATATTTTTATACAAGTGTAAATTTGGTTCACAGTTACGTGGATATTTTATACAAGTGTAAATGTAAGCACACAAGCTCAGATTTTTTTTCTACAAGTGCTCACATCAGGTTTTACACGCTCTCACATTTTGCACCATATCTACCTTCATGTTAACCTAACCTGTATAGAGTGAATCCCAAAGACTGCAGTGTACCCAGGCCTGCTGGGCCATCACAAAGCCCAGTGTTCAAATATAGTTTGGACAGGACGGGTGCCATCAATTGCACTAATGCCACTGAGCTAAAGTTGGTTCCCTTCCTAGTTGGCCCAGTGTTTTCAGCCATTGGCATCTGGCACATTACACACCCAGCTGTGTGTGTGTGTGTGTGTGTGTGTGTGTGTGTGTGTGTGTGCGCGCGCGCGTGCGTGCTTAGGCAGTAAACTGCGTTGCCTCATTAACTCACATAGCGTCTAATTGGCCGGGCTGTAATGCCTCAGGTGTGTGTGGATGTGAATACAGATCATGTCTGGCTTGGTGGTGTCATAAAATATTTGTTTTGAATTTTAAACTCAAATGAATTGGATGTCATCACCTGTCCTGCAACATAAACCAGAATCATATCCAGAAGGGTATTCTCATGTATCCACAATGTGGTCAGTGTTCAGCTCCACAACATATTTACAACGCCGGAGTCCTAGCTTTGCATTGTCAGTTCTGCAAAACAAAGCTTTTCAGTGTTAACCATGGTGTGATCAAATGTATTGGGGCATCACTTAATTATGCAATTGTTTGTAAAGAGGCCCTATTAAGGGGTTTTCCCTTCCCTGTGGTGTTATATACGTTTATGTGCATGTAATTGCCTGAAAGGCCTCCATTGGACCTTATTAACTTCTGTAACATAGTTACATCACTAGGTAACCCTCGCGTTTATTTTGGCTAGCTCCAAAACGTTTTACTTGATAGGCTAAAGTGCAGGACATCTCTACGCTGTTTACTAATCAAAACAGAGCCGGCCAGCTAAGCAATCAGAGCAGACTGGGCTCTGGTTTCAGACCGAGGCAGTATGAGAAAAATAAGGACCTTATTGGACATCAACGCATGGAGACATGTCACAGTGGAGGCATACATACAAAAAGGAACCTGAACATGTCCTCTTTTAATTAATGCCTTTTTGCCAATATGGCCTGATGTAACTGTATGGTTATGCATGGGTTGCACTCCGATCTGTTTTCAGACAGTTGATGAAAGTGATTCGACCTGGAACTAACCAAGCTTAAATGATTGCCTATAAAAACAACATTAAATAATCAGTTGCATTCATTCCTTATGGCTCTATCTGCAGCTTCATTTCTTATGATTACATTTTTCCACAGGCCAACAACAGCTTCAAAAACACTATTTCACTCAAAGAAAAAAGTCGCAAGAAAAAAAGTGCAAGAGGAAACATCCATGTAAACTAATGTCAGCTAGTTCAGATACTTGGCATCTCATCTCGGGTGCAAGGTCATCAATGTTTGGGCTCAGGCTCTGAGCGGAGGAGCCCTCAGGATGGAGTGAAGGTGTGCGTGCAATATACCGGAGGGGCAGATCTAACAGTAATTAGAAATGATGCTGCGGGCCGAAATTAATTGTACCATGGGCCTGATCTGGCCCCCGGGCCTTGAGTTTGACACGTGTGGGCAGTGGTTCTCAACTGGTCAGGCCTCGGGACCCACTGTTTACTTCGTCAATAAATCACGACCCAACATGTTGAACCACTCAAATTGTGCTGTAATATATACGCTTTTCATCATACAATATTAATGAAAGTGAAGTACAGCGCATATATCCCTTACATCGCTTCACAGAACTAGAGTATGCTTTAATGAGATGATGGAATCAAAGCTGAACTACATAAAAAGGCACTTGACTTGGATCCAATCCAGCAATTCACCATACGTGAAAATGTGACATCATGAAAACCCAACCCCAGCAGGGGGTCTTCATTTCATTTCAAACCTTTATTTATTCAGATTGGTCCCATTGAGATCATATGTCTCTTTTTCAAGGGAGACCTGCAGCATATAGGTTCCACATGAAAAATAAAACAATAAAGGACATTATACATTACATTTACAGGATACATAGTTATAGACATTTACAAGTGCCCATTGTATCAGCAAGCATTTCATTTACCCTAGCTTTAAAAACATGCAGAGGAATGAGATTGCTCAGTTTCAATTCTTGCTGAAGATTGTTCCAAGCAAGTGGAGCTGCGCACATAAAAGCTGTCTTACCTGAGACAGTCCTTGCTCTTGGCACATCTAACAAGACCACATCATGTGACCTCAGACAATAGCTGCTTGCAACTCTCTGTGTTATCAGAGAGCAGATATAATACGGGAGTTTACCCAACAAAGCTTTATATATAAACGTGTACCAATGACTGAGCCTCCGTACAGAGAGTGATGGAAAACCTGCCTTGGTATACAGTGTACAGTGATGAGTAAGCGCTTTACAATTTGTGACAAATCTCAGAGCACTGTGATACGCAGCATCTAACTTGCTCAGGTAATTGGCAGGTGCATTCATATACAACAAATCCCCATAGTCCAGCACAGGTCAAAGGTCACAGTGACTAGCCTTTTCCTGGCCTCAAGCGAGAAGCAGGACTTGTTTCTATAAAAGAAACCTAGCCTAACCCTCAGTTTTTTAAGCAGGTTATTGACATGAAGTTTAAAAGAGAGACAATCATCAAGCCAGATACCCAGGTATTTGTAACAGGCAACAACTTCAAGTTTTGTTCCTTGCGTAGTTACAATATCTAAAACGGGCTCTGGTGTCTTTTTAGCTTTTGAAAAGAGCATTACCTTGGTTTTCCCAACATTTAAAAGAAGCTTTAGTTCAGAGAGCTGAGTCTGAATAGTGTTAAAAACAGCCTGTAATTTAACACCAGCCTCTTTAATGGAGGGACCTGCACAATACATCACAGTATCATCCGCATAAAAATGTAAAGTAGCTTCATCCACATTTTCACCTACGCTGTTAATATATATGGAGAATAAAAGTGGTCCTAAAACAGAACCTTGTGGTACACCATTAGAAATGTTTAACCACTCAGAAGACAGCCCATCAAAGTGAACACATTGGGACCTTTCAGAGAGGTAGTTCACAAACCACCCCACTGCATTGCTGGATATGCCAATACTGAGTAGCCTCTGCTTTAAGATGCAATGATCAACGCTGTCAAACGCTTTGGAAAGGTCAATAAACAGAGCTGCACAACTCTGCTTATTATCTAAAATAGTAGTAATGTCATTTACCACTTTCATTGTGGCAGTGATGGTGCTGTGTTTCTTTCTGAATCCTGACTGATGTTTAGACAGGATATCATTTATACATAAAAACTCCTTTACTTGTTCACTCACTAAGCGTTCGAGCACCTTAGCCAGAACTGACAATTTAGAGATTGGCCAATAGTTATTTAAAATAGTTGCCTCCCCTCCTTTCAGTAAAGGCAAGACATAAGCAGACTTCCATAATTTTGGAATTGTGTTCGTGCTGAGGGAGAGGTTAAAAAGAGAAGTAAGAGGTGGAGCAATACAATCTGCAGCTATCTTTAAAAAGAAAGGTTCTACGTTGTCCGGGCCAGCCGGTTTCCTAGGATCTAACTTGGATAATGCTTCATGAACAATACCAACAGTTAAAGGAGTAAAACTGAAAGGGTTTTCCAGACCACATTGTTCAGAGTCAAGGATTGGAGCGTTCACAGGAGCCACACAGCCAAACAGAGAGCCACAAGACACAAAATGCTTATTAAAACAATTTAGCATAGTAGCCCTGTCTGATATAGTGCCAGATGCTGTGGTGAGGCACGGAGGTAGCTCATTTGGGATATCACCAGTGGAAATCGATTTTATGGCTTTCCAAAATGTCCTAGGATTATTCAGGTTTTCTGTGGTAACCGACAAATAGTACTTTGATTTAGCACTTTTTATTTGAGATGTGAAGCTATTTCTTAGCTGCCTAAAACGCAGCCATTCTACCTCTGAGCCTGATTTCCTAGCCTTAGCCCAAGCATTATTTCTCTCATGAAGGAGACTGGACAGCTCAGCAGAAAACCAGGGATTGTTTCGTCCCTTCACTCTAAATTTACGCAGAGGTGCATGTCTATCTATAATTTTCATAAAACCAAGATAAAAATAAGACCATGCAGTTTCTACATCAGCACACAGATTGATTTTACCCCAATCAAAATCAAACGGATCATGTAAAAAACCCTGCTCCACAAAGTGTTTTTTGTCTCTCTTTGTGATGACACGTGGTTTAACCTTTTGGACCTTAGTGTCCCTAATTGTGGCTACAACACAGTGGTCACTCACATCATTAGCAAATACTCCCACAGATGAGTATTTATGTGGAACATTTGTTAAAATTAGATCAATTAAGGAGGATTTATTTGGGGACTTAATATTTGGGCGAGTAGGACTGTCTATAATCTGGGTAAAATTCAATGAGGTACACAGGTTTTTAAAATCCTCTGACACAGAAGTTAACCAGTCCCAATTAAAATCACCAAGCAGCACTATTTCCTCGTAGGAAAGTTGTGATAACAGTTTTGCCAAAGACGATAAAGACTCCTTGACAGCCGAAGGGGCCCTGTAGCAGCCCACCACCATGACCTGTTGACCCTTTGTTACCTCAATATTCACGGCTAAACATTCTAGCTGTTTACTAACAGATTTGGAAACCATATTAGTTACACAAAACTTGTTTTTCACATAAATGGCAACGCCACCACCTTTTTTAGGCCAGTCAGTACGATATACACTGTAACCATTTATGTAAATGTCAGAGGCCAAAATGGATTTATCTAGCCACGTTTCTGACAAGACAATGACATCAGCATCAGTTGAACCCGCCCAAATACGGACAAAATCTAATTTAGGTAACAGACTACGCACATTTAAATGAATTAAACCTAGCCCAGATCTAGATATAAGATCAGCAGGAGTAGCTACTTGACTAATACTGCTCGGTGGACCTGGATTTGGCTGTACATTTCCTGATCGTAACAACAATAAAAATACCAAGCACCTTTTCCTCTTAATCAACACACATACATTGTCAGCTGTTCTAGAGTCACCAGCAAACTTCGCGAAAGTGAGATTAGAGTTTAAAAAACAATTCTGAAGGACCATCGTGGCAGGCATGTGAGAAAGACAAACATTTTCCGAAATGAATGTCCACGACAGTGCAACCAGCAATTGTTTGTGCAACACCTCCGAAACTGTACAGGGGATGTCCACAGCGGGCGGAAGAACATACCCGAATCCAGTAGATTGTTCAGGACGACTTGCGATCCTCTCCTTGTCTAGCACAGCCAAGAAAAGGCACAGCAGAAACACGACGCCCGCCGGTCTGGAGGATAGATTTGTAGAAATACTAACAAACTACGCATTCTGGTACTCTCTGAGAAGAAAATAAATACATCTATTGCTACCCGACATATTAATAATATTTGATGCCATTGTTTGTGTTTCACTTAGTTCTGACAGCTTGCTGCTCCTCACAGAGAGAGAGCAAAGAGGAGTCTGTGTGAAGTACTTTGTGGGTGAGGGGAGATAGCCCCCATTGTTCTGTGACCTGTCAATCATCAGACCGGGCGTCATATTTCATCATGTGTTCATTTGTATCTGAAGCTGTACCCATGGATGTATAAAGAATAGTTCTACCCCAAAGTTATTCTCCGTGGGAACTTCCAGCAACAATCTTGATTCTGATTGGCCAGAAGACTCGAAAAACATCAGCAAAGATGTTTTATTGAGAAGATGATCACTACGTGACAGAAGCTTTCAAATCCGTTTATGGTCTCCGGTACTTCCACTCCACGCCGACTGCATGCACAGCGTTAAAGTAAAAGTGACTTTTCCCATAATTTCTTTTTTCTTCACACATTTGCGACCCACCAGTTGAGAACCACTGCTCGAGGGCACTATATGTGCCGTCATCATTTCAAGGCAAAAAGGCCTGGAAAACCCGCTTTCTGCCACATACCCAGCACCAAGCAGAACACAAGTTATGTGTTCAGACATTTCTCTAAAGGACTTGGTTCCCGTTCTAGCTCCGTGCTAGAGCTTTTCTGGTTCGGAACCGGTTTTTCTTTTCAGCCCCCGCTCTGTACACCGCCCAGAGCCCGAGTGGTGCTGCGTCATCGTTTGCATCATGACGTCACTGTTTACGTCGCTGATTTTCTCCCCAACAGCGTCGGGTCGATGATCGTGTTGCTTTTAATCATACGAAGCCAGATTCAATAAAATAACTACTTCTCAACCCTTGTACTTTTCTCCAGAGTGCCGGGGTTCATGGTTTATTAGTGTGTTTCCAGGGTTGCTGCAGGTTTCACCAACTCACATTTAAGACCACTTTGCATATCATTTAAAGACCTATTTCACGGCAAGAAAGTATGAAGGAAGATTGCTATGAAAGAATAAATACGTCCCATAGTTACTTACAAAGTAAATGTATTGATGTTCAACATAAGAACGATGACTGAACACATACAGCATAACATATATAGCATAACAGTACACAGACCTGTGTTAGACAAAAAACAGAACAAAAAAGAATTACCTAACTGTGTGTGTGTGTGTGTGTGTGTGTGTGTGTGTGGTGTGTGTGTGTGTGTGTGTGTGTGTCTGTGTGTGTGTGTGTGTGTGTGTGTGTGTGTGTGTGTGTCATGAGCTATTTTCTGAGCTCTGCTCCCTTGGCTACAATCTCTTTTTCGATGATCTCAAGCTCACCCAACTTCTCTTTGAAGCCCCTCAGAAGAATATTTGACTTGGAGATGAGCATGGCCATCTTGCTGCCAGCCTTGCCCTCAGCCTCTTCTGCAAACCTGTCTGCATCTCTGGCCAGACCTTCAGACACCTCTAGGATGCTTTTCTTTCTCCGTTTGAGTTCCTCCAGGTGGTCTTCTTCAGCCTTTCTCTTCCGACTCCTTCTTCCTTCTCTCTTGATCGAGGTGGATACGGTACCTGGACCTGGCTGATGACACATCATTCAGGAGCTGCCTGGTGAGTGGGACCTTGGTAACACCTCTGTGTAGAGCAGGGGTGCCCAACCAGACGATCGCGATCGACGGGGAGATTCCCAGTCGATCGCGAGATGTGTCTAAAAATAGAACAACAATATTCAGTTGTATCGTTAATGTCCTATAACATAATCTTCCCGTGCCAGAATAATGCACTTGAACGCACCAAAGCTTTGTGATTGGCCGGCGTGACCCCATGTGTGGGGGCGTGGCTGGTAGGCAGTTGGCACTATTTCACTGAGGTTGTCCGTGTCAACAGGAGTGACAGTCCGTACACACACAAGCAGTGTGCGAAAAAGTACACGTCCCACCGTCCGGGACGTGTTATTTACAATATCGGACAAGTAGATCTTTCAATTGACTTGTCCGGCGGACAAGTGACGTTTTTCGGCCTGATTTATTGACAAATTATTGATACATTCAGTTTACAAAAGGCAGAACTCATTCGCAAATTGTACGTGTCCGCCATTGTTCGTTTAGAAGTATTAGTTTCGGTTCTGCTTGTCGATTCCTAAGGAAATGCATCTCGCCGTTTTCTGTACAGTTAGACGGGGGCGGGGCGGAGCGGGGCGGGAAGTGTAGCACAGTGGCCGGGTTGGGAAGCAAAACTGGGTTCCGAGTAGAAACAAATAACAATTGTCCGGTACCGGGATTAATAAGAGTTGTGAGGACAGGAGGCGAGGCCGAGCCCCGCGGACTGCAGCTCTCTCTCTCTATGCTCCGTATCAGCTGAACGGTGCATCTCAGCTCAGCGTCTCTCTCTCTTTCTACACACAGTGCATCCGCTGCCTGTTTGACAGCCTCATCTTTGTCAAATTTTCTTATGTTCTTTCTCTAACACGTAATGACAGTTATTAAGCGTTTTAGCTTCTTTATCGTTAATATTGACCGCCATTTCCTTTATGAAGTGAAGCAGCATCCCTGTCTGTGTCCTCGCGCTGTCCTCACATCCCCGGACCCCCAGACTCGGAGGAGCACACGGATGTCAGTATTGTTTATGAAGCAGGGTATAGAAAGTACATTATTGAAATGAAAATACTATTTATTTACTTTTACAAACAGTGAGCAGCTGGGCAGCTGCAGCATGTGTATTGCAGGACATGTGCAAGCGTGCAAGCATCTTTGAGTTGTAGAAAAGCGCTATATATAATATATAATGTTTTATTATTATTAGGTTATGTCCTATGTGTTGGACATGTGTGGTTGGACTCTGTCTCACAGGCAGGTTGCAATGTAACATCAGAGGAGACTGGGCCAATTGTACATTCTCAAACTGCACCACTTAGAACTAACTAAACAATGCAGAGATTATTTTTATATAATTGTATTCAATAACCGTAAGAAATTAAACAGTATGAAGTGATTTGTAAATAGGAATACAGATTTGACTTAATGTTTTCATAAATATATTTTTCTCCCCAGTTTGACTCATTTTTACCCTCTCAAAGAACCGGAATCGAGAACCGAAAATAACCGGAATCGAAAAGCAGAACCGGAATCGTTAAAATCCTAACGATACCCAACCCTATGTGTGATGCAGTAAAATCTTACCGCTCACTTACGTTGAGCGGTGTCGTAAAAACCGTGGGAAAGTGTAAAATACGATGACGAAGAAGAAGATTCCAGTGGCCCCAATTGTTGTCCATTCTGGACAAGTGAAAAATGTATTCGGACAAGTAAATTGCCAAACTCACTTGTCCATGGACATGTACTCTCTAAAAACTTTTTCTCACACTGACAAGACCGCAATTATGGCAGAAGCAAGAAAGCCCCAAATATATAATTGTCACTCCGAGTGGGAGGATGATTATTTTAGTATCTATTCCAGTTCAAAGTCCATCTGTCTCGTCTGCAATGCGAGCGTGGCTTTATCAAAGAAGAGTCATTTAGGAGCGGCATTTCAAAACAGTGCACAAACGCTACGAGACGGAATTCCCTCCTAATTCTGCCCTACGCTCCAAAAAGGGAGGGGCCTGAGAGGACAGCTAAAGGGGAGGGGCCTGAAAGGACAGCTGAATGCACAGCAGTCCATTTCCACCAGGCCCAACAACAAGAGCAAGGCTGCTCCAGAGCATCTTATCGTGTCAGTCACGTTCTTGAGAAACACATGCACCATCAAACGCACCATCAACCCAAGCGTTCTCCCGATGGAAGTCGCAGAGAAGCACCTTCGAACCTGGACACAATACAAGAGATATATTACCTGCACCATGGTGTCATTTTAGTGTGTCGCGTTGCTGTCACACAGTATACGCGCCAACATATACATCTGTCAGTGGAGGTGATGACTTCATTATATTTAGAAGTAGATTGTTGCATACGTTTGCATGTAAAGGATTATATTTTTGAAGTTGGTGGAATACGATGTAAAATGTATTCTTTTTCTAATT
>CM070483.1:35308070-35358031 GCA_036324585.1 Champsocephalus esox | reverse complement strand
ATAGCTGCAGCACCATCTGAGGACCAGAGGGTGGAGCAGGGAAGAGCTGCCGCACCACCATCTGAGGACCAGAGGGTGGAGCAGGGAATAGCTGCCGCACCACCATCTGAGGACCAGAGGGTGGAGCAGGGAAGAGCTGCCGCTGGGGACGCAGCTTTAAAGTTGCCGGTGTTGCTGTTGTGGGTGAGGCCTTCCTCTTTAGCTTTACCTGGCCAACGGTGCTACTTGGGAGGATGTAATGGTGAGCAACACCTGGCTGGGGGGCTGCTGATTGGGGGCGAACATTGGCAGGGGGAAGAGGGTCAGATGCCACAGACAGGCGGCTAGGCAAGACCAGCCCCTGCAACACCACTGCATGGTCTTCCCTGTTAACCCTCTTCTTGTGCCACTGCACCGGGTGGTGTGGCTGCTCACGTCCACCAGCTGCAGGGTGGTCTGCTGCATCACGGTCCCATTGGACAGAATGCCGCGCCTGATTTTCCTGTAGTCCTCCAGGATGAGATCCCATCTTGACACTGTGCCAGTCCCCCTCTTCCTGGGACTACGGTGGATAACACAGAGCCTGACAAAGATGGCCTCAATCAGGCGGGTGCAATCTGGCCACTGTGCAAGTGGGGCAGTGGTGGTGAGAGCATGCCTCTTCAAACTCTCCAGCCCTGGAGTGAACTCCTGCTTCTTCTTAGGAGACCTGAACCGCCCTGTGTTCAGCCTGCTCTGATGTCTAGCAGCAAAAACCACCCTTTGCTTGTCATAGTCCAGCAGGTTCTGCCACAGAGCAACTAACCTGAGAGAGGGAGAACACAGCACATAAGACAGGAACATCTCAAAGTGTGCACTTGGATATGCACAGAGAAAAAGCAGCTTGACTGTTCCTGATCCTGACCTGCTGGTTTGATAGGACCATAGTCAGCTGGTTCCTCAGCTCCACCAGACACTCTGCCAAGCTGTCCACTCGGTCCATGCCTGCCATGCCAGAGTCATCCACAGCCTGCACAAATATAGAAAAGAGACAAATAATGTGAGGACAGTGAAAAAGGACAACCACAGCTAAAACACATAATTGCATATTGATTTATATACCCCAGACTCATCAGGAGGCGCATAATCAAGTGCTGAAGAGACACCTGGCTGAGGCATGGAGGCTGGAGCCTGCGAGGAGGCAGAAGGTCGAGAGGCGGCAGCGGACAGGGAGGGCAGAGAGGAGGCACAAGGGTGCAAGGAGTCAGCAGCATGGGCGTATGCCGCAGCTTGCTTGGACGCAGCAGCCAGGGAGGAGGAAGCCGCTGTGGAGGAGGAAGCAGCTGTGGAGGAGGAAGCAACCAGGGAGGAGGAAGCAACTAGGGAGGAGGAAGCAGCTGTGGAGGAGGAAGCAACCAGGGAGGAGGAAGCAACCAGGGAGGAGGAAGAAACCAGGGAGGAGGAAGCAACTAGGGAGGAGGAAGCAACCAGGGAGGAGGAAGCTACTAGGGAGGAGGAAGCAGCTGTGGAGGTGGAAGCAAGCAGGGAGGAGGAAGCAGCTGTGGAGGAGGAAGCAACTAGGGAGGAGGAAGCAGCTGTGGAGGAGGAAGTAACTAGGGAGGAGGAAGCAACCAGGGAGGAGAAAGCTACTAGGGAGGAGGCCGCAGGCTGGGAGGAGGAGAGTGTTGCAGAGGGACAAGGCAAGGAGGAGATGGAGATCCCTGGGTCAGCAAGGAGGAGGATTGGGACTGTGGGCTCCTCAAAGCCCTCATCTTCCTCTTCCTCACCTTCATCCACATCCTCCAACATGTTCTCAGTCTCCTCGGAATCAGGGACGATTCGAAGAGGCCGTCCAGTCTGACTGAGCAAGTAGTCAACACCAAGTAGCTCTCCTGTTAAAAATCATCATATGGCAATGATAGTTGTTTAACTTAGTAAATTCACAGAGACCTTAAACCCAAAGTGTAATGAAGCCAGATATCAATGATACAAACCAGTGTATTTGGCAGGCCCCCCCCTCTGAAGGCCAAACTCCAGAGTTAGCAAAGGCCTTCAGCCGGGCCAGCCATTCGGAATCGCCCATCGCTTTGTGGGTTTTGGGTTTAGTGCTCATCTAAGTAAAATAACAAGTGTTAAGAGCAAACTACAGTGCAAAGCAAACAACACTGATAACATGTTATCAGTTATATATAAGAATAATAAGAATAATACATGTTATTTATATATTGCTTTTCCTGGTGCTCACATCACGTATATATACATGTTATCTACACATATTATCTTATATAAACACATGTTAATATTTATACCATGAAGTTCTCCTTCTATCAATTATGAGTGTATGTATATTGAATTACAATTAATGTAATCTTATATACAGTATAAAGCTATCTTTAATATATATTTAACAATATACTGTATCCCTCCTGCATCACATAAACACACACGTATACATCGATTCATATTATCATATAATACTGAGTTAAAGCATATCATTATATCATTTAGATGTCTATATTAACAATACACTTAAACCGTGCAACGCATAAACTAACTCATAAAACGCCCCGTTACCGATAGGGATCTCAAATTACAGTGGGTAATATTAAAGTTGGTTATTGTAAAACCTTAATAAGTATACACGTATACACCGCACCTATTGTCAACAACGCTGTAGGCTATGATTAATGCTGGTGTTACCACAGGTCAAAAAGTGTAATAAGCTAATTACAACATGTCCATTCATCTGATAATTGTATAACAATCGGACAATCGGATGTACATATTTACACATGGCTGTTGACAATTATTAAAATGACAGTTAACGTTTATTTAAAATCGGAACATTAGCGTTAGCAATGCTGGCGATGCTAACTAATTTGATGCAGACTGACTGACTGAAGTTGCCGTATACCGTCATGTAAAGTAAAATGACATCGAGTGACGGTTGTAAAATTGGGTTTTATGACTGTCAAACAGGGAAAAAGTAACATTTAGTGTTCTGTTGGTACTTACTCTGGATATCTTGCGCTTCGCGAGGACTCCAACAAGTCCACTGTCAATCAAAAAGCGTGAGGGGGCGGGTTCGGAGAGAAGCCGTGCCGTGAGTGGCTCTGTCCATTGTGATGCCGTGACGTGATTGGCTCCGTCCATTGTGAACTCGCGTCGTGATTGGTTTAGGTCCAATCTCACAATGGACAGCGAGTATCATGATTGGGTGATAGGATTGGATTTTGACAGACGGTCCTGCGCCAGCTAGCGCCACAGAGACATGCTACCCAGCTAAAAGGGGCTTGGCATGGATAGCTGGCCCCACCCTCCTTAATTTGCTCTTTGATTCAAGAAGTTTGTTTGCCTAGAATACAGAAATGTAGAAGTTGCCTCAAATGAAACCTGTGTAAGCTAAATGTGCGCTAGCTTTTAAAGCTTCAGTTCATGTCTTCAATTTTGATGGAAGCAAGGACGTACATCAAATGATGATGTGTAACAGTTATACTTTTGTTACTGGTTTCCTGGACCCTTGCCCACTGAACACGTCAACTGGCATGTTACCTTAGATGTTTATTCAACATTAAACGTCACTGGGTGGACTTGAACACCACTTTGTAACAGCAACGCTACAATTGCGCCACAGAGACATGCTACACTGCTGAAAGGGGCTTGGCTTGGATAGCTGGCCCCACCCTCCTTAATTTGCTCTTTGATTCAAGAAGTTTCTTTGCCTAGAATACAGAAAAGTAGAAGTTGCCTCAAATGAAACTGTGTAAGCTAAATGTGCGCTAGCTTTTAAAGCTTCAGTTCATGTCTTCAATTTTGCTGGAAGCAAGGACGTACATCAAATGATGATGTGTAACAGTTATACTTTTGTTACTGGTTTCCTGGAACTTGCCCCTGAACACGTCAACTGGCATGTTACCTTAGATGTCTATTCAAACATTAAACGTCACTGGGTGGACTTGAACCACCAACCTTTCGGTTAACAGCCGAACGCGCTAACCAATTGCGCCACAGAGACATGCTACCCAGCTAAAAGGGGCTTGGCTTGGATCGCTGTCCCCACCCTCCTTAATTGGCTCTTTGCTTCTAGAAATGTGTTTGCCTAGAATACAGAAATGTAGAAGTTGCCTCAAATGAAACCTGTGTAAGCTAAATGTGCGCTAGCTTTTAAAGCTTCAGTTCATGTCTTCAATTTTGCTGGGAAGCAAGGACGTACATCAAATGATGATGTGTAACAGTTATACTTTTGTTACTGGTTTCCTGGAACTTGCCCCTGAACACGTCAACTGGCATGTTACCTTAGATGTCTATTCAAACATTAAACGTCACTGGGTGGACTTGAACCACCAACCTTTCGGTTAACAGCCGAACGCACTAACCAATTGCGCCACAGAGACATGCTACACTGCTAAAAGGGGCTTGGCTTGGATAGCTGTCCCCACCCTCCTTAATTGGCTCTTTGATTCAAGAAGTTTGTTTGCCTGACACAGAAATGTAGAGTTGCTGTTTCAAGTCACAGAAATGTAGAAGTTGCCTCAAATGAAACCTGTGTAAGCTAAATGTGCGCTAGCTTTTAAAGCTTCAGTTCATGTCTTCAATTTTGCGGGAAGCAAGGACGTACATCAAATGATGATGTGTAACAGTTATACTTTTGTTACTGGTTTCCTGGTAACTTGCCCCTGAACACGTCAACTGGCATGTTACCTTAGATGTTTATTCAAACATTAAACTTCACTGGGTGGACTTGAACCACCAACCTTTCGGTTAACAGCCGAACGCGCTAACCAATTGCGCCACAGAGACATGCTACCCAGCTAAAAGGGGCTTGGCATGGATCGCTGTCCCCACCCTCCTTAATTGGCTCTTTGCTTCAAGAAAGTGTGTTTGCCTCGAATACAGAAATGTAGAAGTTGCCTCAAATGAAACCTGTGGAAGCTAAATGTGCGCTAGCTTTTAAAGCTTCAGTTCATGTCTTCAATTGTGCTGGAAGCAAGGACGTACATCAAATGATGATGTGTAACAGTTATACTTTTGTTACTGGTTTCCTGGTAACTTGCCCCTGAACACGTCAACTGGCATGTTACATTACATGTTTATTAAGTACAAAACCATCGCTATGTTTTTAGATCAGGAAATGCATCCAGGGTCAAACAAACGATGTTCGATCGTGATCCTCGCGATCATTTAATGTATCATATGTTCGCGAGTTGAAATGAATGCACTACATTTAATCCACGTGAGTTTACAACAACAACAAAATAATCGCTTTGTTTTTATATCACATCCGACCGGGGGAAACTGCAGCGGCTCTCACTACCGATCACCCTAATCCGACGGGCAAACAATAATATGTACAATGTTCATAGTTTACTGTATTATTAGTGTGTAATATACTGCTATAATAGTCACACATTGAGTTGTTGAAATCAGACCGTCGTTTTTTTTAAACGCTCTGAATGAAACGGCAGCTCTCAGGTGAACAGCTGTGTGTTTACACAATAACATATGCATAGTAATTTAATACCTTCCAACACACATTGTAAGAACAGTTCTGTTTCATATGAGTGTTGAGAGCCGTATCCACAAATCTACTAATTTTGCCCTCAGTGCACCAGATTGATGCATTTAACTTCAATTTAAATAAAAAACATCTTCTGTTGTAACAACAATAACATTATAAATAGTAACATAGCATGGTATTGCACATTTACTGTAGCTTTGAGTGTTACTGGCCTGAGATTTTTTTATGACATGAATGAAGGTGACTGAGGCTTTTTAATATAGACTTTTCAGTGTCTCACATTTTGCACAGAACTGTCCCACATGAGGAAAACAGATTGTCTGAGACAACTTGGCACTAAGAGTACTAATATGTCCACCATTTATTTTATGAGTTTAATATCTGCATGTTCTCTTTTGGTTTGATTAGGACACATCCTGGGGATTTCAGAATGTTACTGGATTTTGATTTATTGTATCGGCTTCATGTCGCAATATATTCCCGAAGTCTGAAATGCAAACATTTTCCACATTAGGGCAATTCACCCTACATGTAATCATTTTGTTTATTTTTAACGAAATAAATGTGGTTTAATCCATCATGAAATTAATATAGGCTATTTACTTAGTACATATCTGACATTAACGATTAACACACTGTTCATACTGCTCACAGGCTGATATCTAGTGTATTCATACCCCTCACTGTTTATTCATCATTCAATTCATTCTATATGTTTATTCTGTAGATTGTGTACATTACTTTTCACTTTACTGCTTGTTGCACCTGGTTAGAAGCTAAACTGCATTTCGTTGTCTCAGTACCTGTAATCTGTGCAATAACAATAAAGTTGAATCTAATCTTGAGCAGGAACTAATGTAGGCTATTTACTTAGTACATATCTGACATTAACGATTAAACACGTTTGTGCATTCTTTATGAATGCAAACCGAGTCATTTAGTTTCTTTTTAACGAAATAAATGTGATTTAATCCACATAATTTACTGTGTTAATTGTTTACTGTACAGTAGTATTGTTTAACTTGAAGGTGCCTGATGTGAACATTTCCAGAATGTATTGTCTTCACTTTTTAAATGCCTCTGTGATGTGCTGCCCGTTCACCAGCCCAACCCCCCCATGTGGCCTATGTATGTTGGGGACCCTTTGTTTAAAACGAATTGGCCATCGGAATGTGTGTCACATTCCACAGCTCTCCTCCCCCCTCCTGTGATTCCCCCGCACACATGGGAGATCGCTCTTCTGAAGAGAGCGGAAATAATGATATTGCAAGTTAGAAACGTAAAATGCATTTTGACAGACACTTGGGGGAAATATGCTGCATTTTGAATGTCCGATAGTCCATCATTAACACCTTAGTCCGTCTCGTCTCATCAACGAAAACTAAATATACATGACATACTTTGTTTTAGTAGATTTCTCATGAGAGCAAAAGGAGAATATCCGTGTGTAAGAGTGAAAATGTATGTAACGTATTCATCATGATTAATTATATTTATTTCGTTTGGATGTAGGATTTTTGACTTTGTTTAGAGCAGTGATCTTCTACTATATGAACATTTTGGACCCAAAATCACAAAAAAAACGTAAAAACAGATTTTGAAAATGATTTTATTTTTCATAACACAAACATACACAACGAAACCATTTAAAAGCTGGAAATATATACATGGGATGTGACTATGATAATGTGAAAGTTTAATTGAGGTAGCATGGGATTTCATTCTGATAAGGCAAATTTAGTGTTATTATAAATATAATACAAATATATATATACACATTATGTACAACAATCTGTTTTTTCTGTCTTTATCTGTGCCACGCTTCAAAGCGGTTTCTGTCAAATACGACACAGAGGACAACATCACAGATTCCTCCTCCTCCATGTCAAAAAACAAGCTTAAAGCTTGACTCATGTTCAGAGTTCTCTTCATCATAGTTGAGTCTTCACAACTCTAAATCTATCTAACTATATCTAAATGTATCAATGTTTGTCTGTCACTTTACTTCAATCGCAGTCTCCCGCAGCCTCTCTTCGTCTCCCGCCGCCTGTCTTCGTATATCTTCGTCTCTCTCCATTTCCCGCCGTCTCTCTTCGTCTCCCGCCGCCTGTCTTCGTATATCTTCGTCTCTCTCCATTTCCCGCCGTCTCTCTTCGGTTCCCGCCGTCCCCCTTCGTCTCGTTTCGTCTCGTTTCGTATCACTCAGTTTAACTGATTACCTCACCCCCTCCCTGGTAAATACATCCTGTTGAGCAGAATCTACAGTTTCCAGTATTTTCCGTTTCATAAAATGATAAAATGCGGCGAAGATATTAAAATATGTGCTTCCATTATTCATACTTCTGAAATATATCTGTATTAACTTTATATCATCGTATGTCCGTGTTTATTGGGTATTTTTGCATGAAACAAAGACTGGCATATAGGTGTTTCAAGCCAGTACTTTCGACAGAAATACACATATACATCCTGTTGAGCAGGATCTACAGTTTCCAGTATTTTCCGTTTCGTAAAATGATAAAATACGGCGAAAGATATTAAAACATGTGCTTCCATTATTCATACTTCTGAAATATATCTGTATTAACTTTATATCATCGTATGTCCGTGTTTATTGGGTATTTTTGCATGAAACAAAGACTGGCATATAGTTGTTTCAAGCCAGTACTTTCGACAGAAATACACATACATCCTGTTGAGCAGGATCTACAGTTTCCAGTATTTTCCGTTTCGTAAAATGATCAAATACGGCGAAGATATTCGAAAATGTGCTTCCATATTTTATACTTTTGAAATGTAGTAACTTTATATCATCGTATCTCCGTGTTTACTGGGTCTTTTTGCATGAAACAAAGACTGGTATATAGTCTCAAGCCAGTACTTTCGACAGAAACACACGGCAATGTTGTCCGGACTGTTGTTTTTACGCGGCACCGGCTTGAACAGGTCATGTGATCTGATCACGCCGGCGTGACGGTCGACTCCAAAGGGTTAATATTAAATACATATAAGTATTTTTACAACTTGTATTTAGAAATACTCTGTTGTAATTATTGATGCATACATGTGTTCATCCATTTAATGTGGCATCTGCTATAATGGGGTTAATGTATGATATTACTTAATAATACAATACATAATAATATATGATATGATAATTACATTTTAGTTTTATTCATTTCTTATTTCATAGTTTCTCATTATTATTATTATTTTTATCGCTCATTTTATTTTTGATTTTATTAATCTGTGTGAATCTGTGCTGTCCTGTTTTTCACTCTCACCCTGTTGCTGTTTGAACTACTGAATTTCCCCACGGGATTAATAAAGGTCCATCTTATCTTATCTTAATGTATAAGTTGATTTACTTCAATCTACTGTACAATATTACAAGAAATATACTGCATAAAGCAAACAATATACTTTATTTGATCTAAAATATTGATTTTTCTACAACGCCCATTGTGTATTTTGTGAATGAAGCGCCATCTCATGGTTAAATCCTGTAATTGAACAAATGGGGAAATTGGGCAACGCCCTCTAGCAATTTGGCAACACCCCCAGCCACTGGCATCCGCTGGGTTTTTGACTGGGACACACCCATTTGAGTCTGATCTGGAGTGCTACATCTGTACATTATCACCGCCAATCAGTTACAGATGGATCCGTCCAAGGTCAGTGCGGTGACTGACTGGCCTACTCCAGATAGCCGCAAGAGAGTCCAACAGTTCCTGGGGTTTGCCAACTTTTACCGAATGTTTATACGCAACTTCAGTTCTGTAGCCGCTCCTCTACATGCTCTCACCTCTTCTAAAGTTTCCTTTCAGTGGACCCCCCAGGCCGAGTCTGCTTTCCAGTGCCTCAAGAAAGGATTCACCACGGCTCCTGTACTCACTGTTCAGGATCCCCCAGAGACAGTTTATGGTTGAGGTCGACGCGTCCAACGAGGGCATAGGGGCTGTGTTGTCCCAGAGGTCCTCCAAGGATAACTGGATGCACCCCTGCGCTTATCTATCTTTGTTGTGTGGACTGACCACAATAACTTGGAGTATGTCAGAAAAGCCAAGAGACTCAATTCACGTCAGGCCCGGTGGACTCTGTTCTTTAGTAGGTTTAACTTTACGTTATCCTTTAGACCTGGTACGCAAAACCGTCAGCCAGACGCACTGTCTCGTCTCTTTGAGCCTGTCCCTAATGCCAAGAAACCTGAATCAATCCTTCCACTAAACTGTGTGGTTGGGTCGGTAACTTGGCAGATAGAAACAGATGTGAAGCAGGCTAATGTTGTGAGCCGGGCACCTAGTGAGGGTCCAGACAACCGTTTGTTTGTCCCTGTGTCTTTACACTCTCAGGTAATCCACTGGGCTCACACGTCCAAGCTCACATGCCATCCGGGGGTCCGGCGAACTATGTTTGCCATAAAGCAGCGGTTCTGGTGGCCGGCCATGAGAAAAGAGGTCTCTGAATATGTGGCGGCCTGTCCAGCGTGCGCCCGGAATAAGACTTCTTCCCTGGCGGGTCTGCTCCAGCCCCTCCCAGTGCCTCAACGACCATGGTCGCATATCTCCATGGACTTTGTGACTGGATTCCCACCTTCCAAAGGTAACACTACCATCCTTACAGTGGTGGATTGGTTCTCAAAGACGGTACATTTCATTCCTCTGCTCAAACTTCCCTCAGCCAAGAAAACGACAGAGGTCATGCGAACTCATGTGTTCAGAATTCATGGTTTTCCCAGCGACATAGTTTCAGACAGAGGTCCTCAGTTCACTTCCATCTTCTGGAAGGAGTTTTGCCAGCTCTTCGGCGCCACCGTCAGCTTGTCCTCCGGTTAGCACCCGCAGTCCAACGGTAAGACAGAACGCCTGAATCAGGACCTCGAAACCTGCCTCTGGTGTCTCGTGTCCCCGAAGCAATCCACTTGGAGCGATCATCTGACCTGGGTAGAGTACGCTCACAACACTCTTCTATCGGCTGCCACTGGTCTCTCCCCGTTCCAGTGTGAGAACGGATATCAGCCCCCTCTCTTCCCTGCCAATGAAGAAGAAGTCAAGGTGCCATCCGCGCACGCTATGGTTCGACGCCGTCAGCGGGTCTGGGCCGGTGCTCGGCAGGCGCTACTCCGGACCTCGACCCGGATGAAGTCAGCGGCGGATCGTCACAGACGTGCGGCCCCCCTCTACAAGCCGGGACAGAAAGTCTGGCTCTCTACCAAGGGCCTACCTCTTTATGTTCATTCCAAGAAGTTGGCACCGAGGTTTGTGGGTCCTTTCCCAGTCTCAAAAAGCATTAACCCTGTCTCTGTGCGCCTCAAACTCCCCAGGTCCTTGAAGGTTCATCCTACGTTCCATGTCAGCAAACTCAAGCCAGTTCAAGAGAGCACTCTGGTTCCCCCCTCCAAACCCCCCCCTCCACCCCGGATCGTTGATGGTGGCCCGGTGTACACGGTCAGGAAACTTCTGTCGGTCCGCAAACAGGTTCGAGGACGCCAATTCTTGGTCGATTGGGAGGGATACGGGTCTTAGGAACGTTGCTGGGTCTCCTCGACTTTCGTAGTGGATAAAACACTCATAAATGACTTCTATGATCGCCACCCTGAGCAGCCTGGGCCGTCGGGAGTCGGCCCTAGAAGGGGGGGTACTGTTGTGTCCCGACAATTATGTTAGTTTGTTATGTATTTGTCACGTTCATGTTTGTTTGTTTCACTTCATGTTTTATTTTGTACTCCTCGTCTCATTCCAGGTGTCTTTACTTCCTTGGTTCTTGTTTCCCGCCATTTAATCCTCAATCACAATAGCAATATTCTGGCATATATTGCCTCAAAACGATGTAGAGAAACTAGTCCATGCATTTGTTACTTCTAGGCTGGATTATTGTAACTCTTTATTATCAGGGAGTACCAAGAAGTCAGTCAAGTCGCTTCAGCTGATTCAAAATGCTGCGGCTCGTGTACTAACCAGAGTTAGGAAAAGGGACCACATTACTCCTGTTCTGGCTGCCTTACACTGGCTCCCTATAGAACACAGGATATAATTTAAAATTCTTCTTCTCGCCTACAAAGCCCTTAATGGGCAGGCACCATCTTACCTTAAATAACTCATTATACCCTACTGGCCTACTAGGGCATTGCGTTCCAAGAATGCAGGGTTGTTGGTTGTTCCTAGAGTCTCTAAAAGTACAATGGGAGCCAGAGCCTTTTCTTATCAAGCTCCACATTTGTGGAATCAGCTTCCAGTTTGTGTTCGGGCGGCAGACACCCTATCCGTTTTTAAGAGTGCGCTTAAGACCTTCCTTTTTGATAAAGCTTATAGTTAGGGCTGATTAGATTCAGCCCCTAGTTTTGCTGATATAGGCTTAGTTTGTCGGGGGACATCTTACTTCTTCCTTCTCTCTGTCTATACCCGTGTACTCTCATGTTCCGATTAACCCAGCTTCCCCAAATGTCTTTCCTTTTGGTGTCTATATACGCTGGGATCCGGAGTCATGGATGATCCTGCGGTCCTGTGTCCTGGATCGCGAGCGCTGGATCTTGAGTCGTGGCTGTGGTCCTGGATCATCGGTCCTGGATGGATATCCTCGTGGATTCATCTTCCTATTACACACATGCATTTCCAAACATTTGGACTACCTATGTTGCAAATGTATTATCTTTTCAATTTACACACGGCATCTATTGCACGTCTGTCCGTCCTGGGAGAGGGATCCCTCCTCTGTTGCTCTCCCTGAGGTTTCTCCCATGTTTCCCTTTAAACTGGGTTTTCTTTGGAAGTTTTTCCTTGTACGATGTGAGGGTCTAAGGACAGAGGGTGTCGTATTGTCATACTGATATTCTGTACACACTGTGAAGACCACTGAGACAAATGTAACATTTGTGATATTGGGCTATATAAATAAACATTGATTGATTGATTGATATTCTAAGTAATACTGGGCAAGTAATGGGCACATTACTACTACAACACTTTTTTTTTCTTCTGTGACTTCAAATTTGGTTTACAGTTACGTGGATATTTTTATACAAAGTGTAAATTTGGTTCACAGTTACGTGGATATTTTATACAAGTGTAAATGTAAGCACACAAGCTCAGATTTTTTTTCTACAAGTGCTCACATCAGGTTTTACACGCTCTCACATTTTGCACCATATCTACCTTCATGTTAACCTAACCTGTATAGAGTGAATCCCAAAGACTGCAGTGTACCCAGGCCTGCTGGGCCATCACAAAGCCCAGTGTTCAAATATAGTTTGGACAGGACGGGTGCCATCAATTGCACTAATGCCACTGAGCTAAAGTTGGTTCCCTTCCTAGTTGGCCCAGTGTTTTCAGCCATTGGCATCTGGCACATTACACACCCAGCTGTGTGTGTGTGTGTGTGTGTGTGTGTGTGTGTGTGTGTGTGTGTGTGCGCGCGCGCGTGCGTGCTTAGGCAGTAAACTGCGTTGCCTCATTAACTCACATAGCGTCTAATTGGCCGGGCTGTAATGCCTCAGGTGTGTGTGGATGTGAATACAGATCATGTCTGGCTTGGTGGTGTCATAAAATATTTGTTTTGAATTTTAAACTCAAATGAATTGGATGTCATCACCTGTCCTGCAACATAAACCAGAATCATATCCAGAAGGGTATTCTCATGTATCCACAATGTGGTCAGTGTTCAGCTCCACAACATATTTACAACGCCGGAGTCCTAGCTTTGCATTGTCAGTTCTGCAAAACAAAGCTTTTCAGTGTTAACCATGGTGTGATCAAATGTATTGGGGCATCACTTAATTATGCAATTGTTTGTAAAGAGGCCCTATTAAGGGGTTTTCCCTTCCCTGTGGTGTTATATACGTTTATGTGCATGTAATTGCCTGAAAGGCCTCCATTGGACCTTATTAACTTCTGTAACATAGTTACATCACTAGGTAACCCTCGCGTTTATTTTGGCTAGCTCCAAAACGTTTTACTTGATAGGCTAAAGTGCAGGACATCTCTACGCTGTTTACTAATCAAAACAGAGCCGGCCAGCTAAGCAATCAGAGCAGACTGGGCTCTGGTTTCAGACCGAGGCAGTATGAGAAAAATAAGGACCTTATTGGACATCAACGCATGGAGACATGTCACAGTGGAGGCATACATACAAAAAGGAACCTGAACATGTCCTCTTTTAATGAATGCCTTTTTGCCAATATGGCCTGATGTAACTGTATGGTTATGCATGGGTTGCACTCCGATCTGTTTTCAGACAGTTGATGAAAGTGATTCGACCTGGAACTAACCAAGCTTAAATGATTGCCTATAAAAACAACATTAAATAATCAGTTGCATTCATTCCTTATGGCTCTATCTGCAGCTTCATTTCTTATGATTACATTTTTCCACAGGCCAACAACAGCTTCAAAAACACTATTTCACTCAAAGAAAAAAGTCGCAAGAAAAAAAGTGCAAGAGGAAACATCCATGTAAACTAATGTCAGCTAGTTCAGATACTTGGCATCTCATCTCGGGTGCAAGGTCATCAATGTTTGGGCTTTACAATTTGTGACAAATCTCAGAGCACTGTGATACGCAGCAGTCCATTTGCTCAGGTAATTGGCAGGTGCATTCATATACAACAAATCCCCATAGTCCAGCACAGGTCAAAAGGTCACAGTGACTAGCCTTTTCCTGGCCTCAAGCGAGAAGCAGGACTTGTTTCTGAAAAAGAAACCTAGCCTAACCCTCAGTTTTTTAAGCAGGTTATTGACATGAAGTTTAAAAGAGAGACAATCATCAAGCCAGATACCCAGGTATTTGTAACAGGCAACAACTTCAAGTTTTGTTCCTTGCGTAGTTACAATATCTAAAACGGGCTCTGGTGTCTTTTTAGCTTTTGAAAAGAGCATTACCTTGGTTTGATCCCACATTTAAAAGAAGCTTTAATTCAGAGAGCTGAGTCTGAATAGTGTTAAAAACAGCCTGTAATTTAACACCAGCCTCCTGAATGGAGGGACCTGCACAATACATCACAGTATCATCCGCATAAAAATGTAAAGTAGCTTCATCCACATTTTCACCTACGCTGTTAATATATATGGAGAATAAAAGTGGTCCTAAAACAGAACCTTGTGGTACACCATTAGAAATGTTTAACCACTCAGAAGACAGCCCATCAAAGTGAACACATTGGGACCTTTCAGAGAGGTAGTTCACAAACCACCCCACTGCATTGCTGGATATGCCAATACTGAGTAGCCTCTGCTTTAAGATGCAATGATCAACGCTGTCAAACGCTTTGGAAAGGTCAATAAACAGAGCTGCACAACTCTGCTTATTATCTAAAATAGTAGTAATGTCATTTACCACTTTCATTGTGGCAGTGATGGTGCTGTGTTTCTTTCTGAATCCTGACTGATGCTCAGACAGGATATCATTTATACATAAAAACTCCTTTACTTGTTCACTCACTAAGCGTTCGAGCACCTTTTGGACCTTAGTGTCCCTAATGGTGGCTACAACACAGTGGTCACTCACATCATTAGCAAATACTCCCACAGATGAGTATTTATGTGGAACATTTGTTAAAATTAGATCAATTAAGGAGGATTTATTTGGGGACTTAATATTTGGGCGAGTAGGACTGTCTACAATCTGGGTAAAATTCAATGAGGTACACAGGTTTTTAAAATCCTCTGACACAGAAGTTAACCAGTCCCAATTAAAATCACCAAGCAGCACTATTTCCTCGTAGGAAAGTTGTGATAACAGTTTTGCCAAAGACGATAAAGACTCCTTGACAGCCGAAGGGGCCCTGTAGCAGCCCACCACCATGACCTGTTGACCCTTTGTTACCTCAATATTCACGGCTAAACATTCTAGCTGTTTACTAACAGATTTGGAAACCATATTAGTTACACAAAACTTGTTTTTCACATAAATGGCAACGCCACCACCTTTTTTAGGCCAGTCAGTACGATATACACTGTAACCATTTATGTAAATGTCAGAGGCCAAAATGGATTTATCTAGCCACGTTTCTGACAAGACAATGACATCAGCATCAGTTGAACCCGCCCAAATACGGACAAAATCTAATTTAGGTAACAGACTACGCACATTTAAATGAATTAAACCTAGCCCAGATCTAGATATAAGATCAGCAGGAGTAGCTACTTGACTAATACTGCTCGGTGGACCTGGATTTGGCTGTACATTTCCTGATCGTAACAACAATAAAAATACCAAGCACCTTTTCCTCTTAATCAACACACATACATTGTCAGCTGTTCTAGAGTCACCAGCAAACTTCGCGAAAGTGAGATTAGAGTTTAAAAAACAATTCTGAAGGACCATCGTGGCAGGCATGTGAGAAAGACAAACATTTTCCGAAATGAATGTCCACGACAGTGCAACCAGCAATTGTTTGTGCAACACCTCCGAAACTGTACAGGGGATGTCCACAGCGGGCGGAAGAACATACCCGAATCCAGTAGATTGTTCAGGACGACTTGCGATCCTCTCCTTGTCTAGCACAGCCAAGAAAAGGCACAGCAGAAACACGACGCCCGCCGGTCTGGAGGATAGATTTGTAGAAATACTAACAAACTACGCATTCTGGTACTCTCTGAGAAGAAAATAAATACATCTATTGCTACCCGACATATTAATAATATTTGATGCGATTGTTTGTGTTTCACTTAGTTCTGACAGCTTGCTGCTCCTCACAGAGAGAGAGCAAAGAGGAGTCTGTGTGAAGTACTTTGTGGGTGAGGGGAGATAGCCCCCATTGTTCTGTGACCTGTCAATCATCAGACCGGGCGTCATATTTCATCATGTGTTCATTTGTATCTGAAGCTGTACCCATGGATGTATAAAGAATAGTTCTACCCCAAAGTTATTCTCCGTGGGAACTTCCAGCAACAATCTTGATTCTGATTGGCCAGAAGACTCGAAAAACATCAGCAAAGATGTTTTATTGAGAAGATGATCACTACGTGACAGAAGCTTTCAAATCCGTTTATGGTCTCCGGTACTTCCACTCCACGCCGACTGCATGCACAGCGTTAAAGTAAAAGTGACTTTTCCCATAATTTCTTTTTTCTTCACACATTTGCGACCCACCAGTTGAGAACCACTGCTCGAGGGCACTATATGTGCCGTCATCATTTCAAGGCAAAAAGGCCTGGAAAACCCGCTTTCTGCCACATACCCAGCACCAAGCAGAACACAAGTTATGTGTTCAGACATTTCTCTAAAGGACTTGGTTCCCGTTCTAGCTCCGTGCTAGAGCTTTTCTGGTTCGGAACCGGTTTTTCTTTTCAGCCCCCGCTCTGTACACCGCCCAGAGCCCGAGTGGTGCTGCGTCATCGTTTGCATCATGACGTCACTGTTTACGTCGCTGATTTTCTCCCCAACAGCGTCGGGTCGATGATCGTGTTGCTTTTAATCATACGAAGCCAGATTCAATAAAATAACTACTTCTCAACCCTTGTACTTTTCTCCAGAGTGCCGGGGTTCATGGTTTATTAGTGTGTTTCCAGGGTTGCTGCAGGTTTCACCAACTCACATTTAAGACCACTTTGCATATCATTTAAAGACCTATTTCACGGCAAGAAAGTATGAAGGAAGATTGCTATGAAAGAATAAATACGTCCCATAGTTACTTACAAAGTAAATGTATTGATGTTCAACATAAGAACGATGACTGAACACATACAGCATAACATATATAGCATAACAGTACACAGACCTGTGTTAGACAAAAAACAGAACAAAAAAGAATTACCTAACTGTGTGTGTGTGTGTGTGTGTGTGTGTGTGTGTGTGTGTGTGTGTGTGTGTGTGTGTGTGTGTGTGTGTGTGTGTGTGTGTGTGTGTGTGTGTGTGTGTGTGTGTGTGTGTCATGAGCTATTTTCTGAGCTCTGCTCCCTTGGCTACAATCTCTTTTTCGATGATCTCAAGCTCACCCAACTTCTCTTTGAAGCCCCTCAGAAGAATATTTGACTTGGAGATGAGCATGGCCATCTTGCTGCCAGCCTTGCCCTCAGCCTCTTCTGCAAACCTGTCTGCATCTCTGGCCAGACCTTCAGACACCTCTAGGATGCTTTTCTTTCTCCGTTTGAGTTCCTCCAGGTGGTCTTCTTCAGCCTTTCTCTTCCGACTCCTTCTTCCTTCTCTCTTGATCGAGGTGGATACGGTACCTGGACCTGGCTGATGACACATCATTCAGGAGCTGCCTGGTGAGTGGGACCTTGGTAACACCTCTGTGTAGAGCAGGGGTGCCCAACCAGACGATCGCGATCGACGGGGAGATTCCCAGTCGATCGCGAGATGTGTCTAAAAATAGAACAACAATATTCAGTTGTATCGTTAATGTCCTATAACATAATCTTCCCGTGCCAGAATAATGCACTTGAACGCACCAAAGCTTTGTGATTGGCCGGCGTGACCCCATGTGTGGGGGCGTGGCTGGTAGGCAGTTGGCACTATTTCACTGAGGTTGTCCGTGTCAACAGGAGTGACAGTCCGTACACACACAAGCAGTGTGCGAAAAAGTACACGTCCCACCGTCCGGGACGTGTTATTTACAATATCGGACAAGTAGATCTTTCAATTGACTTGTCCGGCGGACAAGTGACGTTTTTCGGCCTGATTTATTGACAAATTATTGATACATTCAGTTTACAAAAGGCAGAACTCATTCGCAAATTGTACGTGTCCGCCATTGTTCGTTTAGAAGTATTAGTTTCGGTTCTGCTTGTCGATTCCTAAGGAAATGCATCTCGCCGTTTTCTGTACAGTTAGACGGGGGCGGGGCGGAGCGGGGCGGGAAGTGTAGCACAGTGGCCGGGTTGGGAAGCAAAACTGGGTTCCGAGTAGAAACAAATAACAATTGTCCGGTACCGGGATTAATAAGAGTTGTGAGGACAGGAGGCGAGGCCGAGCCCCGCGGACTGCAGCTCTCTCTCTCTATGCTCCGTATCAGCTGAACGGTGCATCTCAGCTCAGCGTCTCTCTCTCTTTCTACACACAGTGCATCCGCTGCCTGTTTGACAGCCTCATCTTTGTCAAATTTTCTTATGTTCTTTCTCTAACACGTAATGACAGTTATTAAGCGTTTTAGCTTCTTTATCGTTAATATTGACCGCCATTTCCTTTATGAAGTGAAGCAGCATCCCTGTCTGTGTCCTCGCGCTGTCCTCACATCCCCGGACCCCCAGACTCGGAGGAGCACACGGATGTCAGTATTGTTTATGAAGCAGGGTATAGAAAGTACATTATTGAAATGAAAATACTATTTATTTACTTTTACAAACAGTGAGCAGCTGGGCAGCTGCAGCATGTGTATTGCAGGACATGTGCAAGCGTGCAAGCATCTTTGAGTTGTAGAAAAGCGCTATATATAATATATAATGTATTTATTATTATTAGGTTATGTCCTATGTGTTGGACATGTGTGGTTGGACTCTGTCTCACAGGCAGGTTGCAATGTAACATCAGAGGAGACTGGGCCAATTGTACATTCTCAAACTGCACCACTTAGAACTAACTAAACAATGCAGAGATTATTTTTATATAATTGTATTCAATAACCGTAAGAAATTAAACAGTATGAAGTGATTTGTAAATAGGAATACAGATTTGACTTAATGTTTTCATAAATATATTTTTCTCCCAGTTTGACTCATTTTTACCCTCTCAAAGAACCGGAATCGAGAACCGAAAATAACCGGAATCGAAAAGCAGAACCGGAATCGTTAAAATCCTAACGATACCCAACCCTATGTGTGATGCAGTAAAATCTTACCGCTCACTTACGTTGAGCGGTGTCGTAAAAACCGTGGGAAAGTGTAAAATACGATGACGAAGAAGAAGATTCCAGTGGCCCCAATTGTTGTCCATTCTGGACAAGTGAAAAATGTATTCGGACAAGTAAATTGCCAAACTCACTTGTCCATGGACATGTACTCTCTAAAAACTTTTTCTCACACTGACAAGACCGCAATTATGGCAGAAGCAAGAAAGCCCCAAATATATAATTGTCACTCCGAGTGGGAGGATGATTATTTTAGTATCTATTCCAGTTCAAAGTCCATCTGTCTCGTCTGCAATGCGAGCGTGGCTTTATCAAAGAAGAGTCATTTAGGAGCGGCATTTCAAAACAGTGCACAAACGCTACGAGACGGAATTCCCTCCTAATTCTGCCCTACGCTCCAAAAAGGGAGGGGCCTGAGAGGACAGCTAAAGGGGAGGGGCCAGAAAGGACAGCTGAATGCACAGCAGTCCATTTCCACCAGGCCCAACAACAAGAGCAAGGCTGCTCCAGAGCATCTTATCGTGTCAGTCACGTTCTTGAGAAACACATGCACCATCAAACGCACCATCAACCCAAGCGTTCTCCCGATGGAAGTCGCAGAGAAGCACCTTCGAACCTGGACACAATACAAGAGATATATTACCTGCACCATGGTGTCATTTTAGTGTGTCGCGTTGCTGTCACACAGTATACGCGCCAACATATACATCTGTCAGTGGAGGTGATGACTTCATTATATTTAGAAGTAGATTGTTGCATACGTTTGCATGTAAAGGATTATATTTTTGAAGTTGGTGGAATACGATGTAAAATGTATTCTTTTTCTAATTAACGTTTCATATTCTGTGAATTAACAGATTTCTCCAGTTACTGCAATGTCACCTTGAAACTCTTCCTCCAGGGCTCCGATCTCTACCTCTGAGAAATCAACCATGAAGTGGCTCGGGCTCCGGTCAGGGGCCACTCCTCAAACACCTGCTGTTGTCTCACTCTGGGTCACAAGGAGGCCAGCCGCTGCATAGCACACATGTGTACGTACACGTAGGAAGAAGAGGGGAACAGGGTACGACACGTCCGGTGAGTAGCGTCAAGCAGGCCCGTCTGTCGCCCATACAGGCGGAATCAAGCAGGCCCGTCTGTCGTCCATACAGGCGGAATCAAGCAGGCCCGTCTGTCGTCCATACAGGCGGAATCAAGCAGGCCCGTCTGTCGTCCATACAGGCGGAATCAAGCAGGCCCGTCTGTCGTCCATACAGGCGGAATCAAGCAGGCCCGTCTGTCGTCCATACAGGCGGAATCAAGCAGGCCCGTCTGTCGTCCATACAGGCGGAATCAAGCAGGCCCGCTCTGTCGTCCATACAGGCGGAATCAAGCAGGCCCGTCTGTCGTCCATACAGGCGGAATCAAGCAGGCCCGTCTGTCGTCCATACAGGCGGAATCAAGCAGGCCCGTCTGTCGTCCATACAGGCGGAATCAAGCAGGCCCGTCTGTCGTCCATACAGGCGGAATCAAGCAGGCCCGTCTGTCGTCCATACAGGCGGAATCAAGCAGGCCCGTCTGTCGTCCATACAGGCGGAATCAAGCAGGCCCGCCTGTCGTCCATACAGGCGGAATCAAGCAGGCCCGTCTGTCGTCCATACAGGCGGAATCAAGCAGGCCCGTCTGTCGTCCATACAGGCGGAATCAAGCAGGCCCGTCTGTCGTCCATACAGGCGGAATCAAGCAGGCCCGTCTGTCGTCCATACAGGCGGAATCAAGCAGGCCCGTCTGTCGTCCATACAGGCGGAATCAAGCAGGCCCGTCTGTCGTCCATACAGGCGGAATCAAGCAGGCCCGTCTGTCGTCCATACAGGCGGAATCAAGCAGGCCCGTCTGTCGTCCATACAGGCGGAATCAAGCAGGCCCGTCTGTCGTCCATACAGGCGGAATCAAGCAGGCCCGTCTGTCGTCCATACAGGCGGAATCAAGCAGGCCCGTCTGTCGTCCATACAGGCGGAATCAAGCAGGCCCGTCTGTCGTCCATACAGGCGGAATCAAGCAGGCCCGTCTGTCGTCCATACAGGCGGAATCAAGCAGGCCCGTCTGTCGTCCATACAGGCGGAATCAAGCAGGCCCGTCTGTCGTCCATACAGGAGGAGAAGCCTTCGCTGCCAGGCTGTCTGGTAACACAACAGCAGCTTTGTGACGGTTCCGTCCTCCTGTAGCTGCTTGGCCTGTACTTGATGTTGCAGTCAACACCTAACCATCTGGGGTCAGAAGCTGTGAATGAAAGTGTAACTGGACATCATCATCATGTAGCCTCGTAACCCAAACATTAGGAACATTTGTTGTCATGTCAGGGCAAAAACTGTTTAGAAGTTGTAGTTGCATTTTGGAAAATGGTCATACCCTGCATATGAACCAAATACTGCTGCTTTGCTTTGCTTACTCACACCTGCATTCAGAGGACAATGTATATACTCACACCTGCATTCAGAGGACAGTATATCCACCTGCATTCAGGGACGTATTTACTCACACCTGCATTCAGAGGACAATGTATATTACTCACACCTGCATTCAGAGGACAATGTATATTACTCACACCTGCATTCAGAGGACAATGTATATTACTCACACCTGCATTCAGAGGACAATGTATATTACTCACACCTGCATTCAGAGGACAACGTATATTACTCACACCTGCATTCAGAGGACAACGTATATTACTCACACCTGCATTCAGAGGACAATGTATATTACTCACACCTGCATTCAGAGGACAATGTATATTACTCACACCTGCATTCAGAGGACAATGTATATTACTCACACCTGCATTCAGAGGACAATGTATATTACTCACACCTGCATTCAGAGGACAATGTATCATGTAGAAAACTGACCATGCTTGGTGAAGTCACACACTCTGTCAGTTGTGCATTAACCACCCACACACATGTGCATGGCTAGAGTACTATGAATACTATTCTACTCTCAGTGTATTGCCTGCAGATTGACCTGGTCCTTCTTGGATGCACTCCTTCGTTCTTGATGAGATATTCCTGATATCCTTGTCTGTGGGGTCAAACCTTCGACGTGTTCGTGGAGGTGGCTGCTCCCCCGGAACAGCTCGTCATTTACTAAATTGAACAGGTGACGTCTACTCTCACTGAGCTTTCTGGCACCAGCCAAGGTGAGCTTCACTCTTTGTTGTGCAGCTCTGGAATCCATCGGTTCACGCAGCTCAGCTTCCTGTACATGACGTTGAACAGGGTCATTATAGATGTTTAAAGCTGTCTAAAGTCCTCTTTGCACAGCACAAATTGTACCTCGCATCTTGTTTCTTCCAGCAGCAAAAGGAATAGATGTTGCATGGTTACCTCTCCCACAGTTGGATGCTTTTGATGGTCACTTTCTGGGGTGAAGCATGTGTGGTATTCCATGACTACTTCAACTGTTGAAGGACCAGCTGCAACTACAGCCTTTAGTGCTGCGGAGAGCGCCCTCCTCTTTGCTTTACTGTTCTCTGCAATCTGGGGAACATAACAATGACATGGCCATTGGGATCATGACACGAGAGCAATTGTAGCATTGAACGCACGTGTGCTGTTCCTTGAAACCAGGACATGTCATGACCTGACTGACAGTTATCTGGGCAGGGCAATCCATCTTCTTCGTATTTTGTACAAGATGGTGTCTTGCATTGAAGACATGGTCTTCGAGCTAAGAGAAAAAAGGTGTAATAAATACAATATTAATTTATGTAGACATGTTCATGGTCTCCTCTCCATCACGTGGAGAACATCATTTTTTCTATGGTTCTTTCTTTTGTCTTCTTTAAAATATGTGTAGGCCCTGCTCATATAACTGTAGTATCGTGGGACATTATGTCAGTACCCCTGCATCTGTACTGTTTTTGTCTATTTATTTTTGCAGATATACCATCCCCTGTTCAAATAAGTAAACAGGAAGCATCTGGTGCCAGGTCATGGCCGTGGGCTGGTTGGGTTCTGCAGGTGAGCAAAGGAAGGATATCCCCCTTTATTTTGTCTCAGAGGAGGCCATTGAATTGTGTTTCTTATTCCTCTAAAGTTTAAACGACTTGTGTATTTACATAATGCTGATTCCTATGTTGTTATGTGTCACAGTGTTATGTGTCATAGAATGCCAGAATGCATGTCATATTATGAATAGTTGTTTAATTTTCCTTTACCAATTATTTAAAGTTCTTAATGCATGTCAATTCATAAATATAGCGCTTGTTACTCTTTGTGTGCATGGTACTTCTCCTTTTGCCGAGTACACCGGTCCTTTCCCTGGTGGCATCCATATGTCTTAGTGTCCACGAGTTGATATGGTACACATTTCAACTGCCAGTATATATTTTTCTCTGGTGAAGGTTGCACGTCTGTATTGAAACATTTGTGACAAAAATATATATTTTATCCATAAAATATACATTCACACTGGTCAGTTTAGATTTGGAAAGACACACGGAATTTGAAATGTCTTAAGTAACTTTACGCCTGATAATTCAACCTGTTACTGAATGCACAGTAAAGTTTCACGTATTTTTCGCTTTTATCAATCTATGGGTTATGTAGAAAGCTGAAACTACCAACCTATAATTCAGTTGTTGTAGGCATTAAAACACAGAACACCAAAATAAACATTTTAGTGGTGTGAACGCTCGTGTACTGTCAACAGGAGGGTGGGGGAGCCTCGCTGCAGGGAAACTGTGGACCTCTGTCAGCCGTTTAAAAGATGAATAAATGAACGGCTCGGACCGGCCGTTCTGTGAGCCCCTTATACTACTTAGCTACTTATATACTTATTTGATTACTGACACAATGTAGGCTACTTGGTCATCATTGTGTAAGGTTTCAGCGTTAGAGTCTGTGAGCTTATTGTTTTGTGTTTATTCTGGTGGCCTTGCATCATCACCATGAGGAACAGCTGACAACAATGAATCAGGGGTTCAGGACTTAATGCCGTCAGCAACACTTCCAGTCAACAGTGACAACGGGAATAAATCACCTGGCGGAAAAAGATGCGTGACATACTTACGCACCTCGAGGCACGTCCTGCTGTGCCTGCGGCAGAGTTTTCCGGTCCAACGGAGGTCGGGTTTTGCTGAGATCCCCGTTCAAATACCCATGCCATCGTCTTCACTCCGCCTCGCTTCACCGGAGAAGTTCTCCGGGTATTCTGGAAACTGTCGTCCATTCCTGATACAGTGCGATCTCCATTTCAAACATCAGCCCGCAGCATTTCCCACAGATCAAGCTAAGGTAGCTTTCATAGTATCTCACTTGACGGGAAGAGCGGGAGCCTGGGCAACAGCAGAATGGGCCCGAGACTCGCCTGTTTGCCAGTCGTTAAGTTTATTCATGGTTCTATGAAAAACATTTTTGACCAGACAGCACCCGGGAGAGAGTCAGCGAGAGCCCTGGTGAACATCAAACAACGGCAGAGGAGAGTGGCGGATTACGCGATCGAATTCCGGACCCTGGCAGCGGAGAGTGGATGGAACTCAGCAGCTCTTTTTGATGCGTTTCTGCATGGACTAGCGGATCCCATAAAGGACCAGTTGGCTCCATTATAGTTGCCTGTAGAATTGGATTCGCTCATCGCCATGGCTATCCGGGTGGACCAACGTCTAGCAGATAGACGTCGGGAAGAAAACAGCTTTCACTCCACTGTTCGGACGGGAGTTACAGAGGAACACTACGGTTGGCAGAGTAATGCCCGGACTTCGTCTCCAGAGCGACCAGCGACCCCTAGCGCCGCAGAGGAACAGATGCAGCTCGGAAGAGCCAAACTCACTCCGGAGGAGCGTCAGCGCCGCCTATGGAGCGGCTGTGTTTCTACTGCGGCCAGCAGGGTCATGTTCTGGCAGCCTGTCGGCAAAAGATCAGCTCATACATCGGGAAGAGGGACCTGGTGAGCCGAGTGACTTTCTTTCAACCCTGCCTCGAGAAGACTGACTCCAGGTACAAATGAAACTGAATGATAAAACTGTGACTCATGATGCATTCATTGATTCTGGGCTGATGAGAGCTTGTTAGACTAGGAGCTGGCTAAAGAGTTGAACTTAACATTGTCCTATATGAGGATCAGCCATTAGAGACGAGCGCGTTGGATGGTGCCGCCTGTTAAGTACAGCTTACTCATCTGCATCGGATATCGAACCCATAGAAAAATTGTCGGGAGAAGATCCGGAGCACCGTGAGCGTATTAGCTTTCATGTATATTAACTCAGCTCAACAGCCTCTCAGTTTGGTTACCCGTGGCTTGTAAACAAACCCTTAACATGGACTGGCTGACATGAAAGTAAGGGTGGAGAGAGTGCGCTGCTCAATCGTTCATATGCTTGAGCCTCTCATACCAGTATCCAGTGGACCGCCCAGATCTGCGGAACTGTAAACATGACGTCAGATAGGAGGACCGTACTCATTTCTACCTAAACATCCTGACTTTCCTGACTCTATTATCGCAAAGGCCAGATGTTACCTTGACATTAAGGAGGTGTGTAACAGACACAAGCACTTCATTCCTGCCTCCCATAGACCGTATGATTGCCAACCATAGACCATCTCTCTGGCTCTAACTACTATCACCCACAGGACTGTTGTACTTCTCTCTCTGGTCCTGAAAGAGGAGGCATGGAAGAGATATCGATCACAATCACTCAAAGCTGGCTTGATTCGGCCATCATCATCCCCAGCAGCATCAGGTTTCTTTTTTGTAGGGAACAAAAAAGGAACGGTTCAATAAGGCCATCTGATATTGATTACAGTCCACCTTAATCAGATCAGAGTGCACAGTTAAGAACAGAGATCCCCTTCCACTCAGTCTCTACGCATTCAAACATGTTCTTACAGGAGCCAAGATATTTACCAAGCGTGACTTAAGGAAATGCTTATACATCTTGTCTGCGCATCCGGAGGGGGATGAGTGGATAAACAGTTTCAATACACCATACAGGGACATTATGATGAATATGTGTATTGCCCATTTTATGAGACTTTGCAATGCCACCGCTGTTTCCAGCCGCATTAATGATGTGGTAAGTAGGTATTTCCTGAAATGTTTTCTCGGATTTGTGTTATCTCTCGATGATATTCTCATCTTTTCCCCGGGGATGTTGCGGTTGATAAGAAAATCTCATGTTATACCATGTGTTCCAGTGCACCTTGTCTTCGAGACTCCTGCTAACCATATATTTTGTTTGTAAAGAGCGAACATGCGAGTTTCATGTGAACACTAGTGGCATTTTTGAGGCTTGAGTGATGTCTCCTAACAAGGTGGAAAATGGACCTCAGCTAAAGGGTCAGTGACGTGCTAATTGGCACACACCAGGACTCTAGAAAGAAGTGCAGCAATTCTCATATGGGGTTAGCTAACTATTTACAGACGGAGTGCATACGCAATTTTTCAGCGCTATTGCCTCTCCTCTCAACATGCCCTTAACCTCTCCCCATGTCCAGTTTGTGTGGAATCCACAGGCAGAAAATCGTTCTAGAACTGAAGAGGATCGTTCACACCACAGCTCGCATCCTGACTGTACCAATGATCGCCACCCTGACATGTTGTGTGGAAGTGGTACGCCTCAAAACGACGGCGTATAGGAGCTATACGGTCTCCGAGTTCAGCGGGGGACAACAAGCTTCATAGCCATAGTGCATACTCTCTCCCCGTAAGCTATCTTCTCAGCGCAGTAAGGAATTACGACGTGGGAAATCGGGAACTGTTGGCGGTAAGATTGCTTTGGAGGAGTTTGGCGCACTGGTTGGAGGAGACGGAGCCGTGATTCCCTGGTCTGACTGATCATAAAATAACGAGCAATCCATGCGGACGGTACTTACGATCTGAACTCTAGGCAGGACAGATGGGCTATGTTGCCTTTAATAGAGTTTAGGTCACTTCTGTCATATACGACCTGGTTCGCAGAAGGAAGCCTGAATGCACACTCCAGCAGTTGACCCTGAGCCAGTCCACCAAGAGTCCAGATCTCCCATCTGCTGAGCCAGACCGAGTGAGATAGGAGGTGACACTGGCCCTATTGAAGCCAGGTACAACAGGCAAACCTTGGAATCCTGTCCCAAAGAGGGTGCCTCAGAGCGCTTGTGTTTGTGGCGAGCAACTTCGATCTCAAGTTGTATCATGGGCCCATACGTCTGTACTTACCTGCATCCATCTGGAAACAAAGGACCGTCTGTTCATGAGTGAGACACAGATTCGGTGGCCGGGATGTGGAAGATGTTTATGCAGAATATGTGGCGGCGATGTCCTGTGTGGCGCATGAACACAAAACTTCTCGGTGAAAAAACAAGCGGCGGCAGGTCTCTCCACAACCTCTGCTCCAGTCCCTACAGACCAGTGCTCCCATTGCGTTGGACTTTGTGACGGATTACCAACATCGCAGGTACCTACCACCATACTCCCTGTGATTGATCGTTTTCTCGAAAATGCAACACTTTGTCGCCATGATCCAAGGTACCTAATGCCAAAGAAACAGCAGAGGCATGTGGTCCCAGTGTTCGAGGACTCCATGGTTATCGCAGTGATGTCGTATTCAGACCAGAGCCTCAGTTCGTGTCACAACGGATTAGAAGAGTTTTGTCACCTAATCAAGCCACTGTTAGAACAGACTCCGCGATACACCCGCAGTCGAATGGACAAGCGGAGAGATGAATCAGATTGGAGACCTGCTTTAGAGATGTCTCGCGTCGACGAAACCTACCCCACCTGGAGTAAGAATCTGAATTTATGCGGGTGAGATCGTCTCGCGCACCTCTCAACTTTACCCACATCAGCCACAGGTATCTCCCCGTTTCAACTGTGTCCATGGTACCAACCTCCCTTGTTTCCGACTCGAGAAGGAGTCACCGTACATCAGCCATGCTCTGGTTCGCCGCTGTCGTCGGTTCTGGCGGGAGTTCGCCATATGTTGCAGAGGAGTGCCGTTCGCATGAAGGTATTGGCCGACCGAAACGACGTCCAGCCCCCCAAGTACCAGCCAGACAACGAGTGGGCTATCTACCAAGGATCTTCCTCTCCATCTCGCCTCAGGAAGCTGTCTCCCCGTTCGTTGGTCCTTTTCCCCTAGCCAAAGTGATTAACCCTGTTGCTGTCCGTTTATGTCTTCCAAAGTCCATCAAGGTCCACCCCACGTTTCATGTCAGCAATGTGAAACCAGTCAAAGAGAGCAGACTGGTCCCCGCCTCCATGCCCCCTCCACCTCCCCGGATTGTCGACGGGGGTCAAGTGTACACTGTGGACAAAATACTGTCTGAAAGGAAGAGGGCAGAGGTAGACAGTTCCTGGTCGACTGGGTAGGGTACGGATAGAGGAGAGGTGTTGGATCCCAGGAAGCTTCATGTGGACCAAGACCCTTATATCTGACTTCGATAGAGAACAGTCTCAGGCTTCAGGGACGTCTGGAGCCGTCCGTAAGAGGGGGGTACTGTAAGGTTTCAGCGTTAGAGTCTGTGAGCTCATTGTTTTGTGTTTATTCTGGTGGCCTTGCAGTTTATTTTGATGTTGACTCTGTCCTCTCGTTTCAGGTGTCATCACTTCCTGTGGTGGTGTGTCACTTGTCAGCTTGATAGTGATCTCCTGTTCTGGATTGTTTGCACCTGTGCCTCATTAACTGTTGTGTATATGTAGCCCTGTTTTCCTGTTGTCCTTTGTCGGTTCGTCTTGTCTCAACACTAAGTCCATGTCTGTATTTCCTCGTGTAACTTTGAGCAACCTAGTCGAACCTAGTGAACTTTTTGAGTGTCCTAGTAGATCCTAAATACCTTTTTACTTTGAGAATCTTTTGTATAGTAAAAGATAGTTTTGAAGTCAAGAAAGAATCGTGCATCTGAGTTCTTGTGAGTCCGTCGTGTCACATTGTTTCTTACATTTCCGATCTAACCATACAAACGTACTATTTTCCCCGAAAACCTGTTCCTTTTTTGTACACAATATACTTTGTGATGTTGTTTCTTCCACGTCTGCTAACGCTTCCTCAAATTCTTCAGTGTTTGAAATATGTTATGTGAAAGCATCCTGTTTGTTGCGCTTTGGCATCATTGACAGACCTGTCGTTGCCGTCTCATCCACGACCACTATTACGTCACTTCCGCCGCATAAAACCCAGCAGGTATACGATCTAGCACTAACCCTAGTGTGTCTCTTACAGCAGCGTGCGCCGCTGTACTATTTGTACCACCGCTGCTAAACAGAATCCCTCTTCTCATTCTACAAAGGACATCTATATTGCTCATTTAAGAAATGTATAAACAGTGTTGCCAACTTGGCGAGCTTCTCGTTAAACTTGGCGGCTTTCCAAACCCTCCGACTAACGACTAATCTAACGATTTATAATGGTGTTATTAGGGACTTTCTGGTGTTTGGAGACTCACGTATTGTTCTGCAGTTAACGAGCCGCGGGTGCTGCCGCGAGCCCCGCCTCCCTCCCATAGTACTCACAGGCGCTCAGACTGACAGTTGCCTGGCCGCAGCAGAGCAGAGAGGAGACAACCACACTCTCCCGCGTCGAGACTGCAAATTAATTGCGCATGCGCCAACTGCCAAGCCGTCCTGGTTTTGAGCGGGATTTAAATGTTTCTTCACTCACTTTCACACTATAATAAATAACTGCCTTTGCTTTGACTCACACAGCCTCAATCACTTCGTCCACTGTGTGTGTGTGTCTCTCTGTGACAAGCTAAACGTCATAAAACAGTCTAAATGTATTCTCAAAAATACAGAAAGGAGTAGGAATCACTCTGATCACCCTGAGTGTAAAGGATGGTTGAAGCCATACGGCATACTGCCTTTATTGTGATGCCAAACTGTCTGACATCAAGAAGCATGCTAAAACCCAAAAACATACTCAAAAGGCAAAGCCTTATGACAGTGCCACTCAAAACAATTGACCCTGCAAAAAAGGTTGAAGCCATCATGGCATTAGCTATGGCTGAACACTGTTCAATGATGGCATGTGATCACATTGGGGATGTAAAGCTGCTTTCCTTCGGACTCCACTGCTGCTAAACACTTCAAAATGGTGTTCTAGCACCATACTTCCTGAAAAAGTTGGTCGCAGATGTGGGTGACCAGCGTTTCAGCCTCCTCCGTGATGAATCCACGGATGTCAGTGTTTCTAAGTACCTGGGGATTGTGATACGGTGCTTTAGTAACGCAAAACAAACAATTGTCTCAACATTTCTGGGGCTTGTTCAGTTGGAGGAGGAGATGCCAGATCTATAGCCCGAGCTCTTGTGGCTTTCCTGGAGAAGTGATGTCTCAAAAAAGAGAAACTCCTGGGGATAGGGACTGACAATGCCTCAGTTATGACGGGGAATAAGAGTGGGGTCCATAAAGTGCTGAAGGAGGAGTACGGCATCAAAGATCTGGTTCTTATTCGCTGTGTGTGTCACTCTCTGCAACTTGCTGTAACTCATGCTTCCAATGACACCCTCCCCCGTAGTGTGGAGTACTTGGTACGGGAGACCTATAACTGGTTTTCAGTGTCTCCAAAGCGCTGAAAACGCAGCGCTATGAGGCCATATTTGAGACCATCAACTGTGGGGAGCAGCCCATACAAATAACCAAGGTGTTTGCGACACGTTGGCTCTCCATTGGACCAGTGGGAGGCGCTTCAACTGCATTTAGCAGTCACCAAGTGACCACTGTGACATGGCTGAGGTTTCACACTCCACGTACAGTGATCCTCAGAACATTTTGTTCCTCACTTTTTTGAAGTCGGTGAGGTGCAGTTGGCCATCAAGGCTTTTGAGGGAGAGCAGGTGGATACTTTGAAGCTACTTGACAGCTTGGTTAGCCTGATCAAGTCTGTGAGTAGCAAGGTGCTGAATCCACTTGCCAATATTGATGTTCTCAAAGAGCCAATTGATGGATACATCAGTCCCTCACCGTACCTTGGTTACCTTTTTGAGTCCAAGGCAGCTGAGCTCCTTCTTGCGCCTGAGGAGAAGAACCAGGTCCGAAAGCGGTGTGGAGCCTTCACCATCTCCCTCACTCACGAGTTGAGGTTGAGACTGCCGGACAATATTGAGGCATTGCCGTACATGTCCGTTTTCAATGTAGAGAAAACTCTAAACCAGTAAGAGCCTGGGAGAAATTGAAAAAATAACCAAGCTCCTTGGCTACTCTCCTGCAGTGGCGTTCCATCCATCTGAGAAAGTGGAATGAAACAAAGAACACAGTGGGCTTCTGGGTTGAGGTTTGGAAGTTCAGGGATGCAGCTGATAACAATCCATTTCACGAACTTACAATGGCTGCTGTGTAGAGACACAGCAGCCGTTGTAAGTTCAGCATTCGAGTGTGGCAAGGACAGCAGAGGCTGTCCTTGCCACACTCGAATGCTGAAGTCGAGAGACTATTCAGCCAGATGAGTGTGGTAAAAAGTGAACTCAGAAACCGGATGTCCTTGCAGACCCTGAACTCCATCCTTTATGTCCGATATGGTCTGAAGCTGGCTGGTGATGCTTGCTACGAGCACAAGCTGCCTGATGAGGTTGTGCAGCTCTTTGGCACATCAGCTGCTTACTCATTTAAGTCAGCTCCCTCAGTTGCTGAACCTGCCATAGAAAGCCTTGACCATGAGGACATGCTCTTTCTGTGAGCCAGTGTGAGTGGCGGGGGGTCTGAAAAAAACCGACAACAAATGTTCAAGTGTTAGTGTGTTGTAGGCTCCTAAGTGGAGCATTTGGTTTGTAAACCCCAAAGAAAACTCTTACATTTTTTTTTGAAAAACGTTATGGTAATGGTAAAATGTTCATGTTTTAGGCTCTTAAAGAGCCTGTGACAGCATCCCAACAACTGTTGTGCAATGAAATATTGGGCTACTAGTCATCTCGAACCGTCAGTTTAAAAAAGAAAAAGCGATACCGTTCCGTTAAATATCAATAATTTCGAACATCGCGGGGAAATTCCTTCGACTCATTTTGAAGTTTTGGGGGAAGCCGGAAGTGACGTCAATGCGGGAACGCTTCGAGAGCCAAACACGGACAAAGTGTGTTGTCATGCGTAGAAATGGTGAATTACTGATATTAGGCACGTTAATAACGTTTTAATGAAGTTGACTACAGTATATTCATATTTGTCAGTGCTTTCATGTCAATTCGGCGACATAAACATAAATGATCGTGGTGAAGATGATGATTACATTAGGATTACAAATCGGTAGTGAGAGCTGTTGAATTTCCTCCCGTCGGATGTGATATAAAAACAAATCGATTGTTTTTGTAGTTGTAAACTCAAGTGGATGAAACTACATGTATTAGTGCTACATGTAGTATTAGTAGTACACCAACAACATGGATTAAAAGTGTGTTTTTTTTTACCACAATGTTGGGGAAATTAATGGATAAAATGCACAGATTATTATTATTATTCCCACTCCGATCGGGACAATAGGTCCACCGTTTCCCCGCAGCGAGGCTCCCCCCATTGACAGTTTACGTGGGCTGGGTGCGGTGGCGGACTGGTCATCGGGACGAATCCCGATGGGCCGGTACCGAAGTGTGCCGGTCGGATAAGTCACCAGCACATCCCCCATAGCGGCGCGTGAGGCTCAGGTTTGGGAAGGCTAAATAACTTATTTTAACCTGACGCTCCAGCGTCTATAGAAAATAGATCAACTCAGTGTGCGGAGTTTAAATCTCTCAAGTCATATTACAGGATAAAGGAAATACAGTTTAAACTGCCGTATGCAGAGAAGACGCCGACGTGTCGCACTTATCATTCATATTACATCATCAATCAGATCATCGATCATATAATATCATAATATATCATATATTTCCTTATCTGAGTCAGCTTCTCCAGCCTCATCTGGCCGTGCAACACTCACAGTGTCACAGACTGTATGCAGAAGTATTATTTAACACATTATGTTGACGAAACACTCGAGACAAATGTAATTAAAGTCAGATCCACGCGTGTCTTAGACGTGAACGCGCTCTCAGCTGAAGAGAGAAACCCTGGCTTGATTACCGAGTTGATAACCAGCATCGTAGGACCACTTAGCGAGATCTCGTTTGTTAGTTTGTTGTTGTTAGTTTGTTTGTTACTCAAACATATCCAGGGTCTGTTGAACTGGCTTCGTAGTACAGGGCACAGGTGGCTAGCAGCGCTAATGTCAAAGACACAGACATTATACATTATATTTGTATTTTACCAGGATGCAGTGACACAAATATTTACATATTTACCTTTACTATCTACAGCACCCCGCCGCCCCTGACATCCCCCACTCCCCCCGTTGACAATTTACGAGTGGTACCGAATGGGCCGTCGAGAGTCCCGGGATGATTGTTAGTCCCATTCCACCACTGGCTACAGGACCGTATGATCGCCCATATTGACGCACCTCATTCCTAAACGGATACAACATAAACCGATCCTTCAGCCTCATGAGCTCTCAGACACGTTCAACATTAACCTGTCATCGCTGTCTGAGCTTGATGCTGTGTGCGCCGTCGTGCGTTTACATCTGACTGTATATATATAAAGGTTTACATGCAGAAGCTGGGATCCGGACGGTGCAGCTGGAGCGCTGTGCCCGCAATGACGTCACCCATCATGGCGGGACTTGAAGAATCCGCGAGAAGATCCAGAACATGTCAACATTGAAGGGCAGATTAATGGTTATCAAAGTACAAATATCCAAAATCAGTTCAGTAGCAGTTTTCAAGGGGACAATATTTACTCAAATTGATGGGTTTGGATGATGGGGGAAAACCGTGTCACAGGCTCTTTAAGTGGAGCATATGGTTAGAAAGTAAACCACACTTAAGAAAACCCACACAAAAAAGGAAAAAAAACGTAAGTAACTCTCAAAAAGGGATTGAAGGTCCTGGCAAGAGCCATGTAGTACTGCAGTTTGGCCAAGATGAGCGGATCCTTCAGGCTGCTGCGATGGTGTCAAAGGATGCTGTTCCAGGGTTTATTGAGTCACCTTTGCTAGTGCTAGGACTTGTTATAATGATGGTGGTAAGATTGATATATTCTGCGTATTGAGTCAGAAAATCATAATGAAGAGAAAGAGAGCAGACATAGCATCCTTCTTCAATAAGAAGAAACCAGCTGAGGCACAGGAGAATGAAAGACAGGGTCAGATGGAGAAAGGACAGACAGACCAACACACTCTCACTCCCTAAGCGTCCAGGAGCGACGTTTGGTCAGTGTCTGTGGCGTGCAGTTGTGACGCTCCTCGGCTCCTTCAGCGTCATAAAGGGACGCAAATAGCTTTCAACTGATTGCAATGTATTCCCATCTGCGTCGGGATTTGACGCTCATGGAAGCACGGCATTCGTTTATGCCGGCTGCCCTTAAAGGCAATGTGAGCGTCCATTCCCATTGGATAACGGAGAATTGTACACCCGATGTAAGTATTCCTCTTACTGTCGATTGATTTTACAGTGATATCTGCACTACTCATCGACTCAAAAACACCAGATTATCCTTGTTAATTACACAACATTGATTGGCTTAAATTGTGTACAATGCTTTTGTGTTTTTTCCCCTTCGATTCGGAGAAACAAATATTTTTTCTGAGTAAAGGATGGCAGAAGACACTACACTACCCATAATCCCCAGCTATCGTTTAGACTACACCATGTGCTCTGTTTGACAAACCCCGTTATTTTCACCATTCATTCCGATGGCTGGCGTCTATGTCACATGATCTTCAATTTTCTCCCTGCAGAAAAAGAAAACATGGCCGAAATTCGTTTTATTCTCGGTAGAAAATGTCTATTTTAAAGTTAGTTTGGCCATTAAAATGCGTTTTGATGTCATTTGATGCGAGAAATATGAGTTGTTATTTCAGATTATGTGTGCAGTGGATATACATGATCTTTAGTTTGCTAGTTATTACGAAGATTACTTCAGGAAATCGCGACGTTTTCATTGTTACCAAGGTGGTTGCTAGGGACGCTGCTATCGATATTATGTCTGTTATGTTGTGTAACTGTTTAATGGTGTTATCTTTATTGCTACCCCCTTCCCTGTCAATGTATAGTGTTGGTCCACAGCGCAAACGTATTAGTTTAACACAATCCGCATCTAAAGATAGCCTACGTTATTTTCCCCTGTGCAATTCCAGTCTCACATCTCAGAGCACATCGTCATTAACAAATACCGGAAACAGACCGAAAACATTTTTTAAAAATAAAATAATACTTTATTCCGAGTGTGCTTGCTTTTCTCTTTGAAAGTCATCACATAACGGCATTGTAATACACGGTTCGGCTGCATTACATATTACATATCTGCCGTAGTTCTGTATTTATAGAGCCCTGATGAGAAGACAAACATGAGGAACTGAAAATGTGACGTGGATCATAAAAATATCAGCCATTAAACAACATCTTACATTTCTTTTCACACAATGCGTCTCCTTGCAGTATCAACACTAATTCGGCTCACTTTTATATTTGATCCAATTGGTAGATAGGCTGTATTTACACCATAAAGGTGCACAGCTGATATAAAGGGACACCTGGTGGTTAAAGCATGTTATTGAATGTAATTATTTTTATTATTAGATATTAATAGAATCCCTATAAAGTATATTCATTACTCGTTATTCTCTACTAATAGTTAATTAAAGACTGTATGTAATTTGCACATCCCTTTCAAGATTTCAAGATTTTCTAAGGTTTATTGACATATCATATAGGCCTACACAACTGTGGTGTAGTTCTGCACTGAATGAAAAACTTGGGTTGCAGGTTCCTCAATAGTGCATTACAAGACATCTATCAATATGTGTGCATACCTCCAGCAATGTTAACTATGTTGAAGCACTTATTTTAACTGATATTATACATAATGTATTATACTCTTATAAGATGTATGTAGATATTTCATCTCCGGCCTTGTCAGGTATTGAACAATCAATAAATAAAGAACACAGAATTGTTGAATATAAAACACAGAATTTGTGTGATTATACTAAATGATTTTCAAATAAACACAACTGCATTACAACTGTTACACGTGCTGATGTAACGCAAATGTTCCAACTTGGGATCAATAAAGTATATCTTATCTTAAGCTGATCGATGGCTACTGCCATATTTGCAAAATGTGCCTCTGAACCTTGACAAGTGCATGTTTCAGGCTTATCAATTAATGATGTTATCACAGGGGTCACAGACATGAGACCAGCTGTTAAATAAAGCTCTCTGACCTTAGCTGGCATGTGGGTATATATATTAATACTGCCCATAATGGGCACAAGCAATTTTCACCCATTTATTAATTATATGTTTTAAATGTGAGTGTTTCCTGTCCCCTAAACCTCCAGGGATGTACACAGTTTAATACTGGCAACTTCTTATTATGGGAAATACGAAAACGTCTTTTAGAACTACAACTCCCAGTTGAGACGTGCCATAGAGAACATGTTGCGAAACAGAATAGCCAGCATGTGTAGTTCTGGGGACGGGGTGGGGGAGGGGGGACGCGGTGGACCCGTTCAAATCCAGTTTTGGACAGTCTGCCGTGGTTCCATCCCATTTCAAGTGCTGTTCGAGAATCGGCTTAACCCTCAGAGCACACTCTCCAATCACAGAGCTTGAGGACTATCACGGGGTTTGTCAAACAGAGCACATGGTGTAGTCCAAACGATAGCTGGGGATTCTGGGTTGTATAGTGTATTCTGCCATCCTTTACTCCTGGGAATGGACGCTCACATTACCTTTAAGGGCAGCCGACATAAACGAATGCCGTGCTTCCATGAGCGTCAAATCCCGACGCAGATGGGAATACATTGCAATCAGTTGAAAGCTGTTTGCGTCCCTTTATGACGCTGAAGGAGCCTAGGAGCGTCACAACTGCACGCCACGGACACTGACCAAACGTCGCTATTGGACGCTTAGGGAGTGAGGGTGTGTTGCACAGACAGACAGAGAGAGCGAGCGAGGGAGAGGAGTCGCCAGTAAGACCTGGCCCAAGTGGACCTCCAGGTATAGACTCTCCCTCATACACCTGGCTACAGTGTTACCTTCATTGATATTGTCCACTAGTGTGTTCTATCTATATTCACATCATGTTGAAAATGCATTTTAAAAGCTTTAAGTAAATAGTTTCACCACCTTAAAGTCTGACACAGATTCTTTTGTAGTTGTTTTTGCAAAGACCCCAACTCAAATACTGTAGAACTGTCATTATATAACCTGTTGGAAAATGATGTCATCACCTTAAAATCTGATGCTTTTTATTTTTGGATGTTTCCAAAAGACATGTACAAGCACCGCATACAGATTCAGAGAGCGAGGGAGATGAGCCCCCACGTACCAGTGGCCCAAGTGGACCTCCAGGTATACAGACTGTTCCACAAATACTGAATATTTGAATTGTACTTTAGTTGTGTCCAATCTGATACAATGGCAATGTTTTAATGCAGCCGGATAATTAATGGATAGGTCTGATAAAGTTGATTTTTTTTTAAACAGACATTTCCAAATCAAGAGCCGATCAACCAGTCCAGCCACACCCGAAACCCTTTCCCAGGACACTCCAGGGCGACAGACGAAGAAACTTTCAAGCCTCTTGGTACAATGTTCACTCATGGCTCGAGTATTCTCAGATCCAGGACTCTGCACACTGTTTTGCATGCAGGCATGTTGGCCTCCCAAACACAGATTCAGTGTTTACTTCAGCCTTGGGATTCAAGAACTGGAAAAAGGCAACATTCAGAGATGGAGGGTTCACTAAACATGTCAAGGGAGAGGCTCACACAAATGCAATGGTGGCTTGGAAGGAATATGAGAGAGGAGACAAAGTGAAAGCATCTTTAATGAGTACCCTGACTAAAGGACATAGTAAGCAGATACAAGCAAATCGTACTGATATAAAAAGTGTAGCGGAAGTTTTACTGTTAACAGCAACCCAAAACATTTCACAAAGGGGTCATAGGGAGACAAGAGATGAGACAACAGGGGACACTTCTTGGCTATATTAGATGTGCTTGCTAACCATGACACAGTTATCAAAAATAAACTCACAGGCCTCGCAATGCAAAATACACTAGCCACCAAATTCAGAATGAGATGTTGGATACATTAGCTGAAATGGTACGCTCCTCCATCATTAACGAGCTCAAGGAAAGTCAGGTATTTTGCCTAATGGCAGATGAAACTAAAGATACAAAAAAAAAGAACAGATCTCTTTAGTGCTGAGATATTATTATAAAGGAGCTGTAAAAGAAAGCTTCTGGCACTTTGAGCCTGCAGACCGCCTCGATGCTGCAGGACTGAGATATGAGAGATATGGCCTGGAGTACAAAAGTAACCTGGTTGGGCAAGCATACGACGGTGCTTCTGTCATGAGTGGCAAGCCCTCCGGCGTTCAAGCTTGAATTAAGGAGGTGGCAAAGCAGGCGTTGTATGTCCATTGTAATGCACATAGCCTAAATCTGGTTCTCGTTGACACGTTAAAGCAGTCCCACAAGCTGAAGGCTTTTTTGCGTCTTTGTGTCTGGCTCTTATGTTCACACGAGGTGGCTTAACATTCACAAAGAAATGTATGCCGGAGCTCCGAAAGAGCTTCAGCGGTTGAGTGCAACAAGGTGGGCTTGCCGGCATATAGCTTGCTGTATCGTCTTAGATAGACTACCTGCTATTATTCTTATCCTTGAGGAAATAGCTGCAGAACACAGCGGGGATAGACGTGTTGATGCACGTGGCCTGCTCGCTCACATTGGCCTTTTAGTGACATGCACTAAGGTTTTTGGAGATGCAAGATATCTCTCTGACCTTCTACAGTCTCGCACTCTTGATTTGTGTTCAGCTGTGGATCTAGTTGAAGCCCTCGTGAAACGTTTAAGACTACAGGGATGAAACCTACTTTGAAGGACTCTGGAAAGAAGTCTTGAATACAAGTGCAAAATGCAATGTTGAGACGGACCCTATTCCAAAAAGAAAGACAGAGCAGAATGCTAGATGGACATCCTGTCATGTCCTCAGTAGGTGCGCGTTCTGAGCAGACCAAGGACACTGTGTGTGCCAGCATATTCTACCCTGTGCTTGATAACATGCTCGGTGAGCTAAATAGACGATTCTCAAAACCAAATTGTGAAATAATGATGGGGATCCAAGCCTTGAATCCTTCAAGCGTTACATTTTGCGAAGAGCAGGCTCTATTTGCATTTGCTTCTATTTCTGAATGCAACATAGATGACCTCGGACATGAGGTAACCCAAATGAAAAGAATCCTAGAGAGTAAAGTACCATCTGGCATGCTATGCCCTCTAGTATAGTAGAGCTCACAACAATCATTGAACCCTTTAAGCGTGCCGAGCCCGTTTTTGGTTGCGTTTCCACTTGGCCTAGTAGCGGCTAGCGGGTCCTAATTCACAGTTGTTCTGGCCCCATAACATCGTGGTTCAAGGGCCAGGAACAACCCCGCTGAGTCGGGCTGAGCATGCTCAACTAGGGGCTACAACAAGATGCACATATTTGACCGTGATTTAATTGTAATACACGTTTTAAAATGATGCCGAAGTAACTACTGATATCAGTTAGTAAGTTTAGCGATGTTACCAATAGTATAATATGCCCACGGCTGTGATTGACAACCTAGACAGCCAATCAGAACCTAGAACGGGCTGCAGGGCTGGCCAGACTATTGCATTAGGATAGAGTCATATGCTCATGATATTCCAAGTTAAATGATATAATATTAATATTATAATTTTAAATAATGATATGAAATATTAATATTCAATAATAAGGACACAGAGATGTGTGGCTAATGCATTCATTTGAGTGATTGACAGTACTGTGCATGATATTGTTTTCCTCGAAGTTGGTTATTTAATACAAGTGCTCTCATGATGACTATTAGAATCATGTGTTGGTTCGACCACATGGCATTGATTGAATGTCTGAGCTGCATGTGCATTGGCACTTCTTTTTGTTTACAGCCAGGCACAGGCAACCATTTTTGACTATACCCATTTGCTATACTATTGTACTGACTCCTACATATCCACTTTGACACACTTCACGGACATGCTAAAACAATGTCGGACACCGTAATCTTCTCTGGTCCCCTCCCCAATCTGATCAATGATGACATGTATAGCCGCATGTCATCATTTCAGCGCTGGTTGTCTTGGTGGTGCCCAGCAAACAATGTGGGCTTCGTAAATAATTGGACAGCCTTCTGGGGAATACCTGGTCTGATTAAGAGAGACGGCATTCACCCTACTTTGAAAGGTGCAGATCTCATTTCGGCAAACATTGCAGGGCTTTGTGGACGTAATCCATGACAAACTGGAGTTGAGACCAGGAGGCAGAGTCGCAGTCTTACACGCTTCTCTGCGCTCTCTCCTAGGCAGTCACCCATAGGAATCCCGAACCCAATAAAATACCCAATATTAGCGGTGTGTGTGTCTGCCCAAGGACAATTTAAGGTACAACCTAATAGAGGTGTCATACATAATAACCTAATAAAAGTAAATGTAACAACTACTACAGTGCAACAAAACAGGAAGATTAAATGTGGTCTCTTAAACATAAGATCTCTAGCATCTAAAGCAATATTGGTAAATGATTTAATATCAGATTATAATATTGATATATGCTGTCTCACTGAAACTTGGTTGAGACATGAAGAATATGTCAGCATAAATGAGGCCACTCCACCCAGCCATGTCAACACTCATATTGCTCGAGGCACGGGCCGAGGAGGTGGAGTTGCAGCAATCTTTGACTCAAGTTTACTGATCAATACTAAACCAAAATGTAATTATACCTCTTTTGAAAGCCTCGTTTTTAGTCTTACGCATCCAACCTGGAAAACTTTGCAGCCAATTTTATTTGTTACAGTGTATCGTGCACCAGGTCCTTATTCAGAATTCTTATCAGAATTCTCTGAGTTTTTATCAACTTTGGTTCTTAAAACAGACAAAGTAATTATCGTAGGTGACTTTAATATTCATGTTGACGATGATAAAAATAGCCTTACTGTTGCATTTAACTCTATATTAGATTCTGTTGGTTTCTGTCAGAGTGTAAATAAACCAACCCACTGCTATAATCACACTCTCGACCTTGTTCTGACTTATGGTATTGAAATTGAGCAACTATTAGTCGAACCGCATAATCCTGCTCTATCCGACCATTTCTTAGTAACTTTTGAAGTACTGTTACTAGACTACAAAGCATTAGTCAAAAGCTCTTGCAGCAGAAACCTATCCGTTAGTGCTATAGCCACATTTAAGGAAGAGATTCCACCAATACTTAACTCGATAACATGTCTGCATGTAAGGGAGGAAACTTATACAAAATGTACACCACCCCAAATTGATCATGTTGTTGATAGTGCTATAGATGCGCTGCGAATAAAATTAGACTCTGTTGCTCCTTTGAAAAAGAAGAAAATAAAGCAACATAGATTAGCTCCATGGCATAATGCCGAAACCCGCAAAATAAAGCAAAAGTCTAGACAACTTGAAAGGATATGGCGTTCCACCAAACTTGAAGAATCTCGTTTAATTTGGCATATTACTCTCAATGAATATAAGAAAGCACTGCGTAAAGCGAGAGCAGCATACTCATTAATAGATGAGAATAAGAATAATGCAAGATTTCTTTTCAGCACTGTAGCCAGGCTGACAGAGAGCCACAGCTCCATTGAGCCTTCTATTCCCACAGCACTCAGTAGTAATGATTTTATGTGCTTTTTTAACGATAAAATTGTTACTCTTAGAAACAAAATTAATGACCTCTTGCCTTCGACCAGTATAATGTTATCAACAGCTCCTGGAATCGTAAGTTCTAATATTACACGAGATAGTAAACTAGAATGCTTTTCAGCCATTAACCTTGAACAATTACATTCAATGATTCTCTCTTCTAAACCATCAACGTGCATGTTAGACCCAATTCCAACTAAGCTGTTGAAGGAAGTTTTTCCATTACTTAGCACTTCTTTATTAAATATTATGAATATGTCTTTATTATCAGGCTATGTTCCACAATCATTCAAAGTAGCAGTGATAAAACCGCTTCTTAAAAAGCACAACCTCGATCCAGAGGTTTTAGCCAACTATAGACCTATTTCTAATCTTCCGTTCCTCTCAAAGATTCTTGAGAAAGCGGTCGCAAAACAGTTGTGTGATTACTTAAAAAACAATGATTTATTTGAAGATTTTCAGTCTGGCTTTAGAACACATCATAGCACAGAGACAGCTCTGGTTAAAGTCACAAATGATATTCTAATAGCCTCAGACAAGGGACTTGTCTCTATTCTTGTTTTGCTCGATCTCAGTGCTGCATTTGATACTATCGACCATGATATCCTATTGCAAAGACTAGAGCACTTAGTTGGCATACAGGGAACTGCTTTAGGCTGGTTTAGGTCCTATCTATCTGAACGCTCTCAGTTTGTACGTGTCAACGATGAATCTTCCACGCAAACCAAAGTTAGCCATGGAGTGCCACAGGGCTCAGTGCTCGGACCTATTTTGTTCACATTATATATGCTTCCGTTAGGCAATATTATAAGGAATCATTCTGTAAACTTTCATTGTTATGCGGATGATACTCAACTATATTTATCAATTAAGCCTGATGAAATTAATCATCTAAATAAAATTCAAGACTGCCTTAAGGACTTAAAAACGTGGATGACCTTAAACTTTTTGATGTTAAACACGACCAAAACTGAAGTTATTGTACTTGGCCCGAAGAATCTACGAAACAAATTATCTAAAGATATACTAACTATGGATGGCATTAATTTGGCCTCCAGTGAGACTGTAAGGAATCTTGGTGTTATATTTGATCAGGATTTATCCTTTAACGCCCACATAAAATCAATTTCAAGGACCGCCTACTTCCATCTACGTAACATTGCAAAAATCAGGCATATCTTGCCTCAAAACGATGCAGAGAAACTAGTCCATGCATTTGTTACTTCTAGGCTGGATTATTGTAACTCTTTACTATCAGGGAGTACCAAAAAGTCAATCAAGTCGCTTCAGCTGATTCAAAATGCTGCGGCTCGTGTACTAACCAGAGTTAGGAGAAGGGACCACATTACTCCTGTTCTGGCTGCCTTACACTGGCTCCCTATAGAACACAGGATAGAATTTAAAATTCTTCTTCTCGCCTACAAAGCCCTTAATGGGCAGGCGCCATCTTACCTTAAAGAACTCATTATACCCTACTGTCCTACTAGGGCATTGCGTTCCAAGAATGCAGCGTTGTTGGTTGTTCCTAGAGTCTCTAAAAGTACAATGGGAGCCAGAGCCTTTTCTTATCAAGCTCCACATTTGTGGAATCAGCTTCCAGTTTGTGTTCGGGCGGCAGACACCCTATCCGTTTTTAAGAGTGCGCTTAAGACCTTCCTTTTTGATAAAGCTTATAGTTAGGGCTGATTAGATTCAGCCCCTAGTTTTGCTGATATAGGCTTAGTTTGTCGGGGGACATCTTACTTCTTCCTTCTCTCTGTCTATACCTGTGTACTCTCATGTTCCGATTAACCCAGCTTCCCCAAATGTCTTTCTTTTTGGGGTCTATATATGCTGGGATCCGGAGTCATGGATGATCCTGCGGTCTTGTGTCCTGGATCGCGAGCGCTGGATCTTGAGTCGTGGCTGTGGTCCTGGATCATCGGTCCTGGATGGATATCCTCGTGGATTCATCTTCCTATTATACACACATGCATTTCCAAACATTTGGACTACCTATGTTGCAAATGTATTATCTTTTCAATTTACACACGGCATCTATTGCACGTCTGTCCGTCCTGGGAGAGGGATCCCTCCTCTGTTGCTCTCCCTGAGGTTTCTCCCATTTTTCCCTTTAAACTGGGTTTTCTTTGGAAGTTTTTCCTTGTACGATGTGAGGGTCTAAGGACAGAGGGTGTCGTATTGTCATACTGATATTCTGTACACACTGTGAAGACCACTGAGACAAATGTAACATTTGTGATATTGGGCTATATAAATAAACATTGATTGATTGCGGTGGGTGTGTGGTTGTGGGTGTGGGGGTGGGGTGGGGGGTGTGGTGTGGTGTTGGGGTGGTGGGTGGGGGTGTGGGGTGTGTGGGTGTGGTGGTGGTTGGGTGGGTGGGGGTGTGGGGTGGGGGTGTGGGGGGGGTGTGGTGTGGTGGGGGTGGGGGGGTGTGGGTGTGGTGGGTGGGGTGGGGGTGGGGGGTGGGGGGTGTGGTGGGGGGGGTGTGGGTGTGGGTGGGGTTTGGTGGGTGGTGGGGGGTGTGTGGGTGGTGTGGGTGGGGGGGTGGTGGTGTGTGGGTGGTGTGGGTGGGTGTGGGGTGTGTTGTGTGTGTGTGGGTGTGTGGGGTGGTGGGGGGTGGGGTGGGGGTGTGTGGGTGTGTGGGGGTGGGGTGGTGTGTGGAGTGTGTGGTGGTGGTGTTGTGGTGGGTTGTGTTGGTGGTGGTGGGTGGGGGTGTGGTGGGGGTGTGGGGGTGGGGTGGGGTGGGGGGGTGTGGTGGGTGTGGTGTGGGGTGGGGGTGGTGGGTGGGGTGGGGTGGTGGGTGGGGGTGGGTGGTGGTGTGGGGGGTGGGGTGGGTGTGGGGGGGTGTGGGGGTGTGGGGGTGGGGGTGGGGTGGGTGGTGGTGGGGTGGGGGTGGGTGGTGGGTGGTGGGGTGTTGTGGGGGGGTGGGGTGGTGGGGTGGGGGTGGGGGTGGGGGGTGGGTGGGGGGTGTGGGTGTGGGTGGGTGGGGGGTGGGGGTGGGGTGGGGGTGTGGTGTGGGGGTGTGGTGGGTGGGGGGTGGGGTGGGGTGGTGTGGTGGGTGGGTGGTGTGGGGGGGTGGGGGGTGGTGGGTGTGGGTGGTGTGGGGGGGGTGGGGTGGTGGTGTGGGTGGGGGTGGGGGTGGTGGGGGGGGGGTGGTGGGGGTGGGTGTGGGTGGGTGGGTGGTGGGTGGGTGTGGGGGTGGGGGGGTGGGGGTGTGGGGGTGGGGGGGGGGTGGTGGTGTGGGGTGGGTGTGGTGGGGGTGGGTGGGGGTGGGGTGTGGGGGGGGTGGGTGGGTGGGGGTGTGTGGGGGGGTGTGTGGGGTGGGGTGGGGGTGGGGGGGGGGTGGGTGTGGGGGGTGGGTGGGGTGGGGGGTGTGGGGTGGTGGGGTGGGGGGGTGGGTGGGGGTGGGTGGTGTGGGGGTGGGTGTGGGGTGGTGGTGGGGGGTGGGGGTGGGGGTGGTGGTGGGGGGTGGTGGGGGTGGGGGGGTGGGGGGGTGGTGTGGGGTGGTGTGGGGGTGGTGTGGGGTGGGGGTGGGGGGGGGGTGGGTGGGGGGTGGGTGGGGTGGGTGGTGGTGGGGGGGGTGGGGGGGGTGTGGGTGGGTGGGGGTGGGTGTGGGGGTGGGGTGGGTGTGGGGTGGGTGGTGGGGTGGGGGTGGTGGGGTGGTGGGTGTGGGTGGGGTGGTGGGGTGGGGGTGGTGGGTGGGGGTGGGTGGGGGGGGTGGTGGGTGGGGGTGTGGGTGGGTGGGGGGTGGGGGTGGGTGTGGGGGTGGGTGGTGGTGTGGGGGGTGGGTGTGGGTGTGTGGGGGGGGGGTGGGGTGGGGGTGGGGGTGGGGGGTGGGGGGGGTGGGGTGTGGGGGTGGTGGGGGGGGTGGTGGGGTGGGGGTGGGGGGTGGGGTGGGTGGGTGGTGGGGGTGTGGGGTGGGGGGTGGTGGGTGGGGGTGGGGTGGTGTGGGGTGGTGGGGGGTGTGGGGTGGTGGGTGGGTGGGGGGGTGGGGGTGTGGGGGTGGGGGGGTGGGGGGTGGTGGGGTGGGGGTGGGGTGTGGGGTGGGGGGTGTGGGGGTGGGGGTGGGGTGTGGTGGTGGGGTGGTGTGGGGTGGGGGTGGTGGGTGTGGGGGTGGTGGGGTGGTGGGTGGGGGGGGTGTGGTGGGGGTGGGGTGGGGGTGGTGGGTGGGGTGGTGGGGTGGGGGGTGGTGGGGGTGTGTGGGGGTGGGGTGGGGGTGGTGGGTGGGTGGGTGGGGGTGTGGGGGGGTGGTGGTGGGTGGGTGGTGGGGGTGGGTGGTGGTGGGTGGTGGGGTGGGGTGGGTGTGGGGTGGGGTGGTGGTGGGTGGTGGGGGGTGGTGGGGGGGTGGGGGTGTGGGTGGGTGTGGGTGGGGGGGGGGTGGGTGGTGTGGGGTGGGGTGGGGGGGGTGGTGTGGGGTGGGGGTGGTGTGGGGTGGGTGGGTGGGGGTGGGGTGGGTGGGTGTGGGTGGGGGGGGTGGGGGTGGTGGGGTGGGGGGTGGGGTGGGTGGGGGGGGGTGTGGGGGTGGGGTGGGGGGTGGTGGGGGTGGGGTGGGGGTGGTGTGGTGGGTGGGTGGTGGGGGGTGTGGTGGGGGGTGTGGGGGTGGGGTGGGGGGGTGGGGGTGGGTGGTGGGGTGGTGGGGGGTGGGTGGTGGGGGGGGTGGGGTGGGGGGGGTGGGTGGGGGTGTGGGGTGGTGGGTGGGGTGTGGGGGTGGGGGGGTGGGGTGGGGGTGGTGGGGGGGTGGGTGGGGGTGGGGGGTGGGGTGGGGTGGGTGGGTGGGGGTGTGGGGGGTGTGGGGTGGGTGGGGGTGGTGGGGGTGGGGGTGGGGGGTGTGGGGTGGGGGGTGTGGTGGGGGTGGGGGGTGGGTGTGGGGGGTGGGGTGGGTGGGTGTGGGTGGGGGGGGGTGGTGGGTGGGGTGGGGTGGGGGTGGGTGGGTGGGGGGGGTGGGGGGGGGTGGGGTGGGGGGTGGGGGTGGGGTGGGGGTGGGGGTGGTGGGGTGGGGGGGGGGTGGTGGGGTGGTGGGGGTGGGTGGGGGGTGGGTGGGGTGGTGTGGGTGTGGGGGGGGTGGGTGGGTGGGGGTGGGGGGGGTGGGTGGGTGGGTGTGGGTGGTGGGGTGTGGGTGTGGTGGGGTGGGGGTGGTGGGGTGGGTGGGGGGGTGGGTGTGTGGGGGGTGGGGGTGGGGGTGGTGTGGGGGGGGTGGGGGTGGGTGTGGTGGGGGTGGGGTGGGGGTGGGTGGGGGGTGTGGTGGGGGGTGGGGGTGGGTGGTGGGTGGGGGTGGGTGGGGGTGGTGGTGGGGGGGGTGGGGTGGGTGGGTGGGGGGGTGTGGGGTGGGGGGGGGTGGTGGTGTGGGGTGGGGGTGTGGTGGGGGGGTGGGGTGGTGTGGGGTGGGGGGTGGGTGTGGGTGGGGTGGTGGGGGGTGGGTGTGGTGGTGTGGGTGGTGGGGGGGTGGGTGGTGGGTGGGGTGGGGGTGGGTGGGTGGTGGGGTGTGGGTGGGGGGGTGGTGGTGGGGGGTGGGGTGTGGTGGTGGGGGGTGGTGGGGTGGGTGGTGGGTGTGGTGGGTGGTGGGGTGGTGGGGTGTGGGGTGGTGGTGGGTGGGGTGGTGGGGGTGGTGGGGGTGGTGGGGTGGGGGTGGTGGGGGGTGGGTGGTGGGTGTGGGTGGTGGGGGTGGTGGGTGGTGGGGTGTGGGGGGGTGGGGTGTGGGGTGGGGGTGGGGTGGGGTGGGGGTGGGGTGGTGTGGGGGGTGTGGGTGGGGGGTGGGTGGGGGGTGGGGTGTGGTGGGGGTGTGGGTGGGGGGTGGTGGGGTGGGGTGGTGGGTGGGTGGTGGGTGGGTGGGGGGTGTGGTGGGGGTGGGTGGGGTGGTGGGGTGGGGGGGTGGTGGGTGTGGGGTGGGTGGGGGTGTGGGTGGGGGGGTGGTGGGGGGGTGGGTGTGGGGTGGGGGTGGGTGGTGGTGGGGGTGGGGGGTGGGTGGGGTGGGTGGGGTGGGTGTGGTGGGTGGGGTGGGTGGTGGGTGTGGGTGGGGTGGGGTGGTGTGGGGTTGGTGGGGTGTGGGTGGTGGGGTGGGTGGGTGGTGGGGTGGGTGGGTGGTGGGGTGGGGGGGTGGGGGGTGGGGGTGTGGTGGGGGTGGTGGGGTGGGTGTGGTGGGGGTGGGTGGTGGGGGTGGTGGTGGTGGGGGTGGGGTGTGGTGGTGTGGGGGGGTGTGGGGGGTGGGTGGTGGGGTGGGTGGGGGTGGGTGGGGGGGTGTGGGGTGGTGGGGGTGGTGTGGTGGGGGTGTGGGTGGTGGGGTGGGGGTGGGGTGGTGGGGGGGTGGTGTGTGGGTGGGTGTGGGGGTGGTGGGGGGGGTGGGTGGTGGTGGGGGGTGGGGGTGTGGTGGTGGTGTGGGGTGGGTGGGGGGGGTGGGGTGGTGGGTGGTGGGGGGGTGGTGGGTGGTGGGGGGGGTGGGGTGGTGGGTGGTGGGTGGGGGTGTGGGGGGTGGTGGTGGGGGTGGGTGGTGGGTGGGTGGTGGTGTGGGGGGGGTGGTGGTGGGGTGGTGGTGTGGGGGTGGGTGGTGGGGTGTGTGGGTGGGGGTGTGGGGGGTGGGGGGTGGTGGTGGGGTGGGGGGTGGTGGTGGTGGTGGGGGGGTGGGTGGGTGTGGGGGTGGGGTGTGGTGGGGGGTGTGGTGTGGTGGGGTGTGGGTGGGTGTGGGTGGTGGGTGGTGGTGTGGGTGGGGGGTGGGGTGGTGGTGGGTGTGGGGGTGTGTGGGGGTGGGGGTGTGTGGTGGTGGGGGTGTGGGGGTGGGGTGTGGTGGGGGTGGGGTGGTGGGTGGTGGGTGGGGGGTGGGTGGTGGGGGTGTGGGGGTGGTGGGGGTGTGGTGGGGGTGGGTGGTGGGTGTGGGGTGGTGGTGGGGGTGTGGGGGTGGTGGGGTGGTGGGGTGTGGGGGGTGGTGGGTGTGGTGGTGGGGGGGTGGGGTGGTGTGGGTGGTGGGGTGGGTGTGGGGTGGGTGGGGGTGTGGTGGGTGTGGGTGGGGTGTGGTGGTGGGGTGGTGGGTGGGGTGTGGGGGTGGTGGGGTGGGTGGGGGTGGGGGTGTGGTGGGGGGTGGGTGGGGTGGGTGGGGGTGGGGTGGTGGGGGTGGGTGGGGTGGTGGTGGGGGGTGGTGTGTGGGTGGGTGGGTGGGGGGGTGGGGTGGGGGTGTGGTGTGGTGGTGGGTGGGGGTGGGGTGGGGGTGGTGTGTGGGTGGGGGTGGGGGGGTGTGGGGTTGTGGGGGGTGGGGGTGTGGTGGTGGGGTGGGGGGTGGTGGGGTGGTGGGGGTGGTGGGTGGGGTGGGGGGTGGGTGTGGTGGGGGTGTGGGTGGTGGGTGGTGGGGGGTGGGGGGTGGGGTGGGTGGTGGGGGGTGTGGTGGGTGGGGGGTGGTGTGGTGGGTGTGGGGGGGTGGGGGTGTGGGGGTGGGTGTGGTGTGGTGGTGGGGTGTGGGTGTGGTGGGTGTGGTGGGTGGTTGTGGGGGTGGTGGGGTGGGGTGGGGGGTGTGTGGTGTGGTGGGGTGGGGTGTGGGGGGTGGTGTGTGGGGTGGTGGGTGTGGTGGGGGGTGGGTGGGGGGGTGGTGGGGGGGGTGGTGGGGGGTGGGGTGTGTGGTGGGGTGGGGTGGTGGGTTGGTGGAGGTGTGGGTGGTGGGTTGTGTGTGGGGGTGTGGGGTGTGAGGGGTGGGGTGTGGGTGGGGGGTGGGTGGGGGGTAGGTGGTGTGGGGGTGGTGGGGGGGTGTGGGTGGTGGTGGTGGTGGGTGTGGGGTGGTGGTGGGGGTGAGGGTGTGGGTGGTGTGGGGTGTGGGGGGTGTGGTGGGGTGTGGGGGTGTGTGTGGGGTGGGTGGTGGTGGGTGTGGTGGGGGGTGGGTGGTGGGTGGGGTGGTGGGGTGGTGGTGGGGGGTGGTGTGGGTGGGGGGTGGGGGTGGGGTGTGGTGGGGGGGTGTGGTGGTGGTGTGGTGGGTGGGGTGGGGGGTGTGTGGGGTGGGGTGGTGTG
>CM070483.1:35264230-35307570 GCA_036324585.1 Champsocephalus esox | reverse complement strand
TTTACCTGACCCTGCCCGCCTCCGGCGTCTATAGAAAAGAGATCAACTCAGTGTGCGGAGTTTAAATCTCTCAAGTCATATTACAGGATAAAGGAAATACAGTTTAAACTGCCGTATGCAGAGAAGACGCCGACGTGTCGCACTTATCATTCATATTACATCATTAATCAGATCATCGATCATATAATATCATAATATATTTCCTGATCTGAGTCAGCTTCTCCAGCCTCATCTGGCCGTGCAACACTCACAGCGTCACAGACTGTATGCAGAAGTATTATTTTACACATTATGTTGACGAAACACTCGAGACAAATGTAATTAAAGTCAGATCCACTCGTGTCTTAGACGTGAACGCGCTCTCAGCTGGAGAGAGAAACCCTGGCTTGATTTACCGAGTTGATAACCAGCGTCGTAGGACCGCTCCATTTCAAACCTTTATTTAACCAGATTGGTCACATTGAGATCATAGATCTCTTTTTCAAGGGAGACCTGCAGCATATAGGTTCCACATGAAACATAAAACAATAAAGGACATTATACATTATATTTACAGGATACATAGTTATAGAACTAACAAACGAGATCTCGCTTAGTGAGATCTCGTTTGTTAGTTTGTTGTTGTTAGTTTGTTTGTTACTCAAACATATCCAGGGTCTGTACTACTGGCTTCGTAGTACAGGGCACAGGTGGCTAGCAGCGCTAAGGTCAAAGACACAGACATTATCCATTATATTTGTATTTTACCAGGATGCAGTGACACACATATTTCCACACTTAAGAAAACCCACACAAAAAAGGAAAAAAACGTAAGTAACTCTCAAAAAGGGATTGAAGGTCCTGGCAAGAGCCATGTAGTACTGCAGTTTGGCCAAGATGAGTGGATCCTTCAGGCTGCTGCGATGGTGTCAAAGGATTTGACGCTCATGGAAGCACGGCATTCGTTTATGCCGGCTGCCCTTAAAGGCAATGTGAGCGTCCATTCCCATTGGATAACGGAGAATTGTACACCCGAATGTAAGTATTCCTCTTACTGTCGACAGTGATATCTGCACTACTCATCGACTAAAAAACACCAGATTATCCTTGTTAATTACACAACATTGATTGGTTTAAATTGTGTGCAATGCTTTTGTATTTTTCCCCTTCGATTCGGAGAAACAAATATTTTTTGTGAGTAAAGGATGGCAGAAGACACTACACTACCCAGAATCCCCAGCTATCGTTTGGACCACACCATGTGCTCTGTTTGACAAACCCCGTTTTTTTCACCATTCATTCCGATGGCTGGCGTATATGTCACATGATCTTCAATTTTCTCCCTGCAGAAAAAGAAAACATGGCCGAACTTCGTTTTATTTTCGGTAGAAAATGCCTATTTTAAAGTTAGTTTGGCCATTAAAATGCATTTTGATGTCATTTGATATTTCAGATTATGTGTGCAGTGGATGTACATGAGCTTTAGTTTGCTAGTTATTACGAAGATTACTTCAGGAAATCGCGACGTTTTCATTGTTACCAAGGTGGTTGCTAGGGACGCTGCTATCAATATTACGTCTGTTATGTTGTGTAACTGTTTAATGGTGTTATCTTTATTGCTACCCCCTTCCCCGTCAATGTATAGTGTTGGTCCACAGCGCAAACGTATTAATTTAACAAAATCCGCATCTAAAGATACGTTATTTTCCCCCTGTGCAATTCCAGGCTCACATCTCAGAGCACATCGTCATTAACAAATACCGGAAACAGACCGAAAACTTTTTTAAAAATAAAATAATACTTTATTCCGAGTGTGCTTGCTTTTCTCTTTGAAAGTCATCACATAACGGCATTGTAATACACGGTTCGGCTGCATTACATATTACATATCTGCCGTAGTTCTGTATTTATAGATCACTGATGAGAAGACCTCTAGACAAACATGAGGAACTGAAAACGTGACGTGGATCATAAATATATCAGCCATTAAACAACATCTTACATTTCTTTTCACATAATGCGTCTCCTTGCAGTATCAACACTAATTCGGCTCACTTTTATATTTGATCTAATTGGTAGATAGGCTGTATTTACACCATAAAGGTGCACAGCTGATATAAAGGGAAACCTAGTGGTTAAAGCATGTTATTGCATTTAATTATTTGTATTATTAGATATTAATACGATCCCTATAAAGTATATTCATTACTCGTTATTCTCTACTAATAGTTAATTAAAGACTGTATGTAATGACTATTTTGCACATGCCTTTCAAGATTTCATGATGTTCTAAGGTTTATTGACATATCATATAAGCCTACACAACTGTGGTGTAGTTCTGCACTGAATGAAAAACTTGGGTTGCAGGTTCCTCAATAGTGCATTACAAGACATCTATCAATATGTGTGCATACCTCCAGCAATGTTAACTATGTCGAAGCACTTATTTTAACTGATATTATACATAATGTATTATACTCTTATAAGATGTACGTAGATATTTCATCTCCGGCCTTGTCAGGTATTGAACAATAAATAAATAAAGAACACAGAATTGTTGAATATAAAACACAGAATTTGTGTGATTATACTAAATGATTTTCAAATAAACACAACTGCATATTTAACTGTTACACATGATGTAACGCACATGTCCCAACTTGGGATCAATAAAGTATATCTTATCTTAAGCTGATCGATGGCTACTGCCATATTTGCAAAATGTGCCTCTGAACCTTGACAAGTGCATGTTTCAGGCTCATCAATGAACAACAGGGGTCACACACATAAGACCAGCTGTTAAATAAAGCTCTTCTGACCTTAGCTGACATGTGGGTATATATATTAATACTGCCCATTATGGGCACAAGCAATTTTCACCCATGTATTAATTATATGTTTTAAATGTGAGTGTTTCCTGTCCCCTAAACCTCCAGGGATGTACACAGTTTAATACTGGCAACTTCTTATTATGGGAAATACGAAAACATCTTTTAAAACTACAACTCCCAGTAGAGATGTGCCATAGAGAACATGTTGCGAAACAGAATAGCCAGCATGTGTAGTTCTGGGGACGGGGTGGGGGAGGACGCGGTAGACCCGTTCAAATCCAGTTTTGGACAGTCTGCCGTGGTTCCATCCCATTTCAAGTGCTGTTCGAGAATCGGCTTAACCCTCGGAGCACACTCTCCAATCACAGAGCTTGAGGACTATCACGGGGTTTGTCAAACAGAGCACATGGTGTAGTCCAAACGATAGCTGGGGATTCTGGGTAGTGTAGTGTCTTCTGCCATCCTTTACTCCTGGGAATGGACGCTCACATTACCTTTAAGGGCAGCCGAATCAAACGAATGCCGTGCTTCCATGAGCGTCAAATCCCGATGCAGATGGGAATACATTGCAATCAGTTGAAAGCTATTTGCGTCCCTTTATGACGCTGAAGGAGCCTAGGAGCGTCACAACTGCACGCCACGGATACTGACCAAACGTCGCTATTGGACGCTAAGGGAGTGAGAGTGTGTTGCACAGACAGACAGAGAGAGAGAGCGAGCGAGGGAGAGGAGTCGCCAGTGAGACCTGGCCCAAGTGGACCTCCAGGTATAGACTCTCCCTCATACACCTGGTTACAGTGTTACCTTCATTGATATTGTCCACTAGTGTGTTCTATCTATATTCACATCATGTTGAAAATGCATTTTAAAAGCTTTAAGTAAATAGTTTCATCACCTTAAAGTCTGACACAGATTCTTTTGTAGTTGTTTTTGCAAAGACCCCAACTCAAATACTGTAGAACTGTCATTATATGATTTAATCACCTTAAAATCTGATGCTTTTTATTTTTGGATGTTTCCAAAAGACCTGGACAAGCACCGCATACAGATTCAGAGAGCGAGGGAGATGAGCCCCCACGTACCAGTGGCCCACGTGGACCTCCAGGTATACAGACTCTTCCACAAATACTGAATATTTGAATTGTACTTTAGTTTTGTCCAATCTGATACAATGGCAATGTTTTAATGCAGCCGGATAATTAACGGATAGGTCTGATAAAGTTGCTTATTTATTTTTTTAAACCGACATTTCCAAATCAAGAGCCAATCAACCAGTCCAGCCACACCCGAAACTCTTTCCCAGGACACTCCAGGGCGACAGACGAAGAAACTTTCAAGCCTCTTGGTACAATGTTCACTCATGGCTCGAGTATTCTCAGATCCAGGACTCTGCACACTGTTTTGCATGCAGGCATGTTGGCCTCCCAAACACAGATTCAGTGTTTACTTCAGCCTTGGGATTCAAGAACTGGAAAAAGGCAACATTCAGAGATGGAGGGTTCACTAAAGATGTCAAGGGAGAGGCTCACACAAATGCAATGGTGGCTTGGAAGGAATATGAGAGAGGAGACAAAGTGAAAGCATCTACCTGTTAAGCCCCAAGGTCCCCCTCGGCGGGTACTTTTTATCATGACACTGTGTCTCAGGTCATCTTAATATTTAAGAACCTATTAATGTGTCATACCAGATTAACGGGAATAATCTCAGCTAACTGACGATACAAACCATTTATACCAAAACAAAACACAAGTCTCATAAGAAGCATCTAAATGACCCCTGAGCGAAAAATGCTAACCTACATTGGCACAGAATTCAAGATAAAGATACCCTTATTACTTATCATAGCTGCACATACAAGATATCCGATTAAAGCTGAGGTTCCACAGATTATTTAGGTATATATATCATCACTGAGTGATCTGAACTCGTGACAGGGGAAACAAACACAGACATCACAACATTTATTAAATTAGTTAGGGGACATGATCAAATCGGAATATAATGTTCTTTTAAATAACGTTAACTAAATGGAACAATCTATTGGACATAGCTGAAGCTCTGGCCTTCCTTAAAAACACATTTAATAAAAATCGCAGTTGTATTACCCACAATGCACTGTTTTTTGAGAAAAAAAAATCGTAAATAATGCACCATAATACATTCTGACGAAAAATTTCAATTATTATGAATACAAATAAAATATAAGAAGCCTCCCGTGAGTTACTACAAGCTATAAAGTAGACTTTAAAAACGCTTTATAGAACAAAAGCTCACTGCTGGAGGTTGTAGAAATGCGTGTGTGCACCACGACAAAGCAGCCTCATTCACTTTACATTGCCGTTGTTTGCGTGGTGCCGACACGCAGATGTAACAAAGTTCGTGACTCCACCACGCATTGTGGTGTTAAGGAGTCGTGGTGGAGTCACGCATTCTGGTGAGATCAGGTTGGGCCAGAGATAGGTCAAATCCACCCAAATGACCCCAGAAGTGTTTTTTTTTGCTAAATCTCTCTACAAAGGTCAAATGTCACTTGTTTTGCATTAATCTTGATACAGGGTACTTATGATATGTTGTAGTTTGGATTCCTAAAGCCTTTAGTCTACCATCCCATCATTCAAGGGTGGTTTTCACTATAAGTAAGTTTTTTCTTTTTTGGACGGACGGACACAGTAATTTAAATTTCACTGTGTTCAATCTGAATTTACTTTAAAATGCAACTTCTACATCCAACACACAGGTGTAACCTTGCTTTGAGAAAAAAGATTATTAATGTAACCCCTTTAGAAGGGAAGATATGGTCATTTGTTCTGGGAAAGTCATTTTTGAGCCTGAGACCTTAAAAACAGGCTCGGGGCTTAACAGGTTAATGAGTACCCTGACTAAAGGACATAGTAAGCAGATACAAGAAAATCGTACCGATATAAAAAGTGTAGCGGAAGTTTTACTGTTAACAGCAACCCAAAACATTTCACAAAGGGGTCATAGGGAGACAAGAGATGAGACAACAGGGGACACTTCTTGGCTATATTAGATGTGCTTGCTAACCATGACACAGTTATCAAAAATAAACTCACAGGCCTCGCAATGCAAAATACACTAGCCACCAAATTCAGAATGAGATGTTGGATACATTAGCTGAAATGGTACGCTCCTCCATCATTAACGAGGTCAAGGAAAGTCAGGTATTTTGCCTAATGGCAGATGAAACTAAAGATACAAAAAAAAGGAACAGATCTATTTAGTGCTGAGATATTATTATAAAGGAGCTGTAAAAGAGAGCTTCTGGCACTTTGAGCCTGCAGACCGCCTTGATGCTGCAGGACTGACAGAACAAATAGTCCAGGTCCTTGAGAGATATGGCCTGGAGTACAAAAGTAACCTGGTTGGGCAAGCATACGACGGTGCTTCTGTCATGAGTGGCAAGCACTCCGGCGTTCAAGCTCGAATTAAGGAGGTGGCAAAGCAGGCGTTGTATGTCCATTGTAATGCACATAGCCTTAATCTGGTTCTCGTTGACACGTTAAAGCAGTCCCACAAGCTGAAGGCTTTTTTGCGTCTTTGTGTCTGGCTCTTATGTTCACATGAGGTGGCTTAACATTCACAAAGAAATGTATGCCGGAGCTCCGAAAGAGCTTCAGCGGTTGAGTGCAACAAGGTGGGCTTGCCGGCATATAGCTTGCCGTACCGTCTTAGATGGACCACCTGCTATTATTCGTGTCCTTGAGGAAATGGCTGCAGAACACAGCGGGGATAGACGTGTTGATGCACGTGGCCTGCTCGCTCACATTGCCCTGCAGTTTATTGGCCTTTTAGTGACATGCACTAAGGTTTTTGGAGATGCAAGATATCTCTGACCTTCTACAGTCTCGCACTCTTGATTTGTGTTCAGCTGTGGATCTAGTTGAAGCCCTCGTGAAACGTTTAAGACTACAGGGATGAAACCTACTTTGAAGGACTCTGGAAAGAAGTCTCGAATACAAGTGCAAAATGCAATGTTGAGACAGACCCTATTCCAAAAAGAAAGAATGCAAGATGGACATCCTGTCATGTCCTCAGTACAGATGTAGCACTCCAGATCAGACTCAAATGGGTGTGTCCCAGTCAAAAGCCCAGCGGATGCCAGTGGCTGGGGGTGTTGCCAAATTGCTAGAGGGCGTTGCCCAATTTCCCCATTTGTTCAATTACAGGATTTAACCATGAGATGGCGCTTCATTCACAAAAGACACAATGGGCGTTGTAGAAACATCAATATTTTAGATCAAATAAAGTATATAGTTTGCTTTATGCAGTATATTTCTTGTAATATTGTACAGTAGATTGAAGTAAATCAACGTATACATTAAGATAAGATAAGATGGACCTTTATTAATCCCGTGGGGAAATTCAGCAGTTCAAACAGCAACAGGGTGAGAGTGAAAAACAGGACAGCACAGATTCACACAGATTAATAAAATCAAAAATGAGCGAAACATGAGATACACAGTAATAAACAAAAATAGAGGAAAACTATGAAATAAGAAATTAATACAACTCAAATGTAATTATCATATCATATATTATAATGTATTGTATTATTAAGTAATATCATACATTAACCCCATTATAGCAGATGCCACATTGAATGGATGAACACATGTATGCATCAATAATTACAACAGAGTATTTCAAAATACAAGTTGTAAAAATACTTATACAGATGTAGCACTCCAGATCAGACTCAAATGGGTGTGTCCCAGTCAAAAACCCAGCGGATGCCAGGGGCTGGGGGTGTTGCCAAATTGCTAGAGGGCGTTGCCCAATTTCCCCATTTGTTCAATTACAGGATTTAACCATGAGATGGCGCTTCATTCACAAAATACACAATGGGTGTTGTAGAAAAATCAATATTTTAGATCAAATAAAGTATATAGTTTTCTTTATGCAGTATAATTCTTGTAATATTGTACAGTAGATTGAAGTAAATCAACTTATACATTAAGATAAGATAAGATGGACCTTTATTAATCCCGTGGGGAAATTCAGTAGTTCAAACAGCAACAGGGTGAGAGTGAAAAACAGGACAGCACAGATTCACACAGATTAATAAAATCAAAAATAAAATGAGCGATAAAAATAATAATAATGAGAAACTATGAAATAAGAAATGAATAAAACTAAAATCTAATTATCATATCATATATTATAATGTATTGTATTATTAAGTAATATCATACATTAACCCCATTATAGCAGATGCCATATTAAATGGACGAACACATGTATGCATCAATAATTACAACAGAATATTTCTAAATACAAGTTGTAAAAATACTTATATGTATTTAATATTAACCCTTTGGAGTCGACCGTCACGCCGGCGTGATCAGATCACATGACCTGTTCAAGCCGGTGCCGCATAAAAACAACAGTCCGGACAACATTGCCGTGTGTTTCTGTCGAAAGTACTGGCTTGAGACTACTGTATATCCCAGTCTTTGATTCATGCAAAAAGACCCAGTAAACACGGAGATACGGTGATATAAAGTTAATACATTTCAAAAGTATGAAATATGGAAGCACATATTCGAATATCTTCGCCGTATTTTATCATTTTACGAAACGGAAAATACTGGAAACTGTAGATCCTGCTCAACAGGATGTATATGTGTATTTCTGTCGAAAGTACTGGCTTGAAACAACTATATGCCAGTCTTTGTTTCATGCAAAAATACCCAATAAACATGGACATACGATGATATAAAGTTAATACAGATATATTTCAGAAGTATGAATAATGGAAGCACATGTTTTAATATCTTTGGCGTATTTTATCATTTTACGAAACGGAAAATACTGGAAACTGTAGATCCTGCTCAACAGGATGTATATGTGTATTTTTGTCGAAAGTACTGGCTTGAAACTATATGCCAGTCTTTGTTTCATGCAAAAATACCCAATAAACACGGACATACGATGATATAAAGTTAATACAGATATATTTCAGAAGTATGAATAATGGAAGCACATGTTTTAATATCTTTGCCGTATTTTATCATTTTACGAAACGGAAAATACTGGAAACTGTAGATCCTGCTCAACAGGATGTATATGTGTATTTCTGTCGAAAGTACTGGCTTGAAACTATATGCCAGTCTTTGTTTCATACAAAAATACCCAATAAACACGGACATACGATGATATAAAGTTAATACAGATATATTTCAGAAGTATGAATAATGGAAGCACATATTTTAATATCTTCACCGTATTTTATCATTTTACGAAACGCAAAATACTGGAAACTGTAGATTCTGCTCAACAGGATGTATTTACCAGGGAGGGGGTGAGGTAATCAGTTAAACGGAGTGATACGAAACGAGACGAAGAGGGACGGCGGGAACCGAAGAGAGACTGCGGGAAATGGAGAGAGACGAAGATATACGAAGACAGGCGGCGGGAAATGGAGAGAGACGAAGAGAGACGAAGAGAGACGAAGAGAGACGAAGAGAGACGGCGGGAAATGGAGAGAGACGAAGATATACGAAGACAGGCGGCGGGAGACGAAGAGAGGCTGCGGGAGACTGCGATTGAAGTAAAGTGACAGACAAACATTGATAATTTAGATATAGTTAGATATATTTAGAGTTGTGAAGACTCAACTATGATGAAGAGAACTCTGAACGTGAGTCAAGCTTTAAGCTTGTTTTTTGACATGGAGGAGGAGGAATCTGTGATGTTGTCCTCTGTGTCGTAGTTGACAGAAACCGCTTTGAAGCGTGGCACAGATAAAGACAGAAAATTGAAAAAGACAGATTGTTGTACATAATGTGTATATATATATTTGTATTATATTTATAATAACACTTTTGCCTTATCAGAATGAAATCCCATGCTACCTCAATCAAACTTTCACATTATCATAGTCACATCCCATGTATATATTTCCAGCTTTTAAATGGTTTCGTTGTGTATGTTTGTGTTGTGAAAAATAAAATCATTTTCAAAATCTGTTTTTACGTTTTTGTTGTGATTTTGGGTCCAAAATGTTCATATAGTAGAAGATCACCTACATCCAAACGAAATAAATATAATTAATTATGATGAATACGTAAGTCTTGTTCATTGTTTTTCACTTTTATTAAATGTTTGATATTTCCGGTGGAAATGGTGGACTATCGGACATTCAAAATGCAGCATATTTTCAATCTTACACACATATATTCTCATTTTACATACATACATTTTCACTCTTACACACGGATATTCTCCTTTTGCTCTCATGCGAAATCTACTAAATCAAAGTATGTCATGTATATTTAGTTTTCGTTGATGAGACGAGACGGACTCAGGTGTTAATGGTGGACTATCGGACATTCAAAATGCAGCATATTTCCCCCAAGTGTCTGTCAAAATGCATTTTACGTTTCTAACTTGCAATATCAATATTTCAGCTCTCTTCATTCCAGCCAGAAAAGCGATCTCCCTGTGTGTGGGGGATCACAGGAGGGGGGGGGGAGAGCTGTGGAATGTGACTCCACACATTCCGATGGCCAATTAGTTTTAAACAAAGGGTCCCCAACATACATAGGCCACATGGGGGGGTTGGGCTGGTGAACGGGCAGCACATCACAGAGGCATTTAAAAAGTGAAGACAATACATTCTGGAAATGTTCACATCAGGCACCTTCAAGTTAAACAATACTACTGTACAGTAAACAATTAACACAGTAAATGATGTGGATTAAATCACATTTATTTCGTTAAAAAGAAACTAAATGACTCGGTTTGCATTCATAAAGAATGCACAAACGTGTTTAATCTTTAATGTCAGATATGTACTAAGTAAATAGCCTACATTAGTTCCTGCTCAAGATTAGATTCAACTTTATTGTTATTGCACAGATTACAGGTACTGAGACAACGAAATGCAGTTTAGCTTCTAACCAGGTGCAACAAGCAGTAAAGTGAAAAGTAATGTTCACAATCTACAGAATAAAATATAGCATGAATTCAATGATGAATAAACAGTGAGGGGTATGAATACACTAGATATCAGCCTGTGAGCAGTATGAACAGTGTGTTAATCGTTAATGTCAGATATGTACTAAGTAAATAGCCTACATTAATTTCATGATGGATGAAACCACATTTATTTCGTTAAAAATAAACAAAATGATTAAATGTAGGGTGAATTGCCCTAATGTGGAAACATTTTGCATTTCAGACTTCGGGAAGATATTGTGACATGAAGCCGATACAATAAATCAAAATCGAGTAACATTCTGAAATCCCCAGGATGTGTCCTAATCAAACCAAAAGAGAACATGCAGATATTAAACTCATACAAGAAATGGTAGACATATTAGTACTCTTAGTGCCAAGTTGTCTCAGACAATCTGTTTTCCTAATGTGGGACAGTTCTGTGCAAAATGTGGGACCCTGAAAAGTCTATATTAAAAAGCCTCAGTCACCTTCATTCATGTAATAAAAAAATCTCAGGCCAGTAACACTCAAAGCTACAGTAAATGTGCAATGCCATGCTATGTTACTATTTATAATGTTATTGTTGTTACAACAGAAGATGTTTTTATTTAAATTGAAGTTAAATGCATCAATCTGGTGCACTGAGGGCAAAATTAGTAGATTTGTGGATACAGCTCTCAACACTCATATGAAACAGAACTGTTCTTACAATGTGTGTTGGAAGGTATTAAATTACTATGCATATTTTATTGTGTAAACACACAGCTGATCACCTGAGAGCTGCCGTTTCATTCGGAGCGTTTAAAAAAAAACGACGGTCTGATTTCAACAACTCAATGTGTGATTATTATAGCAGTAATATTAGACACTAATAATACAGTAAACTATGAACACTGTACATATTATTGTTTGGCCGTGGATAGGGTGATCGGTAGTGAGAGCCGCTGCAGTTTCCCCCGGTCGGATGTGATATAAAAACAAAGCGATTATTGTTGTTGTTGTAAACTCACGTGGATTACATGTAGTGCATTCATTTCAACTCGCGAACATGTGATACATTAAATGAATGCGAGGATGACGATCGAAAATCGTTTGTTTGACCCTGGATGCATTTCCTGATCTAAAAACATAGCGATGGTTTTGTACTTACGCCAACGTGAATTAAACATTATTTTGTTAAATAAAAACATGGTGATGTTTAGTAAATTATTACATGTCTCTTACTTAAGCACAGAATATGATCCTATCCGTGACATATATGGATTTTAACAAATATCCGCTATATCAGAAACCTGTTGATCAGCTGTTTATTTCACATGAGTTTCAGTGTGGCAGCTTTTCACGGCTCCCCCTGGTGGATCCATGATCCATTGCAGCTGGTTTCATTATAATTAAATGTATTTATCAAGGGGGCGTTTCAAGTCCTGCGGGGGGGTTTTCCTTATCAGCAGGGGCCCAGCCCGTGCCGATCACGGACCCGCCCGGGTAGGCGTCTGAAACGAAGCGCTACATCTGTATGTATTTAATATTAACCCTTTGGAGTCGACCGTCACGCCGGCGTGATCAGATCACATGACCTGTTCAAGCCGGTGCCGCATAAAAACAACAGTCCGGACAACATTGCTGTGTGTTTCTGTCGAAAGTACTGGCTTGAAACTACTATATCCCAGTCTTTGATTCATGCAAAAAGACCCAGTAAACACGGAGATACGATGATATAAAGTTAATACATTTCAAAAGTATGAAATATGGAAGCACATATTGAATATCTTTGCCGTATTTTATCATTTTACGAAACGGAAAATACTGGAAACTGTAGATCCTGCTCAACAGGATGTATATGTGTATTTCTGTCGAAAGTACTGGCTTGAAACTATATGCCAGTCTTTGTTTCATGCAAAAATACCCAATAAACACGGACATACGATGATATAAAGTTAATACAGATATATTTCAGAAGTATGAATAATGGAAGCACATATTTTAATATCTTCGCCGTATTTTATCATTTTACGAAACGGAAAATACTGGAAGCTGTATATTCTGCTCAACAGGATGTATTTACCAGGGAGGGGGTGAGGTAATCAGGTAAACGGAGTGATACGAAACGAGACGAAAAGAGACGAAGAGGGACGGTGGGAACCGAAGAGAGACGGCGGGAAATGGAGAGAGACGAAGATATACGAAGACAGGCGGCGGGAGACGAAGAGAGGCTGCGGGAGACTGCGATTGAAGTAAAGTGACAAACAAACATTGAAAATGTAGATATAGTTAGATATATTTAGAGTTGTGAAGACTCAACTATGATGAAGAGAACTCTGAACGTGAGTCAAGCTTTAAGCTTGTTTTTTGACATGGAGGAGGAGGAATCTGTGATGTTGTCCTCTGTGTCGTAGTTGACAGAAACCGCTTTGAAGCGTGGCACAGATAAAAACAGATTGTTGTACATAATGTGTATATATATATATATATATTTGTATTATATTTATAATAACACTTTTGCCTTATCAGAATGAAATCCCATGCTACCTCAATCAAACTTTCACATTATCATAGTCACATCCCATGTATATATTTCCAGCTTTTAAATGGTTTCGTTGTGTATGTTTGTGTTGTGAAAAATAAAATCATTTTCAAAATCTGTTTTTACGTTTTTGTTGTGATTTTGGGTCCAAAATGTTCATATAGTAGAAGATCACCTACATCCAAACGAAATAAATATAATTAATTATGATGAATACGTTAAGTCTTGTTCATTGTTTTTCACTTTTATTAAATGTTTGATATTTCCGGTGGAAATGGTGGACTATCGGACATTCAAAATGCAGCATATTTTCAATCTTACACACATATATTCTCATTTTACATACATACATTTTCACTCTTACACACGGATATTCTCCTTTTGCTCTCATGCGAAATCTACTAAATCAAAGTATGTCATGTATATTTAGTTTTCGTTGATGAGACGAGACGGACTAAGGTGTTAATGGTGGACTATCGGACATTCAAAATGCAGCATATTTCCCCCAAGTGTCTGTCAAAATGCATTTTACGTTTCTAACTTGCAATATCAATATTTCAGCTCTCTTCATTCCAGCCAGAAAAGCGATCTCCCTGTGTGTGGGGGATCACAGGAGAGAGCTGTGGAATGTGACTCCACACATTCCGATGGCCAATCAGTTTTAAACAAAGGGTCCCCTACATACATAGGAAACATGGGGGGGTTGGGGCATGGTCGGCGGTCACTCCTGATGAACCCACCAGGGCTGTTTCCTCAGAACGAGAGGAAAGTTTTTACCAGGACAGCATCGCCCTGAGATCTATGCTGCTAATATGTTCATGGCCATAACGCCATTTGTAACATATGGGAGAATGGTGAAAATAACCAACTGGACTGGGACCAATGGGAAAATGCCTCTTCCCCTCAATGTGAAGCAAAAGATTGAGTCCTATGTTTCCAATCGGTTCCCAAATCTGAACATTGACCAGTGGCATAAGATCAGGAGCCGGGTAAACGAGAGACTGAGGAGCCCCAGAAAAACAGATCCCGAAATCGCTCGTCCTGGTTTCCGCAGCAGATAGGACTACAGCATGTGTCTGTTACTGTATGTCAGTTCTTTTAAATAAAACGGTGAAAACTGAACTTGAAAATTGTTTCCTCTTTTTATTTTCTTTATTATTTTCGGGATGGGGAGACGTGTGTGATTAAAAATGCATTCGCAGAAATGTAAAGTGATCTAACTACGGGAAGAGCCGTGTAAATGGGTGGCCATATGCATTTGAAAAGCAATATAAATCACACAGTTATTATGCAATCGATTACCTTTCTCCAATTCAAACTCTTGACGGGAAAAAAGGAAGGTGTAAATGGTTGGGCTATACTGTATACATACAAAGGCCATTCAATAGACGTTCAATATATAGTATTCGTTTATTAGAGTCGGCTTGACTCGGTTTGCATTCATAAAGAATGCACAAATGTGTTTAATCGTTAATGTCATAGTATTCGTTTATTAGTCCCCGAGGGGAAATGGGTAGCAGCACATCACAGAGGCATTTAAAAAGTGAAGAAAATACATTCTGGAAATGTTCACATCAGGCACCTTCAAGTTAAACAATACTAAGTAAACAATTAACACAGTAAATTATGTGGATTAAATCACATTTATTTCGTTAAAAATAAACAAAATGACTCGGTTTGCATTCATAAAGAATGCACAAACGTGTTTAATCGTTCATGTCAGATATGTAGGCCTACTAAGTAAATAGCCGACATTAGTTCCTGCTCAAGATTAGATTCAACTGTATTGTTATTGCACAGATTACAGGTACTGAGACAACGAAATACAGTTTAGCTTCTAACCAGGTGCAACAAGCAGTGAAGTGAAAAGTAATGTTCACAATCTACAGAATAAAATATAGAATGAATTGAATGATGAATAAACAGTGAGGGGTATGAATACACTAGATATCAGCTGTGAGCAGTATGAACAGTGTGTTAATCGTTAATTCAGATAGATAAGTAAATAGCCTATATTAATTTCATGATGGATTAAACCACATTTATTTCGTTAAAAATAAACGAAATGATTAAATGTAGGGTGAATTGCCCTAATGTGGAAACATTTTGCATTTCAGACTTCGGGAATATTATTGCGACATGAAGCCGATACAATAAATCAAAATCCAGTAACATTCTGAAATCCCCAGGATGTGTCCTAATCAAACCAAAAGAGAACATGCAGATATTAAACTCATAAAATAAATGGTAGACATATTAGTACTCTTAGTGCCAAGTTGTCTCAGACAATCTGTTTTCCTAATGTGGGACAGTTCTGTGCAAAATGTGAGACACTGAAAAGTCTATATTAAAAAGCCTCAGTCACCTTCATTCATGTCATAAAAAAATCTCAGGCCAGTAACACTCAAAGCTACAGTAAATGTGCAATACCATGCTATGTTACTATTTATAATGTTATTGTTGTTATTTAAATTGAAGTTAAATGCATCAATCTGGTGCACTGAGGGCAAAATTAGTAGATTTGTGGATACAGCTCTCAACACTCATATGAAACAGAACTGTTCTTACAATGTGTGTTGGAAGGTATTAAATTACTATGCATATTTTATTGTGTAAACACACAGCTGATCACCTGAGAGCTGCCGTTTCATTCAGAGCGTTTAAAAAAAAAGACGGTCTGATTTCAACAACTCAATGTGTGATTATTATAGCAGTAATATTAGACACTAATAATACAGTAAACTATGAACACTGTATATATTATTGTTTGCCCGTGGATAGGGTGATCGGTAGTGAGAGCCGCTGCAGTTTCCTCCGGTCGGATGTGATATAAAAACAAAGCGATTATTTTTGTTGTTGTAAACTCACGTGGATTAAATGTAGTGCATTCATTTCAACTCGCGAACATATGATACATTAAATGATCGCGAGGATCACGATCGAACATCGTTTGTTTGACCCTGGATGCATTTCCTGATCTAAAAACATAGCGATGGTTTTGTACTTACGCCAACGTGAATTAAACATTATTTTGTTAAATAAAAACATGGTGATGTTTAGTAAATGATTACATGTCTCTTACTTAAGCACAGAATATGATCCTATCCGTGACATATATGGATCTTAACAAATATCTGCTATATCAGATCCCTGATCAGCTGTTTATTTCACATGAGTTCCAGTGTGGCAGCTTTTCACGGCTCCCCCTGGTGGATCCATGATCCATTGCTGCTGGTTTCATTATAATTAAATGTATTTATCAAGGGGGCGTTTCAAGTCCTGCGGGGGGGTTTTCCTTATCAGCAGGGGCCTACCGCGTGCCGATCACAGACCCGCACGGGTAGGCGTCTGAAACGAAGCGCTACATCTGTGGGTGCGCGTTCTGAGCAGACCAAGGACACTTTGTGTGCCAGCATATTCTACCCTGTGCTTGATAACATGCTCGGTGAGCTAAACAGACGATTCTCAAAACCAAATGATGGGGATCCAAGCCTTGAATCCTTCAAGCGTTACATTTTGCGAAGAGCAGGCTCTATTTGCATTTGCTTCTATTTATGAATGCAACATAGATGACCTCGGACATGAGGTAACCCAAATGAAAAGAATCCTAGAGAGGAAAGTACCATCTGGCATGCTATGCCCTCTAGCATAGTAGAGCTCACAACAATCATTGAACCCTTTAAGCGTGCCGAGCCCGTTTTTGGTTGCGTTTCCACTTGGCCTAGTAGCGGCTAGCGGGTCCTAATTCACAGTTTTTCTGGCCCCATAAAATCGTGGTTCTAGGGCCAGGAACAACCAGGCTGAGTCGGGCTGAGCATGCTCAACTAGGGGCTACAACTACAACAAGATGCACACATTTGACCGTGATTTAATTGTAATACACGTTTTAAAATGATGCCGAAGTAACTACTGATATCAGTTAGTAAGTTTAGCGATGTTACCAATAGTATAATATGCCCACGGCTGTGATTGACAACCTAGACAGCCAATCAGAACCTAGAACGGGCTGCAGGGCTGGCCAGACTATTGCATTAGGATAGAGTCACAAGCTCATGATATTCCAAGTTAAATTATACAATATTAATATTATAATTTGAAATAATGAAATGAAATATTAATATTCAATAATAAGGACACAGAGATGTGTGGCTAATGCATTCATTTGAGTGATTGACAGTACTGTGCATGATATTGTTTTCCTCGAAGTTGGTTATTTAATACAAGTGCTCTCATGATGACTATTAGAATCATGTGTTGGTTCGACCACATGGCATTGATTGAATGTCTGAGCTGCATGTGCATTGGCACTTCTTTTTGTTTACAGCCAGGCACAGGCAACCATTTTTGACTATACCCATTTGCTATACTATTGTACTGACTCCTACATATCCACTTTGACACACTTCACGGATATGTTTAAGAAACCTTAACTAAACGAAGGTTTCATTTTGCACCTTACTCCTGTTGTCCATCTCTTTTATGTTTTGGCTTTACTCTGGGGAATCTAGCCATAACAGTATACAGTATATGAGCATAGTAGATGTATCATTTATCTGTAGGCTACAAGGGTGGTCCGCATGTGTGGGCGGCGGCGTGTGGGTACGTGTATATTTTTGTATTATATATATTTGTTGAACAAACAATGAGGTATATGTTTTTATGTATGTTGTTTTTGGTATTATGTTATGCACAAGGTGTGTGTGTGAGTGTGTGTGTGTTCTGGTAAACATTACTTTATGGGGACATCAATCTGTTTACACAGTCACGTCATGGGGACCTCTGACGCTTTGGGGACAAAAAAGTAGGTCCCCAAAGGGGAAACCATTTTAAATGATTGGAAGATTCATTCTAAAGGTGCCTGTGAAGTTTTTAGCTTTGTCCCAAATAGCATGTTTTTCAGTGGTTGTGTGTGTGTGAACATGTGCTCAGTGGAGCCTCAAGAGGATGGACCAAGCAATTGCAGGTCCGCTCCTCACACACACATATTCCATATATGGTTAGCTCCACCCACTTCCTGGTCCCCAATAGGAAGGATTGTAGGAGTGTATGACGTTTTTTGTGTTAAAGTGGTTTTAATGTATGTGTCGAGCTAAAGAGCTGAGAAATAAAAAGGAGCTAATCGAACTGCAATGTAAGTATTCTTATCTTGTTTATATATTTGTTATAGTCATAGTTTGTTTAATAACAAGTAGATAACTACTAGTGTAACTAATTCACATTGTAGTTTAGTCATCCATTAATTTGTACTTTATATCTTATGTTTAAGTTTGTGTATTTATTAGGACAATCAAGCTATTAAAATGTATTTTATAAAATACACGTGTGATTAATTAGTCTCAGTCAAATCACAAATAGCAGTATTTCCAATATTTTAATCGATCGAATTAATAAATAGACTTCATGATACATATAAAGTGTAGATATATATATTAAAGACTGCCATTTAGCCATTGGGAGGGTACATTTGTCATTCTTGACAATAATCTGGACATTCCTGTGTATGCATTTTACTGGCAGCAGATGTGGAAGGCACAAATGGCTCAAAGCAAAAGGGTCAGTGTTTGCGTCGCCACAAGTGCTGCAGAGTGAAATCCACTATCAATGAGACCTTCCACATGATACAGTGGTTATCCTGGCAAAAGTTATTGTTTAACTAGATTAGCTCAACTGCTTAGTTGAGAAAAACAGCCTTTGAGTGGAGAGCAGAGAGCTTTTCTAACAAAGTCTTTACAAGGAAAACAACCCGCTTCTCTCTTGTACCTCTGGTAGCCATGCTCCTCTGGTAGCATGGCTACCAGAGGAGGAAGAAGTACTCAAAATATTGTACTAAAAGTAGAAGTACCAGAGTGTAGAAATACTCTGTTACGAGTAAAAGTACTGCATTGCAAATGTTGCTCAAGTAAAAGTACAAAAGTATTAGCAACAAATTTGTCACGGTCGAGTGAAGGAAGCAGGACCCAAATGCAGATAACTTTTGAGAAACCCTTTATTTCAAGGATAATGCCAAAACACGGAACACTCACCGGTGAACTCAGTCACCAACAAACAACGACCCAACACTGAATACAGAAAGAGACAAGACTAAATACAGAGAGGGGTAATCACGACAACGAGAAACAGCCGGGCAGGGGAGGAGAAACAAAAGAACAGGTGAACACAATTGGGTAATCAGGGAGGGAAACAGACAGAAAGCAGACAGGCAGGAAACGGGGGTGAACACTTAACACAATAAGACAGGAAACCCAAAGACAAGAAAAACCCCCACAAAAGTACAAAACCTCAAGCAGGGTGGGTGGAGGGGTTCTGGAGGAGGGACACACAACTAGGGCCACCAGGGTGGGTGGAGGGGTTCTGGAGGACGGGTCTTGGGCTGACAGCCCAAGAACACAGCGGAGGACCAGGAAGGGGTCTCGGGCGGACGGCCCGGTGGGCAAGGTAGAGTCCAAAAAGGGGGATTCGGGTGGACTGCCCAGGGGCAAGGCAGAGGACCAGGAAGGGGTCTCGGGCGGACGGCCCGGGGTCAAGACAGAGTCCAAGGTGGGGACCATGGAGGGCCGAAGGCAGCGGCAGGAAGAGTCAGGGGGCCGGCCCCGAGGGCGAAAGCAACAGCAGGAAGAGTCAGGGGGCCGGGTTCGAGGGCGAAGACCGCGGCTCTCAGGGGGCCGGGCTCGAGGGCGAAGACCGGACAGCCCCGGAGGCCGGGCAGGAGCCGGTGTCGACCGGACAGGATCCGGAGGCCGGGCAGGAAAGCGCTGATGGGACAGCTCCGGAGACCGGGCAGGACCCGGTGTCGGCCGGACAGAAACCGGAGCTGATCGGACAGGCTTCGGCAGGATCCCCCACGGAAGAGGACCAGGAGTTGGCAGGAACCCCGGCGAGACAGGTGATGGACATGGGGCTGGCAGGACCCCCGGTAGAACCTCCAACGGCACGGGATATAGGGTTGGCAGGACCCCCGGCAGAAGAGTATTCTGCGGGACCTCCAACGGGACAGGACATAGGGTTGGCAGGACCCCCGGTAGGAGAGTAGTCGGCGGGGCCTCCAACGGCACAGGACACAGGGCTGGCAGGACCCCCGGCAGGGGAGCAAACGGCGGGACCTCCAACGAGACCGGACCTAGGGTTGGCAGGACCCCCGGCAGGGGAGTGGACGGCGGGACCTCCAACGAGACCGGACCTAGGGTTGGCAGGACCCCCGGCAGGAGAGTATTCTGCGGGACCTCCAACCGTGCAGGACACAGGGTTGGCAGGACCCCCGGCAGGGGAGCAGACGGCGGAAGCTCCAACGAGACCGGACCTAGGGTTGGCAGGACCCCGGGCAGGGGAGTGGACGGCGGGACCTCCGACGGCACAGGACACAGGGTTGGCAGGACCCCCAGCGGAACCTCCAACAACACTTGCGTAGGGGCTTTAATTGGGACTGGAGAGGGAACTCGAGCGGAGACTTGAGAGGGGACTCGAGAGGAGACTGGAGAGGGGACTGGAGAGGAGACTGGAGAGGGGACTAGAGGAGGGGCTAGAGAAGGGAACGGGAGAGGGGAACTAGAGAGGGGACTCGAGGAGGGACCTCGAGAGGGAACTCGAGGGGGAACTGGAGAGGGGACTTGAGATGGAAACAGAGAGGGAACTCGAGAAGGGACTACAGAGGGGACTAGAGGAGAGACTAGAGGAGGGACTAGAGGAGTAACTAGAGAAGGGAACTTGAGAGGGGAACTAGAGAGGGGACTCGAGGAAGGACTAGAGGAGGGACTAAAGGAGGGAACTCGAGATGGGACTGTGGCAGCTGGGGCCAGATCTGGGTCTGGAACCAAGGCAGCTGGGGTCGGGACCATGGCTGCTGGGGCCAGAACTGGGGCTGAAACCATGGCTGCGGGGACCGGAATTGAAGCCAGAATCATGACTGCTGAAGCCAGAATCCTGTCTGTAAGATCCAGCTCTGAAGCCGGAAACATGGCTGTATAGGGCGCTCTTGGAGCCGGGACCATGGCCGCTGGGGCCGGCCCTGGAGCTCGAAACATGGCTGTATGATCCAGTCCTGGAGCCTGGATCATGACGGTGTGGGGCGGTCTTGGAGCCGGAAACATGGCTGCGGGAGCCTGGACTGGGGCTGGAACCATGGCTGCTGGGGCCCGGGCTCCTAGTCTAGCCTTGCGACGACTCCTCTTAGCAGCCGCTTGAATACTCCGTGGGCCTCCATAAGCCTGACGAGTGCCAGCATATGACTCCTGAACAGGAGCAGGAACTGGGACAGAAGCATGGGTTGACCCCAGACGGACCACTACGAGACGTCTGTAGTCAGCAGGCTGGAAATCACACCTCCAGAGGAAGTCCAACATCCAGTCAGGTAAGAATTTCACCAAGTCGGGCTTCTCCATCGCCAACCGGTGCGCCTCTACCAGAGCGGCCTCCTTCAGCTGAACACTGGACGCTTCCTTCCACCAATCGTGGCAACATGCCAAAGGAAAAGAAAAATGTTGCAGCTCCACCTCAAAAGGATCGTCTGCTGGGTCCATTTCTGGTTGGGTCGTTCTGTCACGGTCGAGTGAAGGAAGCAGGACCCAAATGCAGATAACTTTGAGAAACCCTTTATTTCAAGGATAATGCCAAAACACAGAACACTCTCCGGTGACCTCAGTCACCAACAAACAATGACCCCACACTGAACACAGAAAGAGACAAGACTAAATACAGGGAGGGGTAATCACGACAACGAGAAACAGCCGGGCAGGGGAGGAGAAACACAAGGACAACAGGTGAACACAATCGGGTAATCAGGGAGGGAAACAGACAGAAAGCAGGGGGTGAACACTTTACACAATAAGACAGGAAACCCAAAGACAAGAAAAACACCAACACAGACAAAACTACAAACGTGACATAACATGACAATCGTGACAAAATTATATTTTATCGTTATTAATTGTGTATTTATGCACCATAACACCAACACAAATTCCTTGTCTGTGTTAACCTACTTGGCAATATTCTGATTCTGAATGACTACTTTTACTTTTGGTAGAAATATTTACATCGAATAATTGGAATAAAATATGTGCATTTTCAATGTGCAATGTGCAGAATTCAGAGGGATGTGCAGTACTGACAGTATTATAATGAAAACAATGTATTGTTTACATTCCATATTACATTGCATGTCACTTATTAGACGCTTTCATCTGAAGCAACTTACATGCATTCAATACTGTGGGCAATCTCCAAATCATGATCCGAAGATCACTGCACCACAGCCTCCCATACACATATACTGTAAAGCGTGCAGCCAACAAGGCAAGCTGTATATGTAGACGCCGGTCAACAGTACGTCAACCAGAAATACAGAATCCTGCAGTGGTGAGAGTGGTGATCAACCAAATAAGATGATCAGTGGCAGATATTCTGTACTAGACTTCCACCTATCGGCAGTTAACCAAGTGTTAATGCGAGTGAACAGAATACTTTTTTGAAAACGCATACGGTGCATAAACGCAAACGTTCCTTTGTAAATGGGGTCTCAGTGTCCCACTCTTCCACACCACTGACCTCCCGCGACACATCAAATTCTCTCTCAATCAATGAAAGGGATGTAAACAGACTTTTTAGAAAACTCAATAGCAGAAAAGCGGCTGGCCCTGATAATGTCTCCCCCTCCACCCTGAAGCTCAGCTGTCTCTGGTGTTTACAGACATCTTCAACAGCTCACTGGAGACATGCCATGTCCCATCATGCTTCAAAACCTCCACCATCATCCCGGTTCCCAGGAAAACAAGGATCACAGGATTAAACGACAACAGACCCGTCGCCCTAACCTCTGTGGTTATGAATTATTTTGAGCGCCTTGTCCTGTCCCACCTAAAATCCATCACAGACCCCCTCCTGGACCCCCTGCAGTTCACGTTCACAGCGTCGTCCACAGAGCCAACAGCTCTGTGGACGACGCTGTCAACATATCCCTTCACTTCCTCCTCCAGCACCTGGACACATCAGGAACCTACGCCAGGATCCTGTTTGTGGTCTTCAGCTCCACCTTTAACACCATCATCCCGGCTCTGCTGCAGGAAAAGCTCTCAGCTGCACATGCCAAACTCCACCTACAGGTGGATCACAGACTTCCTGCAGCACGTGAGGCTGGGGAAACACGTCTCTGACCCCTAGACCATCAGCACCGGTTCCCCTCAAGGCTGCGTTCTTCTCCCTGTATACCAACAGCTGCACCTCCAGTCACCAGTCTGTCAAGCTCCTGAAGTTCACAGACGACACCACCCTCATCGGACTCATCTCTGGTGGAGGGGGTCTGCCTACAGGTGGGAGATGGACCATCTGGTGACCTGGTGTGGGGAAAACCACCTGGAGCTCAAAGCTCTCAAGACAGTGGAGATGGTCATGGACTTCAGGAAGAACGCAGCCCAACCCACCCCCATCACTCTGTGTGACTTCCCAGTAACTGTTGCGGAGTCTTTCCGCTTCCTGGGCACCATCGTCAGACCTCAAATGGGAGCAGAACATCCCTCATCAAAAAAGCCCAGCAGAGGATGTTCTTCCTGAGGCGGCTGAAGAAATTCAAGCTGTCAAAGACGATGATGGTGAACTTTTACACCTCCATCATGGAGTCCATCCTCACCTCCTCCATCCCCATCTGGTACGCTGCAGCCACAGCCAAGGAAAAGAGCAGGCTTCAGCGTATCATCCGCTCTGCAGAGAAGGTGATCGGCTGCAATCTGCAATCCCTCCACGACCTGCACGCCTCCAGAACCCTGAGGCGGCAGGGAAGATAGTGGCCGACCCCTCTCACCCTGGATACAAGCTGTTCATCCCTCTCCCCTCTGGCAGGAGGCTGCGTTCCACATCAGGACCAGAACCTCTCGCCACCTGAACAGTTTCTTCCCCTCCGCTACCGGCCTCTTAAACAAGGCCCGGCCCCCCCCACTGACACTTTACCTCAGCCACAACGCAGACTCTATGCATTACATGAATGCACACAATGTTCAAATACTGCACATATTCTTATTTCATAGTTTATATTCGATAATTCATTCTATAATTGCAATCTATTTCTTTGTAAATTACTGCTCTATTTTATTGCTATTTAACTATATTTTATTACACTGTCCTTAAAGATTTTTAGGTTTATATTCGATTTTTGTTTTATATTTGATGTCTGCACCACGACATCAAGTCAAATTCCTCGTATGTGTGAACCTACCTGGTGATAGTATTGGTCTAATGGATAGTGAGGTGGGCAACCTGCACAAACTCAGCTCACTAAATCACAACCGCTCAAACCAACTACAAACTACTACCGCGGATTGAGCAGAGAAGGAGTCCGAGAAAGTTGCTCCCCCATGTGACGTGATATGACGCGTTTGACGTTAAAAAAAAAGCAGTTTTTAGTAGCAGAGCTACGGCTCCTTTCCCTCTGAATTCCTGCCCTTATGTCTTGTAAAACATATCAAATCCTGCATTAACTTTTTTAATTGTAATTTTAAGGCAAGGTTAAGCAGAAATGTAGTAAAAAAAAACCTGCAAGTTGCTCTTTAACGTGACATTTAAGCTCGCTCCGTTGCGGAGATATTCCCCTGAGAGTGCGGACAACTTTTTCTGGCTGCAGCGGAAGGACTCTTGGTGTCAAAATGTAGAATAACACAAACTCCAACACAACTTCTTTGAAATGCATTTAAGCATATATTATGTTTAATGAACTTTTAAACATCTTACAACTGGTTTACTCTCTGTGCCCTTTTCTTTAGTGCAGCCATATGCAATGAGTTAGAGAGAGACAGAGAGTTAAAAGTGGGGTTGCAGGCAGGCTAACAATAATGCTTAATTTATTATATCAAAAAAAATGCCTGTCTATCTAGCATAACATCCCAATAAGCTGCTAGCAACTGCAAATAGTGTTAGCTAATATTTTGCAAAATATTAAAAGTGAGGCTATTGCAGTAGACCTAACGTTAGACTAGTAGCCTCACTTCTAATATTTTGCTAAACATTTGCTAGATACATGTTGACTAGCTAATGAGCTTCACATATCAACCTCCACTCGCAGGCCCCCTAGTCTGTACCCTGGTATCAATTTTACACTGAAAAAAGCAAAGGTCCCTGTGTGTAAATGTGGTTTCCGGTTTTAACTTGAAAGTGCACAGGAAGTTAACTCAGATTCCTCCCACCCAGAGCCATTTAATAGAAGAGTTACGACATCTCGGTTCACTCCAATGGACCACTTTTTTACAGCAATGGCGGCTCGTGGAGCCTCTCAATCGTTCCCCGGAAGTTAGCGCCAAGGCTGGCAGAGCTGTGGAGTTGCAGCATAATACACAGTTCGTGACGGACTTTTAAAGGTAAGAAGAAGTTTAAAGATGTATATTGCGGATATTATCAGTAGATCTGATTAAAATGAACATGTGTATTAAAGGATGTCAGTGGATTGTCCCTAAATTAGTAGATTTAGGGAACGTTTACAGATAACAGATTAAGCTAGCATACCGAAGCAAATTAGCAACACACGTTGAACAGCCTTTTAATTGTAAATTCCGTTCTCTTAATGTCATTTCGTCCAACATGTTGAATTAGAGAAGAGAGGCTTCTAAACGGGATTGTATGAGGGGGTGGAGGGAGTTAAATATTAGATAAATATAACTTTGGTGCGTGTAAGAGTCAGTGTTTTTAGCAGAGCCATATTGTGTCCTTGTGATTATGTTGATTATTACCCGTCTGTATAATGTTGCAGCTCAGCTGATTTTGGATTTATGGCAAAGGGAGAGGGACTTAAGTGAGAGTGAAAACACAAGGTACGTTTAATCCTACTGTTTTATATAAGTCAACACCTTATCTCCCCAAGGCAATATGTGTGCTATATAGGTGTGTGTAACCCTTTCTCCTGTCTGTTACTCCCTCTTTCAGCACAAGAACCAGAGGGGGATTCCATGGAGCCTGAATACCTGCACTGAGACCCTCACCCTGCACCCTGAGTCTCAACTCTGTGTTTTTCAAGCCTTTCCCTGTTTTTTTGTATTAAACAAAACATTAAGCTTTCCCAATGGTGTGGTTTTCGTGTTGTGAAAAACTGCAAATGCAGTGTTTGTATATAATTACATCACATATTTTGTTGCTGTTGGTCGTGAAATTGCTCCTGCTGACTTGAGCCAGCCATTTTTTCCTCCGCTCTGTGTCAGTGGGGAAGCCGTACATTCGTACTCCTTTCTCTGAGCGATTTGAGCATCCCCAGGCAGCACAGCAAACCATGGTGGCGACTAGGAGGCAGCACAGCAAACCAGGACAACACGGAGGAAAAGGCACCGACAGACTGCATGATATGCTATTCAATGTTTATTGAATTCCATGTATTTGCAATGGATGTTCCTAAAGCAACACATTTAACATCATCATCATCATCATCATCATCATCATCATCATCATCATGCTGCTGCTGCTGCTGCTCCTAGTCCTTTGATAGTCACCTGTCGGTCTCCTGTCCTTTCTGAAAGCCATACAGGTGACATTAGTCATTTAGATAACTTGTGTCCTCAATTACCATGGGATTACTGAAACTACCATGAATTTAAGAAAATGGTAGAAATGAATCCAATCTGAATTTTAAAGCATTACTTTAGATCCCCTCCCTCTAAGTGTATCAATACACATTAGAAAGTGATCCTCCTGACTACCATACAAGTTTAAGAATATACTATTGGTTTGAAAGAATTCAAAGCTATAAATAAACAGCAACAGGCTCTTTAACCAAGGCACTGTTAGCCTAACATGTAAACTAGTTGTTCACAATAATCCTAATATTATCACTTAATATTAGCTAATTCGATTTTATTTTTGAAAACATATTGATGTAAATACATACACATATCGATTTGTTGTATAAATATTTCAAATCAAAACCTTTATTCACTAATAATTACCAAAAATCGTAGTTCTATCTCCTGTTATCAATGCATTCACATTGCCCGCCATGAACTTCCGGGGAACGATCCCTCGTCTACATGAACCACGTGACGATAACCGTTTTTGGACTTCCGGTGTCGTAACTCTTCTATTAAATGGCTCTGCTCCCACCTAGCTTGACTGCACGCTGCATCCAGGTGCAGATAGTTGAAGCGCTAATGAGGACAGACTGCATTTAAAGGAGTTGAGCGAGCTGTGTGTTCAGTAAGTATGACGTTTAATTACGATGTTTACGTCCCATACTAGTTGCATATGATATCAGGCATTATTTATCAATTATAAACTATATTTAAAATTAAGTTGTAAACGTTAATATGGTGCGTTCCATGCCACACGTGGACAGTTAGCATTTCAAGTCCACGCTGGTTTTCATCACGTTTTCCAAAGGAATGGCTATATATATTTATTGTAAGTAACAATATATTTAGCCAGTGTAATACAGTTCATTATTCAGACTATAAAAGTTCATTAATTTGGTTTACAACTGCCTTCAGACTGCTAGCAAAAATACTGACGCACATGTCTCTGCCCCTGCCCCACCACCATGCTATGCTACACTATGATTCCAAATCGTATTTACTCAAGCAGATTTATTTTCTTCGGGGTTCAGGCTTGATTCATTCAAATGATCAAATATCATGCTAAAATGAAAGTGATGGTTTGTGATGTAAAGTAGTGAGAGAGTCTGGGCATAGGCTAGCTGTTCAAGTGTATTTGCATGGTGCTTAGGTGTGTGATATGATTTAGCAGCTAGCACAGTTTGGAGTGATGAACAAGAATTAAAGAAAAAAGCCATCTAATTTTTGCTACCTTTCTCTGCAGTTGGAAATGCCACCAAGGGTCAGTCCCCTTAAGGATGCCCAAAAGACTATCCAATCAAAGACTGATAACACCGATAAATTAGATGTGAAATACATCAATGCAGTGAAAGGTAAGAGGATTTTACATAAGGTGTTCATCATTATAACATAATCTACGATGGCCCTGAAGTTCAAGACACCACAGCATTTCACAAAACACAACAGCATTTCACAAAACACTACAGCATTTCACAAAACGTCACAGCACCAGACAGCGCAACATGTCCCAACACATCAGCCGTTAGCATACACTCAGAGCTCACAGCTCCTCATATCTGTTCAGAAACTGGACAAAAGTTAAACAAGTACAAACCACAGACTGTCTGTGTCATGGTAAATACAGTCGCTGCTATATTTATGTCTGTATCATGTTGGTGTGAGTTTGGACGGAGCCGCTACAGGTTAGTTTAGTCTGATCGATCCGATCTTCATTCAGAAAACACGCATTTTAAAAGGTTTTTTGCCTGTCTTCTGTCTGCAGACTTGTCAAAGCATTAATTCATGGTTTTTACTAACCGGTATCAGTATGTAGTTACTTCGGCATCATTTTGAAATGTGTATTACAATTAAATCACGGTCAAATATGTTCATTTTGTTGTAGTTGTTGTAGGAGATACCAACTACAACTACGCCCCCTCGTCTCGTGTCTTGTTTGAATGACAGGAGTAAACACAGCTGACAGCCACAGTGAAACTCGAGCGATTAGAGCGATGCGAAAAAAACATGAATAATGCATTCATGGTTTTTAAGGGGCTTATCTCCATGTTACCGTGATTTAATTGTAATACATGTTTCAAAGTGATGCCGAAGTAACTACATACTGATACCGGTTAGTAAAAACCATGAATTAATGCTTTGACTAGTCTGCAGACAAGACGGCAGGCGAAAAACCTTTTAAAATGCATGCTTTCTGAATGGAATCGGATCAATCAGGCTAAACTAACCTGTAGCTGCTAGTCAAATGCTGTGATGTTTTGTCACCGTAATAATCGAATCATGTAAGGCTGCGGCCACACGAGGACGAAAACGGCTAAACGCATAGGATTAACGCAAACGCAATCACAAACAAGCTTCCGTCCACACGCAATAGTCCTCCGGATAGTGTCTGCCCACACGAGACCGCTCCGTCTAGCTCCAACCGCTGGAGAAGCTGCAGTACATATGCAGGAGCCTGTAGGTGGCGCTGTAACTTCCTCCACAAAAGCAGCGAAGAAGCATGGTTGTCATGGTTGCCCTTCTGTTTATTCTCTGCGGTGGGGGCCGAGGGAACCGGGCAGAGTTTTTCGCCAGTCAACGTGTATTAAAGTTTAAATTTTCCGGACAAAATCATAAAAGTGCCTGTCAAAGGTCTTCTTTGTTATTTATTGAGCTTTAAAACAAATGAATAACGACTCTATATATTATAATAATAAAATACACAGAGCCTCTCTTTTTCCTCCCTCTCTTCGGACAGCGTCAGTGTCTGTCTCATGCAGCAGCTGATCCAGTAATGAGTGACCCGGCCGACAGTAAAAAATAAACATATTTATAACTAGTTTAGGAGTTTGAGAGGTCATTAAAATAGCTAAGGTGATGATCTGACTTGAAGTGTGTGTGTTGCTGCAGCGGGAGGAGCTGCAGGTGAGCAGAGCTGCGTGTCTCTGTCCTGTCAGATTAGACTTCACTCGCGTTTAGGTCCATATCGAGAGAAAGATAAATAATCTGAATTCAGGGTGCAGTTTACTTTGACGCGGGGGTGAGCAGCAGAGGTGGGGAGAGGCCTCATATTGCCTCATCATTATTGCTGTAGATGTTGCACAAACAACTGTAGCATGGTCAATAGCGTCCGGAGCACGATAGCAACTCTGCGATCCGCCATTGTTGTTGTTGTTGGTGGCGAAACACTTCAGCAATGGCGCGGGGTAAGCGGAGGTGAGCAGAAGAGGTGGGGAGAGGCGGGGCTATTGCGCAATCACTATCAGTGATCTGAAAATGTTCGGATAGGGCGCACACACGGAGCCGTTTGACCCCCCAGAGAGTTGCGTATGCCTTTCTATCCCCCTTGGGACCCGTTATCGTTTCCTCAGTCGTTTAGTGCCGTATTCGTTCGTCCTCGTGTGGCCGAACGGTCTATATGACACTAAACAGTAACGCAAACGACCGAATTCGTCCTCGTGTGGCCGCAGCCTAAATGTCGGTCACTTTTTATCTCCACATTTATTTTGGAATTACATATAGTCCACAGACTCATCATTCTAATGGCCCCTTACATTGAAAATGTCATATATTGTCTTGCAGGACGTGGTATAATTGCCCTTGGTCAGTTTTCCAAAGGAGATTTTGTTTTGGAGTACAGAGGGGACCTTATCACTGATTGTCATCCGACATGTCCTGGATTCCTTTTTTCTTTTAAGTGGCGAGGGAAGACATGGAGGTAAGATTTGTAGTTTCACAATACCTAAAACCCATGCTAAACTGCACTGAATGGTATATAAGGCTTTAATCAGTTGGATATTTGACAGTTATATCCAGCACTAACATTGATTAAACTGCATCAGAGGCTAAAATATATCTCAACTCATACCATTTTTAAAGGAAGTCAAATGAACGACTGTTCATTTGACTTCCCTTTTCTCTTATTTTTATGCTTAAGTATTGATGCCTCAAGGGAAGACGGGTCATTTGGACGGCTCGCCAACGACGACCACCTTGGGCCCAACTGTAGAATGAAAAGAGTCGATGTGGATGGGAAGCCACATTTATGTTTGTTTGCCATAGACGAAATAAAAAAAGGAGAGGAAATTACATATGACTACGGTGGTGATGACTGCCCATGGAGAGTGCAAGTAAGTGACACAACTAGTGTTGCAAAATGTCTCAGAAAAACCTTAATGTTAATGTATGATCTTAAATAATCTAATCAATATCATTTAACACGTACATGTTGTATTTATTAGGAATAAAACAAGAAATGCTGTGCAAAATGTAGCAGAAACTGTGTGTTGAGTACTGCCAAGCAGTTTCTCAATTCCCTCTAAGGCCAATGTTAATATAATATTTAGGACAAACTTTGGGCTTTAAACTGACTTTCCTTTTGATTAAAAATCAGACTTTTCTGGGATACCTACGACATCCCCACAAGTGCCACAACACACCTTACATCAGATCTTGAGCAGAGGATTACAAACTAGAGACACTTGGTCCCCAAAAGTGACCACAACATGGTGTGTGAAATGTCAATTGTATGGTTTTATTCTCTATTTTAAAATGCTTTTATGATGATATATTTTCAGGCGCCTGTGACAAGAGACTCCAACCCTGATGGTCCCATTGAGAGCGAGAGCGCTGACACCAGGAATGCTGGGCCATCAAACAAACCCGACATCAACAGAGAGGTACATCCATGTTTACCACTTAGCATCTTTCTGAATCCCTAGCTGTTGCCTCTGTTCTTCTTCAAGCTGATAAATGGATGATGAACACATATATGTTGTATTTATTAGGAATAAAACAAGAAATGCTGTGCCAAATTGAGCAGAAACAGTTATTTCTTACTGGTGTTTTGGTGTTTATGTTCCATCGCAAATAAAGCGATATTGTTTGAGGAACATTTCAAACCTCACACAATATGTTCAGAACAGCCTTATTGTTATAAGATTTAGTTTCATACTCTTAAAAAAAAAGTGTTTAACTATAAACTGTTGATTGCAAACTGTAAAATATTTTTTCATTATCTACAGATTGGAACAGTTTTCCAGAAGCACAATTTGAATACTGTACTCTCTCCTCGATTGAGACGAACTAAAAGCCTTATAGTAAGTTTTCATTTCAGCTGCTTAATTTACATTATAGGATCCCTCAATATCAGACAGTATTGTCATAATGTTGTGCTCTTATTTGGATTGTGTTTTGTTTAAACGACATCTGTTTCTGTGTTTGATTTTAGATAAAGGACACAAATCTAGAGGAACCCGATGAACTGTACGATTCCAGCAGTGATATCTCTGGGAGTGGGGATGAGTTTGTCCCGGATTCTACATCAGACAGTGAAGACAGTGATTCCACCCTCACAATGACAAAGAAAAGGCCATCTCTGATGGATTTCTTTGATGGTCTTTGTGATACTACACTACCAGACGGTGGAGCAGAAGAACCCTGCACAGATGCCATGACAGAAAGTGATGGTGATACTCGCTATCAAACAGGAAGGAAACGGCAGTCTCTGGCTGATTGATTGAATGTCCCAGCCTGCGATTCCACAGTGCCTCACCAGATGACATTTGGAGACAGTGGAGAAAAAGAACAATGTTCAAGTCAGGACACGCATCAGAGCATTGTTGTTGGTGCTTCCCAAAAAAAAGACGGTATTAGAGTCTACAACAAGAGACACTATTGCGTTTATTGTAGTAGGCCTTATGCGAAAATGGCAAGGCATCTAGAAAAAGCCCATGAAGAAAAAGTAGATGTAGCTAAAGCTCTTAGCCTCCTCGTATCACAGCATACAAAAGACAAATTCAGCGAAAATAGGAAGGCTGTATGATGGACGTAATTTTGTCCTGACTTTGTTTTGTAAAAACAAAATACATGTTGCCAAGATGTATGTAAACACTCACACCTTTTATTTTTCCTATACTTGAAATGTGAGATCTAAGGATTATTATTATTTCAATATGTTCCCAAGATAATTTAACTGAATACTATTTTTCTCTTATAGTCCAGAAGATATGTGAAATATCTGAAAGATTGTGTTTTGGATGATAAAAACATGAACTTTGGCTCACTGTTAGAGCATGCCCTAAGGAAGATGTGTGGCTTTTGGGCCATCGCATATTTGACCATTGGTTGTTATTTTCCCAGTAGCTTAGGATCTAGACCACCTAGGAACTTGATTCTGGTGGCTAATCCTACATTTTCAAGGATGAGGAATGCATTGGTACTGTTTACAACATGCTGGAATGTAGCTAACTACATGTATCTGGTATTCAGGGAACAAAATACACAGTAAGGAAGGCTTCAAGGCTACTCTGCAGAATCCTATGGGTGACGTCACGGACACTACGTCCATTTATATATACAGTCTATAGCAGCAACACACGGAGTTAACTACATTATACAAACATGGGTAAATGATTAGAGGTAACTGAGTTATTTATTTTGTTAAAGTTTCAGCTATTCTGTTTACAATTCTGTCATCAGATACTTAATACGATTTGTTAAAACATTGTACTTTCTTTTGATGTGAAATAATATGTATTTAATTTCAATAAAAAGCATTGTTAGTTTTGTTCACAATTTGTTTAGTTAGTTTACCTTATTTTTTTCTCCAAAAGAACCGATAAAAGTACTGTTAAAGGACCGGATCGATAAGCGCTATCGATAAAAAGTACCGTTAAAACCTTAACGATACCCATCCCTATGTGGATGTCAGTTTTACACACATTCTGAGGCCACCGTGCCTATGTTTTTTGTTTTCACTGCTAATGTATGTTTATGTTCTATTAGTGACATTAAAAAATCATTAATGAAGTTTCAGCTCAGACCCCACGCTTAATATGTCTCCCCCTGGCCCACCTACATTTCTCCAGGCCCACCCACACAATAATTCCTGGCTACGCCACTGCCCTGGAATATAGCATAACATGAATATTTTCCATGAGGGGACGAAGGTTGGGAACAATACAACCCTGCCGCTGTGAAAAAGTAGAGACGAAGGTCACACTTTGCCCAGCGACAAAAAAAGGGGGAACAGCAGCAGCGTGCCAAGAGGCAGGAGAAAGGCGCACAGATGGATCCCTGACGTCACTCACTGAGTGTGTCAGAGAGGAATGGGAGACATCCCTCAAATACAATTGAATAAATGAACAGGGGGAAGACCAAGATGCAGCAGTGCTTCCACTGACATTCCTCCGTGCAAAGCCGTGGAGGAGGAAATTCCTCTGGTGGAGTGCGCACTGATGTTCTCCGGGGGATCCACCCCAGAGGAGACACAGCCTCACATAGCCGTTCTGCAGACAGAGGCTGCCCCATCGAGCGCTCTCTATAAAGAGGCGAAGTCCCTCCCCTTCTGGGAGCCTCCATGGGACCCCGGAAGCGGAAAATTATATATTGAAGTCAATGGCGAGAGAAAAGTTATCTTTTGATCCCGTTTGAATTGTGCCATGAATTACACATATGATGTTTGCCAATCTTAAACAATCATTTCCATGTAAAAAAAGTCACAGTTTGTCGTAGAACTGTTGAAATATAAGACTATGACAAATATGCAACTAGAAATACTACAAATCCCATTCTGGGTCGCGTAAGCGATGTCATATGCGATAATCAAGCCCCCAGGAAGTGCGCCGGAGTCTGATGAGAATATTCGTTGTGGCCAAACGGCGGTACTACACTTCCTTTAGATTGCTGGGCCCGGAAACACTTTTTCCCATTGACTTATATTGGGAAAGAGTGGTCTGTAACTCATTGGATAATTTATTTTAAACTAAATAAACAACCCAGTATGAACACTTGTATAGCCCTGATTAAAAACATTCGTTCCTCAAGTTGTAAAAATGTGCTAATAACGTTATTCTGAGAGTTATTTCCCTCTGCATTATGAACGAGCATCCAACCCACGGGACCGTGCCGCCCCCGGCACGTTCATGTTACGTGTTCAGCACTAGATGCGTTTATCTTTACCCATGGATGCACAATAACAACGGACCCATATCGCGCCAGTCCACGGAGCTGTAATAATGGATATATTGCACATGTTTGCTGTAATTCATCATTTGTAAAATATTATACTAAATGGGCTGTATGATTAAATCTTGTACCGTAAATGTTGTATTAAATAAAGTTAATATTACCGACGTTAGATTAACGTCCCTGTAGCTTATTATTGCACGAAGAAGCTTATTGCACTGTGTATATATATATATATATATATATATATATATATATATATACGGTGCAATAACTCTTTCATGCTAAATTAAGCTGTTACAATCCTGTTACAGCTTAATATAAGTACATAACGATTGATGTGGACATTAGCATAATTACTAGCTAGCTGCTAACTGCCGCCTCATTAATATTAAATCCATCATAATAACCAGGGGTTAAATTGGGCCGGGGCTGTCCGGGGCTAAGCACCGGCACATAGGAAAATGCTCTGACTTCATGCCCCTCGCATATTTTTAACAATGTATGCAGCATGCCTATATCATATGTTAACACACAAAATATATACATGTTCAAGGTTCTTAATAAATCAATAAAACACTCTTTCTAGCTGTAGGGAACATAAATAAGATGACGCGACGATGACTTGCACTTTTCAAATCTTTCGCGGGTTTCCCCTTTCTTTATTTTCTTCAAATCTACTTGGCTGATCGGTGACCACACAGTCTCTTCCGTCAGTCACACAGACAGCCAGCAGAGTGACAGGTGAATCCGGGAAAAAGTGTAGAGAAAAATAGGTAATACGCTGGCAGGTTTCTTAACATGAATTTGTCTGATATTCGGGTTTTACGTTCGACTACCATTAAGTTAAATAACGTTTTTTTGTGTGACTAACTTTTGATCAAATCAAGCATTTCTTAAACTAAGAAAAATACACCAGCCAATGGTCGATATTGTTGACTTTATTTTAGAATAGCAGATCTCTGCGACCAGCTATAGTTTGTCGGCTTTGTCAGTGAACGTGTGTCTCTGCTCCGATCGTGAGCTTTACGCAGCAGTTTCAGAGTTTAAAGTGAGGCATAATGCAGAAATGAGTAAAGCAAAAAGGAGGAAAGTTACAGACTTCTTTAAAAGGTATGCAAGACATCACTGCTACTTAGTGTGTCAAAGCCATTTGTATCTTATTTATTCACCATACGTTCCTTTGTTAATTATCCTACATTTAAATGCAGAGTTGAGCAGAACAAGGCAGGTGATGGGGGAGCAGGGCAGCTTGGAAAAGAGAGAGGATCAGAGCAGCATAAAGAAGGGAAGGGAGTGGAGGAACTTGAGGAGAGGAGTAGAGCAGGCTGAGGAGGACAGAGGAGCAGAGCAGTGTAGGAAAGGCTGACAACTTGCCGGACTGCTGGAATCAAAGTGAATTGGAATATTTTACACAGAAATATACATTTCTAATATTTGGAAATAAAAAAAAATAGGATGCAAATCATGCAGGGAAGCGGGATCCCTTGGGGCAATGAGAACAGGGAAACAGAGGTACTCATTATCTACTGAATGGCAGAACTGTAGGGTAGGCCCATATGGCAACAGCAATGAGAAGCAAATTAAATATTTGAGAAAGAATATAAATGAGTAAATAGTGTCTCACAGAGTCACAAATTAGCACAGGACATAGTAAAAAGACAAAATGAAGAAGCCTTCAAATCAAGCTTTCTAAAAACTCAAAAAGACATTTTGGCTTCCACCCATAATGTCTTTAGAACGGCATACTACTGTCACGGTCGAGTGAAGGAAGCAGGACCCAAATGCAGATAACTTTTGATAAACCCTTTAATTCAAAGATAATGCCCAAAACACGGAACACTCACCGGTAAACTCAGTCACCAACAAACAACGACCCAACACTGAACACAGAAAGAGACAAGACTAAATACAGGGAGGGGTAATCATGACAACGAGAAACAGCCGGGCAGGGGAGGAGAAACACAAGGACAACAGGTGAACACAATCGGGTAATCAGGGAGGGAAACAGACAGGCAGGACACGGGGGTGAACACTTCACACAATAAGACAGGAAACCCAAAGACAAGAAAAACACCAACACAGACAAAACTACAAACGTGACATAACCTGAGAATTGTGACAGAACCCCCCCCTCAAGGGACGGATTCCAGACGTCCCTAAAAAAAACAAAACCCCACAAAAGTCCAAAACCCCAAGCAGGGTGGGCGGAGGGGGTCCGGAGGACGGGTCTTGGGCTGACAGCCCAGGAACACAGCGGAGGACCAGGAAGGGGTCTCGGGCGGACGGCCCCGGGGACAAGGCAGAGAACCAGGAAGGGCTCTCGGGCGGACGGCCCGGGGTCAAAACAGAGTCCAAGGTGGGGACCATGCAGGACCTAAGGCAGCGGCAGGAAGAGTCAGGGGGCCGGGTACGAGGGCGAAAGCAACGGCAGGAAGAGTCAGGGGGCCGGGCCCGAGGGCGAAGACCGCAGCTCTCAGGGGGGCGGGCTCGAGGGCGAAGACCGCGGCTCTCAGGGGGCCGGGCTCGAGGGCGAAGACCGCGGCTCTCAGGGGGCCGGGCTCGAGGGCGAAGACCGCGGCTCTCAGGGGGCCGGGCTCGAGGGCGAAGACCGCGGCTCTCAGGGGGCCGGGCTCGAGCCGGTGTCGACCGGACAGGATCAGGAGGCCGGGCAGGAAAGCGCTGATGGGACAGCTCCGGAGATCGGGCAGGACCCGGTGTCAGCCGGACAGAAACCGGCGCCGGTCGGACAGGCTTCGGCAGGATCCCCCACGGAAAAGGACCAGGAGTTGGCAGGAACCCCGGTGAGACCGGTGATGGACATGGGGCTGGCAGGGCCCCTGGTAGAACCTCCAACGGCACGGGATATAGGGTTGGCAGGACCCCCGGCAGGGGAGCAGACGGCGGGACCTCCAACGAGACCGGACCTAGGGTTGGCAGGACCCCCGGCAGGGGAGTAGACGGCGGGACCTCCAACGGCACAGGACACAGAGTTGGCAGGACCCCCGGCAGGAGAGTATTCTTCGGGACCTCCAACGGCACAGGACACAGGGTTGGCAGGACCCCCGGCAGGGGAGTAGACGGCGGGACCTCCAACGGCACAGGACACAGAGCTGACCGGACCCCCGGCAGGGGAGCAGACGGCGGGACCTCCAACGAGACCGGAACTAGGGTTGGCAGGACCCCCGGCAGGAGAGTATTCTGCGGGACCTCCAACGGCACAGGACACAGGGTTGGCAGGACCCCCGGCAGGGGAGTAGACGGCGGGACCTCCAACGGCACAGGACACAGGGTTGGCAGGACCCCCAGCGGAACCTCCAACAACACTTGCGTAGGGGCTTGAATTGGGAATGGAGAGGGAACTCGAGCGGAGACTTGAGAGGAGACTGGAGAGGGGACTCCAGAGGGGACTAGAGAAGGGAACACGAGAGGGGACTTGAGAGGGGACCAGAGGAGGGACCAGAGGAGGGAACTCGAGAGGGAAACAGAGAGGGAACTCGAGAAGGGAGAGGGACTAGAGGAGTAACTAGAGAAGGGAACTGGAGAGGGGACTCGAGGAGGGACTAGAGGAGGGCCTAAAGGAGGGACTAAAGGAGGGAACTTGAGAGGGGACTCGAGGGGGAACTGGAGATGGAAACAGAGAGGGGACTCGAGAAGGGACTAGAGGAGAGACTAGAGGAGTAACTAGAGAAGGGAACTCGAGGAGGGACTAGAGGAGGGACTAAAGGAGGGAACTCGAGAGGGAACTCGAGGGGGAACTGGAGAGGGAACTTGAGATGGAAACAGAGAAGGGACTCGAACAGAGACTAAAGAGGGGACTAGAGGAGAGACTAGAGGAGGGACTAGATGAGTAACTAGAGAAGGGAACACGAGAGGGAACTCGAGAGGGGACTCGAGGAGGGACTAGAGGAGGGACTAGAGGAGGGACTAGAGGAGGGAACTGGAGAGGGAAACAGAGAGGGGACTCGAGAAGGGACTACAGAGGGGACTAGAGGAGAGACTGGAGGAGCAACCAGAGAAGGGAACTCGAGAGGGAAACCAAAGAGGGGACTCGAGGAGGAACCAGAGGAGGGAACCCGAGATCGGACTGTGGCAGCTGGGACCAGCTCTGGGTCTGGAACCAAGGCAGCTGGGGTCGGGACCATGGCTGCTGGGGCCAGAACTGGGGCTGAAACCATGGCTGCAGGGACCGGAATTGAAGCCAGAATCATGGCTGCTGAAGCCAGAATCCTGTCTGTAAGATCCAGCTCTGAAGCCGGAAACATGGCTGTAAACGGCGCTCTTGGAGCCGGGACCATGGCCGCTGGGGCCGGCCCTGGAGCTGGAAACATGGCTGTATGATCCAGTTCTGGAGCCTGGCTCATGACTGTGTGGGGCGGTCTTGGAGCCGGAAACATGGCTGCGGGAGCCTGTACTGGGACTGGAACCATGGCTGCTGGGGCCTGTACTGGGACTGGAACCATGGCTGCTGGGGCCCGGGCTCGTTGCCTGGCCTTGCGACGACTCCTCTTAGCAGCCGCCTGAATGCTCCGTGGGCCTCCATAAGCCTGACGAGTTCCAGCGTATGACTCTAGAACAGGAGCAGGAACTGGGGCAGAAGCATGGGTTGACCCCAGGCGGACCACTCCGAGACGTCTGTAGTCAGCAGGCTGGAAATCACACCTCCAGAGGAAGTCCAACATCCAGTCAGGCAAGTAAATAAATACAAGAAGGGGTAATCATGACAACGAGAAACAGCCGGGCAGGGGAGGAGAAACAAAAGGACAACAGGTGAACACAATCGGGTAATCAGGGAGGGAAACAGACAGAAAGCAGACAGGCAGGAAACGGGGGTGAACACTTAACACAATAAGACAGGAAACCCAAAGACAAGTAAAACACCAACACAGACAAAACTACAAACGTGACATAACATGTGAATTGTGACAACTACATTGCAAAAAATAACCGGCCATACTCAGTGAAGAGGAATCCCTCTTTCAAAATGTCAATGTTCTTGATACAAAGACATGGCCAAGCCCTCTACCATTAATGTATGGTGAGTGTGAAATAAGAGAGCTATGCACTCTTTTGAAAATCGGATTCTCTGGTGTTAAGCAAAGTTATAGGGACTTTAAGGAGAATGCCAGTGTGCCGATGCACATGTCCCTTCTAAAGCTTAAGAATGCAGTGGATACCATTGCTGTGAGCAGTGCAGAGTGTGAGAAGGGTTTCTCAGAAATTAATGCAGTTGTAACACCAATGCGCTCACAATTGAAAGCTCAAAATGTCTCTGCTCTAATGTTCATTCAAATGGTTGGACCTCCTCTTACCTCTTGGGACCCCACAAAATATGTGAGGAAGTGGGTAGCTACCAGAAGGTCTGCAGCATCAAGCCTGTAGACGAAGATGCACGACTACACAGGCTTCCCCCTATCAGCCCATCTGGGATTTGATGAAGTTGCTGGTCGTACATTCAATGTTGTTGAACTGCTTATATTGATGTGGACTTTCATTCCTCAATCAATTCAGATAATATGTCTCTGTACTTATATAGTTATTTTTTAATGTTCTTGAGTAAGTGTGCAGAGAAATGTTGACTTAAAATGGCAATTTGAAGGTCTGTAATTTGTGAAATATGTTTGTGTATATATTAATAATTTCAAATGTAAATTCATTCCAGTTCAATAATACTAATAAAAAGACGGTCTATTTGACATACTTTCTCGACTGGTGGCATGAAATAGTGCATCTGATACAGGAGCAGCTGTTTTAGGATTGGGCATCATATATTGCCCCACAAAAAAACAGCCCCCCCACATATCAAATCCCAATTTAACGCATGGTGCTGTTATGTGTACGCAAATTGACGTGCTTGATGTGAACGAGCATTTTGGTTAAAGTTGCGCATGCGCTATGAGCGCGTACTACAGCGTGTATACGGGTACTTCTCAGGCATGCCGGGTAATCTGTGACGTTTCACTTTCTCAAAAGTTGGGCCATTTTATCATCATGCGCTAATGAGCAACTCTCATAGGAATGAATGAGGCCCCGCCTCCCATGCTGTATCCAGTTCTTATTACACATCCATGGCAATTAAAGCAAAGAAGAAGATCTCATAACTGATTTACTCCCTCCAATAAATATAAGAGATTGCTCCAATAAATTCACTTTTACAAGATGCCTGTGTGCTTTGTACCAGGTTGGAATCACAAAAGTGATCATACCATTTGCTCGTTCTATTGCTTCCCGTCTGATGAAAGGACCAGGAGTCGTTGGTCCAAACATATCAGGTAATATACATGTTTTGCATGGAACATAGTCAAGCTAGCTACCTAGCTAGTAGCGAGCACGTTAGTTAGCATCACATTACTTAGCCTTGTCATTTGTCATCTTAACATGAAGTAAACCAAAATGTTAAACAGTAAGAGTAGTCATGATGGTAAGTATTTTGTGAAACATTTGAAGAGTAGCCTATCGCCCCCTCCACCAGGTGCTAAGGGGGCATGAGGTAGGCCACATTAGCGTCGGCGATCTTTTCTACTTAATGCTATCTGCACAAATGGTTAACATTGAACATTAAAAGATCAGGCAGTTCAGGGAGCGTCGAAGGAAGGCAGGCAGCTTTGCATGACATTCTTCTGGACGTGTTTCATTGTGATGATAGTGAGGGTGAGTCAATCTGTTTGTTGGAAAGACAGTAGTTGAGTGATTACTGAGAGCAAATTATTCAAAGAGATAATTATTCAAAATGTTGTTACTGACCTTTTTCTCTTTTATTTCCTTTCCCTCACCTGTAACTCTGATGAGACCTTGAGGAACATGCACACTGGACTGACCTGCTCTGGCAACCTGATTTCCACTGTACGTAATAGTATTTTGTTATGGTATATTATTTATATACATCAAAGGCACAATGCACCCCCCAGAGACACACATGTATTGAGTGTGATATTTTGCATAGGTCATGTGAAATCATCTTTACATACTAGAAAACTGTAGGAGCGGCAACTTGTTTTGAAATTGAATTTTTAATATCCGATAATAAAGTTGATCTGTTTTCTTTATTTGTCTCTCTTCCCAACTCCATCCATCACCATTCTCTGTTCCTGCAGGTCCTGCTTGGGTGTAGTATTTTTCCAGGAGGAGGAGATTTCCATGCCATGCAGGGTCTTTGGGGATGGGGATGATGATCGCCTTCTTCATGGTCCACACAACAAAGTATCAGAGACTCCGGTCTGTGATGTGCAGCTGCCCTTGGACCTGGTGCCAGTATGGGTGATTCTCCTTGAGAACATAAGACCCACCCTCCTCACGGAGACAGAAGGATGGTAACTGGACTGCCTCCGCGATGGTCATGTTCTTCTGGCTGTGTGGACACTTCACCTCCATGAGGGACGCGCATGGAGTGGATGAAAGTCCGACCGCAGCACAGCACCAAAATTGCTGGCTGTCAACCTGCCCTGTCCGTGTAACTGCCACTGAGGATGTGTCCGCTGTACTACGGTGGCTGTCTGGATGGCAGCTTGCTGGTCTCTGCTCAGTCGCATTGAGGCAATAATTGCCTCAAGCCCCCGACCCCTATGCCCCTTCACCAGCTCCGGCACGGTGACAATGGCCTGATGTTGAGGCCACGGCTCTGGCTCAGGTGACAAAAGCCATGCCATGTCTGAACCAGTCTACATCCTCAGTGGCGATGTTTCTGGCCAGTGGGTTGTATGTCTCCTCTCGCCGTTGGTAAAGTTGAGACACCGGCTGGACTACTTTTGAAGTGCCAGGCACTCAACATCTGTGGAGCTGATCTGCCACATGGCAAATATTGCCAATGCTGCAGCGTGGCTGCATTTGTACATCCTCCGTGCACAATCACAGACAGCGCTCTGCATCGCGCCATCGTCTCCCATGCTGATCTGTAAAAATAAAGTAAGCACCATGTTTGTTAGCATGCTATAATAGATTGAATGAGCAATAATACAAGGATGGTCCGGATCTGGGGGTGGGAGGGGTTATTTTTCCATAGTTTTGTCCTCGTCTGATTGTTGTCGTTTCTTTTTTCTGTAATTTGTGTTGTATTGGTTGTGATTGTACATTGTATGTGTATGAATACATTTTTGAAAAACATTTGATAAAAAAAAATGGATTTGGTCAGTAAGTAGTTTATTAATTAATCAATGCTCTCTACATTAGGAAAACACATATCAGTGTACCAGAGGGAGTCACACACAGCTGTGCCTAGATAACAAAACAAATTCAAAAGATAACCAAAATCCTTGAATCTACACACAGCAAATAAACTCAAATGACACAACGAGATGTAAAAGGAGATCACACATACAGTATAGTCGATATCAAACTGGCCGCTTCAATCTGAAGAGCAACTCAAACAAAACATGGGATACACAGAGACCACGAAGTTCTTAAGGAGAAAACTAGTTGCTAAAACAAAACACGTTAGTGTACCTTGTTAGCTAATGTTAGCTAGCTGACATTAACGTTAAACATTGTACTCATTACTCACCGAAACCTTGTAAAGCCGGTCCCGCATGCTGGCTCTTAAAGAACCGACTAACTCCCCTTTCGTGTATGTACAGT
>CM070483.1:35232482-35263730 GCA_036324585.1 Champsocephalus esox | reverse complement strand
ACTAAAAGCCTTATAGTAAGTTTTCATTTCAGCTGCTTAATTTACATTATAGGATCCCTCAATATCAGACAGTATTGTCATAATGTTGTGCTCTTATTTGGATTGTGTTTTGTTTAAACGACATCTGTTTCTGTGTTTGATTTTAGATAAAGGACACAAATCTAGAGGAACCCGATGAACTGTACGATTCCAGCAGTGATATCTCTGGGAGTGGGGATGAGTTTGTCCCGGATTCTACATCAGACAGTGAAGACAGTGATTCCACCCTCACAATGACAAAGAAAAGGCCATCTCTGATGGATTTCTTTGATGGTCTTTGTGATACTACACTACCAGACGGTGGAGCAGAAGAACCCTGCACAGATGCCATGACAGAAAGTGATGGTGATACTCGCTATCAAACAGGAAGGAAACGGCAGTCTCTGGCTGATTGATTGAATGTCCCAGCCTGCGATTCCACAGTGCCTCACCAGATGACATTTGGAGACAGTGGAGAAAAAGAACAATGTTCAAGTCAGGACACGCATCAGAGCATTGTTGTTGGTGCTTCCCAAAAAAAAGACGGTATTAGAGTCTACAACAAGAGATACTATTGCGTTTATTGTAGTAGGCCTTATGCGAAAATGGCAAGGCATCTAGAAAAAGCCCATGAAGAAAAAGTAGATGTAGCTAAAGCACTTAGCCTCCTCGTATCACAGCATACAAAAGACAAATTCAGCGAAAATAGGAAGGCTGTATGATGGACGTAATTTTGTCCTGACTTTGTTTTGTAAAAACAAAATACATGTTGCCAAGATGTATGTAAACACTCACACCTTTTATTTTTCCTATACTTGAAATGTGAGATCTAAGGATTATTATTATTTCAATATGTTCCCAAGATAATTTAACTGAATACTATTTTTCTCTTATAGTCCAGAAGATATGTGAAATATCTGAAAGATTGTGTTTTGGATGATAAAAACATGAACTTTGGCTCACTGTTAGAGCATGCCCTAAGGAAGATGTGTGGCTTTTGGGCCATCGCATATTTGACCATTGGTTGTTATTTTCCCAGTAGCTTAGGATCTAGACCACCTAGGAACTTGATTCTGGTGGCTAATCCTACATTTTCAAGGATGAGGAATGCATTGGTACTGTTTACAACATGCTGGAATGTAGCTAACTACATGTATCTGGTATTCAGGGAACAAAATACACAGTAAAAGCATCAACATATTTATTTTGGTGAAATAATACATATGTAATATTACAGGTGTTCAACTAAATGCAGAGTTAGTTCTGAAAACAGTCTACCAGTGTCAAAGGGCATTGCACTGAATTGCTGCCTTGACACATTTGCACTGTCCACAGCACCCCTTTTTGGAGTTATCATCCAAAGCACAATATTTCAGATATTTCACATATCTGCTGGACTATTAGAATGTTTTTACAAAAGAATGCAACTGAGGACTATTTTAATTTGATATATTACGATGCATTCACGATTTCATTTTGCTGAGGTCCCTGAAATTAATAAAATGTTTCAATGTGCAATTTAAGTGGTAGTTTGATTTCTTGGAGTAACTATTATTAACTCAACTAATGTTGAGGGGGGGGGGTGCACTAGTGAGCACGCTCATGAACTGTGCGGAGCGCATAAAGCAAGCCCTTCACACAGATGCCGTCGTGCTCACGGACGGATATAAAAAATTAAACCTAAATGGCTCGCGAATTATACTTGGTAAAGTCTATGTGTGGGGAACCTTGCCATCTTACCAGTTAATATGCAACTCGCAAATCTGTCTCACTCTCTCAATGTTGGTGCGCAAATGCGCTTTTTTTCAAATTATCCGGTGCTCTTTTTTGGCAGGGGCATGTACACCTGCGCACCAGTTATGTACAGCCCTGTATATAGATATATATATGTATGTGTATATATATTATAAACAAAGTATGTTGATTCTATTCATGGCTAGGTGGTTGACCTGGTTAACGATTTTGACCTGTGTGAAATGTAAAAGTGCTTTGAGAAGGTTAAGGTTTGACTTGTATGGCAGATGTGGTTCGACAACATTCTTGGTACTTCAGTGACTCCTGATCTCAAAGAGATTATCACACATATAAGACTCAGTCACTCAAGACTAAAGGTTCTGGAATAAAATACTTTTTGTAATTTGAGACAAGCATATACATAATTTTAAATTATGTATTGGTTTATTTTAAACAAACAAACTTTGTTTAGTTTCCATGTCTTGTTGTAGTGAAACATCTGATAATACAGGCTAAATACTAACAACACAGGCTTAGGTCAAAAAATCTATAAACTCACTGACTAAAATGGGACATTATAGACATGTCCCCAGGAGTGACATTGAAATCTGTGTGTATGCAAATGTATGCAAATGTAGGTCCCCTATAACCATTTCTACTGGGTTTATAATGAGTCCCCATTAGTGAGGGGATAACATCATTTTATATTTATTTTGTTTTTAGTATGTTTTTAACGTGTGTTTGAGTTAACTAAGCAAGGTCAAGTGTCCCTGATTTTTTTCAGACCTCTAGGCCCTCTAAAAAGGGTGGTCCCCTGAAGTGATGATCAGAAACTTGGTCCTCAATGCACATGGAAACCAGTGTGTGTGTGTGTGTGTGTGTGTGTGTGTGCGTGTGGTGTGTGTGTGTGTTAGGCAAAGCAATGACATCCTGGTTGCAGCTGAGGACAAAGTGGGCTATATAAAGTCCCGTCTGGTTTCTGGACAGAGTTCCCATATCGGACCTCACGGCCTACCGTAGCTACTGTGTCACAGCTCTTCTGATTCGACACAAGCTACCTAAAGAGCAGTGATGTACCTGAACGCGTTCAATGAACGCGTTCATATTTTGGGCGAACGTGAACTGAACGTACTGTATTTCCGCTAGATGAACGTAATTGAGAACGCGTTCATTCTCAGCGCTGTATAACGGCGTTCATTCTCAGCACTGTGTTATAACTGCGTTCAGGTAAGTGCTTCTGACCAGAGGTGGGAAGTAACTAAGTACATGTATTGAAGTACCGTTAGGACTGTCACGATAATTAATTTTATTGGACGATAAATGTTCCTGAAACTTATTGTGATAAACGATAATATTGTCATATAACACATTGTCTCACAAGCCAAATAAAACTCATTAAAAGTACAGTCCACTGTCCATACAAAGGGTTGGGGTTACAAAGGCACTTTGTACTTTTACTCCACTACAATTTAGAGGTGAATGATGTAATTTGACTGCATTACATGTGCTTAATACAGGGTTGATACACTTTTTCACCAATGATTTTCAATGACTTTTCCATGACCTCTCAATGACCTTTACCTCATTTTCCATGACCAAAAACAAATTCCCACTGAAAATGGTTTATTTTAACATGGAACAGGAAAATAAGGTCTGCATATGAAACATGTTGTATCTATCTAAAACAAATCAAATAGTAGGCTTACTTCTACACGCTAAAGCAACTGTAGTCAGGGAGGCTGGTATGAAAAAGGTGGCAAGGACCCAACCCCTGACCCCCTGAAAGCAGCAGTGTCAATAATAACAGAAACGCTAAAGAGTCACATCTAATAGAAATATATAAAAACATTTATTTTAATTGTGTAGCAGTCAGTTTATAATTCTGGCAGCACTGTTGAGCATTTTGAAAATGTATTGTCATGCCTGTGCAAGGCTTAGTCGTTCTATCTTTATAGCCACTGGTGTAAAGTAACTAAGTTCATAAACTCAACAAGTACTATATGTGGGTACAATTTTGAGATACGTGTACTTTATTTAAGTATTTCAATGTTTTGCTACTTTGTACTTCTACTCCTCTACAGTTCAGAGGTACATGGTGTACTTCTACTCCTCTACAGTTCAGAGGTACATGGTGTACTTCTACTCCACTACAGTTCAGAGGTACATGGTGTACTTTTCCTCCATTACATGTATTTAATACATTTAGTTACTCTACAGATGTGGATGAATGATGTGAAATCTAATCAAGTGTTAAATCAGACTTTAGTTCCACCTGGAGTAAATCCACCAGCTACCCTGCAGTCCACAAAGTACTTCAGACTAGCTGCACCTTCACCAGCTTTGAGAACACTTTCATGATCAATCATTATAAAACATATCATATATATTATTCTGAAATGGACCAATCTGCACAATGACTACTTTTACTGTCTTTCACGATATTTTTATGATAATACTTTTCTACTTTTACTTGAGGAACATTTTGAATGCAGGACTTTTACTGTAACAGAGTATTCCTACACTCTGGTACTTCTACTTTTACTCAAGTACAAGATCTGAGTACTTCTACTTTTACTACCAGATCAGAGTACTTCTACTTTTACTCAAGTACAAGACCTGAGTACTTCTACTTTTACTCAAGTACAAGATCTGAGTACTTCTACTTTTAAGAACAAGATCTGAGTACTTCTACTTTTAATCAAGTACAAGATCTGAGTACTTCTACTTTTACTCAAGTACAAGACCTGAGTACTTCTACTTTTACTCAAGTACAAGACCTGAGTACTTCCACTTTTACTCAAGTACAAGATCTGAGTACTTCTACTCGAGTTCAATATCTGAGTACTTCTACTTTAACTCAAGTACAAGACCTGAGTACTTCTACTTTTACTTAAGTACAAGATCTGAGTACTTCTACTTTTAAGAACAAGATCTGAGTACTTCTACTTTTAATCAAGTACAAGATCTGAGTACTTCTACTTTTAATCAAGTACAAGATCTGAGTACTTCTACATTTACTCTAGCACAATATCTATACTTATACCACCTCCGTTTATAGCCTATGAAAAAAACTATTAGAAAACGAAGGCTAAAGCTAACGTTAGCAGATAGTGACAATGTAGCTAGCTAGCTAGCTCAACGATTCCGTAATGATATTGTGACAGAAAAACATTTCAGTTCACATCACGCTCTGCCGCTCTGCTCTGAACACCTGAACGGCCCGTTCTAACAGCTGTTCACCAGCGGTGCAGTCTGTGCCACAGTGACTCCGCACAGTTAACGAACGCACCGTAGATAATGTAGCTGACCGTCATACCGGAGCAGCAGAGTTCAACCGACAGGCAGGAAGACTCGAGCACACAGCTCGCGCTTCATATATTAAAAAATAATACCATGCGCGTCATGATGGCACATAACAGCTTGCGACCGCAGATTATTTTGGTGATTAGATAAAATGTAAATCATATTTGACGCAACTTTAGTTACATTTCCATGACTTTTCCAAGACTTTGGGAAAAACATCGTTTTCCATAACTTTTCCAGGGCCTGGAATTTGCATTTTGAATTTCCATGACTTTTCCAGGTTTTCAATGACCGTACGAACCCTGTTAATACCTTTAGTTACTTCACATATTTGGATAATCAACCCTTATATTAGACCTTAGACCTCCTCTGTGCAGCTGACTCCGGACTTCTCACCATCCTCCTTGACCTCAGCGCTGCATTCGATACCATCTCTCACCCACTGCTCCTGGACCGCCTGGCTGGCACTGGGATCACTGGTGTTGCACTACCCTGGTTCTCATCATACCTCACTGACAGACAACAGTTTGTACAACTCGGTAATCATAAGTCACAAGAAAGTGCTATTTCACTGGGTGTCCCCCAGTGGTCAGTACTGGGTCCACTCCTATTCATCATATATCTCCTCCCCCTGGGCAAAATCCTCCGTCACCATGAGGTTAATTTTCACTGCTACGCCGATGACACACAGGTCTACATTTCCTCCAAACCCACCACTGCCCTCCCCCCAACCTCCCTCACCACATGCCTTGAGGACATCAGGAGCTGGATGAACAGGAACCTCCTGAAGCTTAACAGTAGCAAAACTGAGGCCCTGCTCATCGGCTCCAAATCCACCCTCACCAATTCACATATCACCCCAGCATCAAACATCATCATCGACGGCTTCCCGGTACCATTCTCTGCCCAAGTGAAAAGCCTCGGTGTCATTCTGGACGGCTCCCTCTCATTCGCACCACACATAAAAAACATCACCCGCACCGCTTTCTTTCATCTTCGGAACATCTCCAGACTCCGCTCATCTCTGTCCCAACCCAGCACTGAAATCCTGGTCCACTCATTCGTCACATCCCGGATTGATTACTGCAATGCTGATTTTATATCTAGATCTGGGCTAGGTTTAATTCATTTAAATGTGCGTAGTCTGTTACCTAAATTAGATTTTGTCCGTATTTGGGCGAGTTCGACTGATGCTGATGTCATTGTCTTATCAGAAACGTGGCTAGATAAATCCATTTTGGCCTCTGACATTTACATAAATGGTTACAGTGTATATCGTACTGACCGGCCTAAAAAAGGTGGTGGCGTTGCCAGTTATGTGAAAAATAAGTTTTGTGTAACTAATATGGTTTCCAAATCTGTTAGTAAACAGCTAGAATTTTTAGCCGTGAATATTGAGGTAACAAAGGGTCAACAGCTCATGGTGGTGGGCTGCTACAGGGCCCCTTCGGCTGTCAAGGAGTCTTTATCGTCTTTGGCAAAACTGTTATCACAACTTTCCTACGAGGAAATAGTGCTGCTTGGTGATTTTAATTGGGACTGGTTAACTTCTGTGTCAGAGGATTTTAAAAACCTGTGTACCTCTTTGAATTTTACCCAGATTATAGACAGTCCTACTCGCCCAAATATTAAGTCCCCAAATAAATCCTCCTTAATTGATCTAATTTTAACAAATGTTCCACATAAATACTCATCTGTGGGAGTATTTGCTAATGATGTGAGTGACCACTGTGTTGTAGCCACAATTAGGCACACTAAAGTCCAAAAGGTTAAACCACGTGTCATCACAAAGAGAGACAAAAAACACTTTGTGGAGCAGGGTTTTTTACATGATCTGTTTGATTTTGATTGGGGTAAAATCAATCTGTGTGCTGATGTAGAAACTGCATGGTCTTATTTTTATCTTGGTTTTATGAAAATTATAGATAGACATGCACCTCTGCGTACATTTAGAGTGAAGGGACGTAACAATCCCTGGTTTTCTGCTGAGCTGTCCAGTCTCCTTCATGAGAGAAATAATCAATCATTATAAAACACATCATATATGTTATTCTGAAATGGACCAATCTGCACAATCACTACTTTGACTGTCGCTACTTTAACTATATTTTGATCATAATACTTTTCTACTTTTACTTGAGTAACATTTTTGAATGCAGGACTTTTACCTGCAACATATAATTCTCTGGTACTTCTACATTTACTAAAGTACAATATCTGGGCGTGTGCATGCGTGTGAACCAAATCATTCTGCCCCCTGTTAACCTAAACATTGGTGTTCCCACCCTCACAGGTGCATGACTGGTTGCAGAGAACCACAGGGACTGACGGTACCACCATCCGGCTAACCAGCTCCAAGGCGGCAGGGCATACCTTCACCCTCAGCCAGCAAGAGGACGAGGTAGGTCATTATATCATTCTTGAAATGGGACGACAGTCTTTTGTGTATTAGGGGTTGAACAGCGTTATGATGAGGTGTTTTTGTTGTCTCTTTTTCCATATGCATGTTCCACCGTATCCTTGAAGCTGCTGGAGTGCTCTTTCTGCCATGTGAGGGCAGAAGCCACCAAAGGCCTGACTTCAGGGCAGGGCAGGTTCTTTGTGGACTGTGGCGGCAACCCACTGCCCAACATCTACGCGGACCTGCAGCGCCTGAGGAAGAAGTGAGTGACTTACTCAACGAGCATGTTTCAAACTGGGGAATAAGAGCTTTGCAAACATGCATACTGCCAAGGCACTCATAGCAGTCCTCCATCAACACAGGTATTTGCCACAAGAACCTGGGGCTGCGGTGGACGAGACGCCCTCCTCCTCCGAGACGCCCTCCACCTCCACAGGACCGGCCAGGTATGTGTTCGGACGAGTCAGCTGGCTGTTATTTTGAGTAGAGGGGTGTCATATGGGAACTTCCCGTGATGATGTAAAATTATTTAATGATTCACAGTTTGAACTCCAAAACGCTGTAATTGTTGTTGTCTATTACTGTGGGACTCATGGCAGATATAGAAAAGCTCAATGCAGAGCAATATAAAAGGAAACCGTACTGTTTTATGTGCGCTAACCCTGCCGAGGTCAATTATGTTGTGGGATCAATAGAATACTGCCTTCACTATGTTGAGACTATTGCTTGGTATACAGCAGAGTGGAGGCCCACTTTCAACTGCATCAGATGCCCGCTCGCTGTGTCCTTCCCATGTAGGGTGAACTGTTGGCCAGTGAGCGGCCCTGCAGTAGCGTTAATAGACGACATGGTGTTTATGTTCCCCCTCCAGCCTGCCAACACCGCCTGTAACCGTGGGCATTCAGTGGGACAGGTTTATGGAGGCCTTTCCGTCCTCTCTGCACTCTGTGGCGCCTAGTAAGAGGCTGTGTGGAGGGGCCGGCTTCACTGCACACAGGCCCTTGTATAGGAAGTGGAGGAGTGTGCATCCTACATTCTCAGTAAGTATTTTGCACTCAGGCAGTGTTGTGTTCCCCTCTTCTTGTTCCCTTGATTGCACTGCTCACTCGTTTAACTCGTCAGGCAATAGGCAAGCAAGCCAAACAAGCGACCGAGGAGGCGGTGCGACGGGCCCTCACCAAGGAGCGCTGGGTTAGCAACACCCCCTCCGTACAGGGTGTTGTGCGTGGATGGGTCGCTCCTCGAGACGCGCCAACATCCAGTCAGAGCCTTATCCACTCTGTTTCAGAGCAGAGCTGGCGTGGGCTTGCTGTCCGGGACTTTGGGGGTCGAAGGGCAAAGGTGAGTGCCACTGCCTATATAGTGTGAAATGCAGGTTCATTTAAAAAAGGTAGGTTTGATTTGAATGTCTGCATAAACAAACGCCCTTCTCTATGTTCCTATTGAAGGTGTAGTCGCCACATGTCCCATGGACAAAGGGGATGTCGTGTGCGATTACCACGGCACCCTAATGTCAGATGCTGAGGGACGTGGAAGGGAAGATTCCATCTACCGCTTCTTTTTTAAGGAGTTGTGCATTGACGCCTCCTCGCGTTGTGACTGCCACCCTGAAGTGGAGACATATGGACGCTTCCTGAATCACTCCAGGAAGCGTCCCAACCTAAAGCCCCAAAGGTTTGACCAGACCTTCCCAGGTGGCCCCAGAGAGCCGTTAGTGTTCCTCGCCCTGCAGAGCATTAAGGTTGGAGAGGAACTCCTCTGGGACTATGGCGTGTCCAGGGCGTCATTTGGAGGAGAAGGACCTTGCCTGGTTGGATCTTACCCGGTAAGAGACAGCCTGACACACACACCCTGACACACACACACACACAATCAGAGGACTGTGCTGGACCCCTAAGGTTTCTTCTCTCCTCTGCAGTGAACACTGTGAGTGTCATCACTACAGCACTGACTCATGGGTATAGACCCTTTTTTTTATCGATGAAAGGCCAAATGAAGAATTTGCCAGGAGAGCAACATTAAAATCATTTTTTTTAAAGCAACCTATCACATTTGTGTAAAATTAATCCTTTAAGTCTTTATCATAGATGGGACATTTCCCCACAAGCTTCAATAATCTTATTTTACTTTGTATTCTTATATTAATTGCAACAATAATTGTTTATGAATTATTTAACATGGTCGCGCTCTATTGTCTTTGAAGTACACTGTTAATTTGAAACCAAAATAAAAATGTCAATATAACTTAAAGTCATAAATGTCCTTTGTGAAAAACAACGTCTTGCTCTGCAATAATGTATTTTTGTTGTTGTTATTTTTGTTTTTTAGGGAAGGACAACTGGGGCCTGTCCTACGAAGCCGGCTCAACCTAACCTGGATATGTTTGAGTTAGCCGGTTGGCCTAATCCAAAACAAACGCGCTCTCGCTAAACTGTCCTACGACGCAGGTTATCAAGTGGATCGCTCAGCCAGCCATGTCCTATCTAGTTAGGTGTTCACATGAGAGGGGTGGGATCTGGAGCATTCGACCAATCACAGACATGGAGAAACCAAGAGCAATGTACTTCACTGCGGAGGAGCAGACAATCATCATGAGCCGCTACGAGGATTTGAAACCAATCATTCAGGCTAAAAGTAGCACACTTGTGGCTGCCAAACGGCGCAAGCAAAGTTGGCAGGAGATTGCGGACTCCATGAATGCGTAAGTAAAATACGTAGGCGCATATATATATATATATTAGGGCTGTCAGTCGATTAAAATATTTAATCGCGATTAATCGCATGATTGTCCATAGTTAATCGCGATTAATCGCAAATTAATCGCACATTTTTGATCTGTTCTAAATGTACCTTAGAGGAATATTTTTCAAGTTTTTAATACTCTTATCAACATATGAGTGGACAAATGTGCTTTGTGCTAATGTTTATTATCATTTGAACAATGACAAATATTCTCATGAAAATTAAACACAACAACCTCTGAACATTACAAATATTCTCCTCAATTCAACCTGGAACCTCTCTCATACAATACAAATTGTGTGTGTGTGTGTGTGTGTGTGTGTGTGTGATCGTTGGAGCTATGTGAAACTCAAGGCATATGCTCGAACGGGAGCTGCCTGGACGCTGCAATCATGTTGCTGCAATCATGAGTGTGCTGACTTTTCGTACAATGTCCCGCTGTCTGCTTCCTGCATCAAGTCAAGTGCTCGGCGCAGTTGTGTGGATAGGGCGCTCCTCTGTTTTCATTCAAACAGCTCCTTATATCCGTTAGCGCAGCTAGCTAGCACCAGATGCTAACAACAACAATAGCCGCGTTCACACTGCGGTACGGTAATGTACGTAAGGTCTCTCTCTCGTTAGCTCGGGCCACACATCAACACACCCTCCCGATGGTCAGTCGGTGCCTGCCGGTGAGCGTGGAAGTGTGGTCTGCCACAAGCGGGCGGCAGGAGCGGGACTGCCAGCAGCATCAGCTTGTAGATGGTATTTTAAACTCGATGCGCTCTGAAACTACGGGGCGGCCGAGGAAAAAAAATACACATGCGTTAATCGCGTTAAAATAATTAGTGGCGTTAATTTTTTTTTGCGTTAACGCGTTATTAACGCAAAAAAACGGATACCTAAAAGACAAATTCCTTTTTTACAGAAAAAGTTAACCAGAAAATACGTTTCTCTTTTTCCTTCAGGAATGGCTGAGAAAATAAAAACTCCAACATAAATCACTCAAGGCCTCTCTGTGTATTGTGCAAATGTCAATGAGATGGCATCTCTGACAGCCCTGCCAGTAGGGTCAACCACATCAGGAGGTTGGGGCCCTCTCCTTCCTCATTGTGGCAATGTTGTGCAGCACAACACAGGCCGTAATGATGCGGCCTGCTCTTCCAGGGGCCACTCTGAGCCCCCGCAGGCAGGTGAATCTGGCCTTCAGTATGCCAAATGTCATTTCGATCTGGACCATGGTTTTGGCATGGGCCACATTGAACTGGTTTGTGGCCCTTCACCAGGGTCAGGATACGGGGTCATAAGGAATGGCTGGCAGGCATAACCCCTGTCCCCGAGCAGCACTCCACTGAAGAGCCCTGAAGATAAAGGAACACTTCCATAAGTACTGTAGGAGCAGACACAGTTGTGGTGGCTTAAAGCCCAGCTCTGCTCCGCGCCGTCCGTTAGATGAGCCTGGTCAGATTAATAAGAGAAGGAGTTCAAAACACCGGCATACAAGTTATAACAATAATCTGATTTTAATGGTAAAACGACACAATACGAAAATACAGAGTGCCCTGTAACAGAGCACTCCGGGCTCCCCGCTCCACTGCCGTGCGATACAGGTATCGGGACCGGCCAGTCAGCAACAGGGGGCCCGTGCATGAATAAACAACAGTATATATGGACCTTTTTGGGGCGGAGAGTCACTGCTTATCTTCCACCGGACTTCACTCCTTTAATTTCCCAGGGAAGGTTTCACACAAACTATTCTTTCTCAAACAATCAAACATTGTACACAGATATATTAGTATCAAACATTGGCCCCAAAAAGAACCTTGAAAAGGACATGTGTGTGTGTGTGTGTGTGTGTGTTTGATAAGAGGAAGTGTGTGTGTGTTGATATCTTAGTCAGGGAGTGTGTGTGTGTCAGGGTGTCTGGGAACGTGTGTGTGTGTTGGTATCTTGGTCAGGGAGTGTATTGTGTGTGTGTGTGTGTGTGTGTGTCAGGGTGTCTGGGAAAGTGTATGTAAGAAGGTTTATGGATTACTTAAAAACAGTCCCAAATAATACCTGTTTACTTTAATACAGTTTAGAACAATACCTGTTTGCTTTAGTACCACAAAAGGCAGTTTAAGAAGCACAAAACAATACGAATGTACAGTTGCCATACCCTGCTCGAGTTTGTGACACAGTGAAGACTCTGTGAAGATCCTCGAGTCATGGACTGACCCAGGCCACTTTGCCACAAGGCTGGTGATGATACCCCTGTGGTCACATGTGGCCTGCAAAAGCATTTGGGGTTAAAAAGCCTACTTCCACAAAAAGAGCATCATAGTCAGTGTAGCATCAGTGTCCATTTGCAATGAGCCCATGTTGTAGATAAAGATAGTCCAAGCCACGTCTGGCCTACCCACAGCCAATCAGCACTTCAGAGCGCAGAGCCGGGAAAGGAGCAATTCCCATAGACCCCCATGTTAAAATGCCCAACTGTACAGCAGAGATAAACATGTTTCTAGCCTGGATCCAATCAAACTTATTCTGGATATAGTTAGATTCCACCTTCATGACAATGGAAAAGGGAGTGCATTTTTTTACCGTGAGTTTTTATAGTAAGTAAAGTAACTTTTGCCGTGAGTGAATGAAAGTATTATTTCTTCTTGAGGTCTGCAGTTTAGCGTGTACACATTTGCTGAATATGAAAACACTCAGTGTGTGCCCACTGTGCGACTGTCAAGGATAAACAACCTGTGGCCCCCGATATATGTCGTATGTATTATTGCTACACAAACATTACATTGCAGTTTAAGTGTCGCCAACTCTGTTTCTTATATGCAAAAAGACTGCAAAATGCGCCTGATTATTTTTAGTATTTTAGATCTTTCCAATCCAGACAAGAGATCTCTCTCCCCCGTCTGTGTGTGAGGGGGCGGGGCAGTTAACACACACGCAGCAACATGCAGCAACACACACACGGAGGAGATGGCGGAGAGAACGCGCTCCGAGGTGTGGTTAAACTATAGCCGTGTCGATGTGGACAATACTCGTTACCAAAAGTGAAATAAGAGTTTAGCATGTAAGGGCGGTAACATGAGCAATTTGTCAAAACATCTTGCAAAAGTGCACCACATTCAGATGGAGAAATGCACCGGGTTCAACTGTCTGTAGTAGCTCTGTAGCCCCATCCACGAGTAACGTTTCCACGTCAGGTGTTATGTATGCTAGCATTAACCAAGCGGCAAACTCTGGGGAACAGCCGGGAAGCCAATACGGAAGTGCCACACACTGCAGTTCATACATGAGCCGCTAGGGACTCGCTGCAGAAAGGAGCAATTTCCATAGACCCCCATGTTAAAATGCCCAACTTTACAGCAGAAAAAAACATGTTTCTACCCCTGGATGCAATAAATATTATTATCGATATAGTTAGATTCCACCTTCATGATTATGAATCTGTGAGTGAATTGTTTTCTAACACGACCCTTTTATTTATATTAGGTCTTAAAGTGTTTGCATAAATTAGGGCGTGGTCACGTTGATGGACACGTACATGCCTCACTGTCAGCTAACAGCAACTTGTCCACTCTGCTAGGCTACAACCATAGAGGCTACAACGTTAGTTATAGTACTGTACTTGACCCTTTAGCTTTAGCCGTGTTCGTGATGATTGTGCCTTTTAGGGAATATTGTTACAAATACCAGACAATTAAAATGTCGTGCTGTGCGCTTGAATGTACTAACAGAACTTCCAAGAAGTCTAAAATGATAATATTATACATGTTAACCCCGTTCGCAGGTGTTTGTGTGCTTGGTAGCTTAGCTTGTTACTTATTAGCCAGCTAAGGACGTAACTCTTTATGCATACATATACATTTTAGTTTATGATGCAGCCTTGGGTAAGACTTTTATAGTCTATGGCTATGACGCCCATAATGCTAAACGGGAGCAAATGTTAATAGGGGTCCCAATTATCCCAGTGGTGGCCGCCGGACCTAACAGAGTCGCAGGGGAATAGCTCCAGCCGGCGTCCCGGAGCTAGCCCACTGCGGCTCCGTTAGGTCCGGGCGGTGGAGTCTGTCTTTTCTCAACGTGTGAATGAGAAGCATTAAGAATAACAAAATATAGCTAATTCTCTTGCAGATTGTCTCATTTGATTATGAATGTAACGTGTGTATAGGGGAACTATACTGTTGGCAGTAACTTGGTATGCATGTATTTCATGTTAGCTTAGCTTCTTAGCCTGAGCTAGCTCTGTTTACTTCCAGTTCGGAGGCAGCAGGTCCCGCCTCGGCTCCGCCTCTTTGCCCTTATTTGGAGCAGGCTGGATTAGACTCTGACGTCACAGTCGAGTCGTTAGTGGCCGACTCCGCCTACTAAGGGCTTCAAGGCTACTCTGCAGAATCCTATGGGTGACGTCACGGACACTACGTCCATTTATATATACAGTCTATAGCAGCAACACACGGAGTTAACTACATTATACAAACATGGGTAAATGATTAGAGGTAACTGAGTTATTTATTTTGTTAAAGTTTCAGCTATTCTGTTTACAATTCTGTCATCAGATACTTAATACGATTTGTTAAAACATTGTACTTTCTTTTGATGTGAAATAATATGTATTTAATTTCAATAAAAAGCATTGTTAGTTTTGTTCACAATTTGTTTAGTTAGTTTACCTTATTTTTTTCTCCAAAAGAACCGATAAAAGTACTGTTAAAGGACCGGATCGATAAGCGCTATCGATAAAAAGTACCGTTAAAACCTTAACGATACCCATCCCTATGTGGATGTCAGTTTTACACACATTCTGAGGCCACCGTGCCTATGTTTTTTGTTTTCACTGCTAATGTATGTTTATGTTCTATTAGTGACATTAAAAAATCATTAATGAAGTTTCAGCTCAGACCCCACGCTTAATATGTCTCCCCCTGGCCCACCTACATTTCTCCAGGCCCACCCACACAATAATTCCTGGCTACGCCACTGCCCTGGAATATAGCATAACATGAATATTTTCCATGAGGGGACGAAGGTTGGGAACAATACAACCCTGCCGCTGTGAAAAAGTAGAGACGAAGGTCACACTTTGCCCAGCGACAAAAAAAGGGGGAACAGCAGCAGCGTGCCAAGAGGCAGGAGAAAGGCGCACAGATGGATCCCTGACGTCACTCACTGAGTGTGTCAGAGAGGAATGGGAGACATCCCTCAAATACAATTGAATAAATGAACAGGGGGAAGACCAAGATGCAGCAGTGCTTCCACTGACATTCCTCCGTGCAAAGCCGTGGAGGAGGAAATTCCTCTGGTGGAGTGCGCACTGATGTTCTCCGGGGGATCCACCCCAGAGGAGACACAGCCTCACATAGCCGTTCTGCAGACAGAGGCTGCCCCATCGAGCGCTCTCTATAAAGAGGCGAAGTCCCTCCCCTTCTGGGAGCCTCCATGGGACCCCGGAAGCGGAAAATTATATATTGAAGTCAATGGCGAGAGAAAAGTTATCTTTTGATCCCGTTTGAATTGTGCCATGAATTACACATATGATGTTTGCCAATCTTAAACAATCATTTCCATGTAAAAAAAGTCACAGTTTGTCGTAGAACTGTTGAAATATAAGACTATGACAAATATGCAACTAGAAATACTACAAATCCCATTCTGGGTCGCGTAAGCGATGTCATATGCGATAATCAAGCCCCCAGGAAGTGCGCCGGAGTCTGATGAGAATATTCGTTGTGGCCAAACGGCGGTACTACACTTCCTTTAGATTGCTGGGCCCGGAAACACTTTTTCCCATTGACTTATATTGGGAAAGAGTGGTCTGTAACTCATTGGATAATTTATTTTAAACTAAATAAACAACCCAGTATGAACACTTGTATAGCCCTGATTAAAAACATTCGTTCCTCAAGTTGTAAAAATGTGCTAATAACGTTATTCTGAGAGTTATTTCCCTCTGCATTATGAACGAGCATCCAACCCACGGGACCGTGCCGCCCCCGGCACGTTCATGTTACGTGTTCAGCACTAGATGCGTTTATCTTTACCCATGGATGCACAATAACAACGGACCCATATCGCGCCAGTCCACGGAGCTGTAATAATGGATATATTGCACATGTTTGCTGTAATTCATCATTTGTAAAATATTATACTAAATGGGCTGTATGATTAAATCTTGTACCGTAAATGTTGTATTAAATAAAGTTAATATTACCGACGTTAGATTAACGTCCCTGTAGCTTATTATTGCACGAAGAAGCTTATTGCACTGTGTATATATATATATATATATAAAAAAGTATATATATATATATAATATACGGTGCAATAACTCTTTCATGCTAAATTAAGCTGTTACAATCCTGTTACAGCTTAATATAAGTACATAACGATTGATGTGGACATTAGCATAATTACTAGCTAGCTGCTAACTGCCGCCTCATTAATATTAAATCCATCATAATAACCAGGGGTTAAATTGGGCCGGGGCTGTCCGGGGCTAAGCACCGGCACATAGGAAAATGCTCTGACTTCATGCCCCTCGCATATTTTTAACAATGTATGCAGCATGCCTATATCATATGTTAACACACAAAATATATACATGTTCAAGGTTCTTAATAAATCAATAAAACACTCTTTCTAGCTGTAGGGAACATAAATAAGATGACGCGACGATGACTTGCACTTTTCAAATCTTTCGCGGGTTTCCCCTTTCTTTATTTTCTTCAAATCTACTTGGCTGATCGGTGACCACACAGTCTCTTCCGTCAGTCACACAGACAGCCAGCAGAGTGACAGGTGAATCCGGGAAAAAGTGTAGAGAAAAATAGGTAATACGCTGGCAGGTTTCTTAACATGAATTTGTCTGATATTCGGGTTTTACGTTCGACTACCATTAAGTTAAATAACGTTTTTTTGTGTGACTAACTTTTGATCAAATCAAGCATTTCTTAAACTAAGAAAAATACACCAGCCAATGGTCGATATTGTTGACTTTATTTTAGAATAGCAGATCTCTGCGACCAGCTATAGTTTGTCGGCTTTGTCAGTGAACGTGTGTCTCTGCTCCGATCGTGAGCTTTACGCAGCAGTTTCAGAGTTTAAAGTGAGGCATAATGCAGAAATGAGTAAAGCAAAAAGGAGGAAAGTTACAGACTTCTTTAAAAGGTATGCAAGACATCACTGCTACTTAGTGTGTCAAAGCCATTTGTATCTTATTTATTCACCATACGTTCCTTTGTTAATTATCCTACATTTAAATGCAGAGTTGAGCAGAACAAGGCAGGTGATGGGGGAGCAGGGCAGCTTGGAAAAGAGAGAGGATCAGAGCAGCATAAAGAAGGGAAGGGAGTGGAGGAACTTGAGGAGAGGAGTAGAGCAGGCTGAGGAGGACAGAGGAGCAGAGCAGTGTAGGAAAGGCTGACAACTTGCCGGACTGCTGGAATCAAAGTGAATTGGAATATTTTACACAGAAATATACATTTCTAATATTTGGAAATAAAAAAAATAGGATGCAAATCATGCAGGGAAGCGGGATCCCTTGGGGCAATGAGAACAGGGAAACAGAGGTACTCATTATCTACTGAATGGCAGAACTGTAGGGTAGGCCCATATGGCAACAGCAATGAGAAGCAAATTAAATATTTGAGAAAGAATATAAATGAGTAAATAGTGTCTCACAGAGTCACAAATTAGCACAGGACATAGTAAAAAGACAAAATGAAGAAGCCTTCAAATCAAGCTTTCTAAAAACTCAAAAAGACATTTTGGCTTCCACCCATAATGTCTTTAGAACGGCATACTACTGTCACGGTCGAGTGAAGGAAGCAGGACCCAAATGCAGATAACTTTTGATAAACCCTTTAATTCAAAGATAATGCCCAAAACACGGAACACTCACCGGTAAACTCAGTCACCAACAAACAACGACCCAACACTGAACACAGAAAGAGACAAGACTAAATACAGGGAGGGGTAATCATGACAACGAGAAACAGCCGGGCAGGGGAGGAGAAACACAAGGACAACAGGTGAACACAATCGGGTAATCAGGGAGGGAAACAGACAGGCAGGACACGGGGGTGAACACTTCACACAATAAGACAGGAAACCCAAAGACAAGAAAAACACCAACACAGACAAAACTACAAACGTGACATAACCTGAGAATTGTGACAGAACCCCCCCCTCAAGGGACGGATTCCAGACGTCCCTAAAAAAAACAAAACCCCACAAAAGTCCAAAACCCCAAGCAGGGTGGGCGGAGGGGGTCCGGAGGACGGGTCTTGGGCTGACAGCCCAGGAACACAGCGGAGGACCAGGAAGGGGTCTCGGGCGGACGGCCCCGGGGACAAGGCAGAGAACCAGGAAGGGCTCTCGGGCGGACGGCCCGGGGTCAAAACAGAGTCCAAGGTGGGGACCATGCAGGACCTAAGGCAGCGGCAGGAAGAGTCAGGGGGCCGGGTACGAGGGCGAAAGCAACGGCAGGAAGAGTCAGGGGGCCGGGCCCGAGGGCGAAGACCGCAGCTCTCAGGGGGGCGGGCTCGAGGGCGAAGACCGCGGCTCTCAGGGGGCCGGGCTCGAGGGCGAAGACCGCGGCTCTCAGGGGGCCGGGCTCGAGGGCGAAGACCGCGGCTCTCAGGGGGCCGGGCTCGAGGGCGAAGACCGCGGCTCTCAGGGGGCCGGGCTCGAGGGCGAAGACCGCGGCTCTCAGGGGGCCGGGCTCGAGCCGGTGTCGACCGGACAGGATCAGGAGGCCGGGCAGGAAAGCGCTGATGGGACAGCTCCGGAGATCGGGCAGGACCCGGTGTCAGCCGGACAGAAACCGGCGCCGGTCGGACAGGCTTCGGCAGGATCCCCCACGGAAAAGGACCAGGAGTTGGCAGGAACCCCGGTGAGACCGGTGATGGACATGGGGCTGGCAGGGCCCCTGGTAGAACCTCCAACGGCACGGGATATAGGGTTGGCAGGACCCCCGGCAGGGGAGCAGACGGCGGGACCTCCAACGAGACCGGACCTAGGGTTGGCAGGACCCCCGGCAGGGGAGTAGACGGCGGGACCTCCAACGGCACAGGACACAGAGTTGGCAGGACCCCCGGCAGGAGAGTATTCTTCGGGACCTCCAACGGCACAGGACACAGGGTTGGCAGGACCCCCGGCAGGGGAGTAGACGGCGGGACCTCCAACGGCACAGGACACAGAGCTGACCGGACCCCCGGCAGGGGAGCAGACGGCGGGACCTCCAACGAGACCGGAACTAGGGTTGGCAGGACCCCCGGCAGGAGAGTATTCTGCGGGACCTCCAACGGCACAGGACACAGGGTTGGCAGGACCCCCGGCAGGGGAGTAGACGGCGGGACCTCCAACGGCACAGGACACAGGGTTGGCAGGACCCCCAGCGGAACCTCCAACAACACTTGCGTAGGGGCTTGAATTGGGAATGGAGAGGGAACTCGAGCGGAGACTTGAGAGGAGACTGGAGAGGGGACTCCAGAGGGGACTAGAGAAGGGAACACGAGAGGGGACTTGAGAGGGGACCAGAGGAGGGACCAGAGGAGGGAACTCGAGAGGGAAACAGAGAGGGAACTCGAGAGAGGGGACTAGAGGAGTAACTAGAGAAGGGAACTGGAGAGGGGACTCGAGGAGGGACTAGAGGAGGGCCTAAAGGAGGGACTAAAGGAGGGAACTTGAGAGGGGACTCGAGGGGGAACTGGAGATGGAAACAGAGAGGGGACTCGAGAAGGGACTAGAGGAGAGACTAGAGGAGTAACTAGAGAAGGGAACTCGAGGAGGGACTAGAGGAGGGACTAAAGGAGGGAACTCGAGAGGGAACTCGAGGGGGAACTGGAGAGGGAACTTGAGATGGAAACAGAGAAGGGACTCGAACAGAGACTAAAGAGGGGACTAGAGGAGAGACTAGAGGAGGGACTAGATGAGTAACTAGAGAAGGGAACACGAGAGGGAACTCGAGAGGGGACTCGAGGAGGGACTAGAGGAGGGACTAGAGGAGGGACTAGAGGAGGGAACTGGAGAGGGAAACAGAGAGGGGACTCGAGAAGGGACTACAGAGGGGACTAGAGGAGAGACTGGAGGAGCAACCAGAGAAGGGAACTCGAGAGGGAAACCAAAGAGGGGACTCGAGGAGGAACCAGAGGAGGGAACCCGAGATCGGACTGTGGCAGCTGGGACCAGCTCTGGGTCTGGAACCAAGGCAGCTGGGGTCGGGACCATGGCTGCTGGGGCCAGAACTGGGGCTGAAACCATGGCTGCAGGGACCGGAATTGAAGCCAGAATCATGGCTGCTGAAGCCAGAATCCTGTCTGTAAGATCCAGCTCTGAAGCCGGAAACATGGCTGTAAACGGCGCTCTTGGAGCCGGGACCATGGCCGCTGGGGCCGGCCCTGGAGCTGGAAACATGGCTGTATGATCCAGTTCTGGAGCCTGGCTCATGACTGTGCGGGGCGGTCTTGGAGCCGGAAACATGGCTGCGGGAGCCTGTACTGGGACTGGAACCATGGCTGCTGGGGCCTGTACTGGGACTGGAACCATGGCTGCTGGGGCCCGGGCTCGTTGCCTGGCCTTGCGACGACTCCTCTTAGCAGCCGCCTGAATGCTCCGTGGGCCTCCATAAGCCTGACGAGTTCCAGCGTATGACTCTAGAACAGGAGCAGGAACTGGGGCAGAAGCATGGGTTGACCCCAGGCGGACCACTCCGAGACGTCTGTAGTCAGCAGGCTGGAAATCACACCTCCAGAGGAAGTCCAACATCCAGTCAGGCAAGTAAATAAATACAAGAAGGGGTAATCATGACAACGAGAAACAGCCGGGCAGGGGAGGAGAAACAAAAGGACAACAGGTGAACACAATCGGGTAATCAGGGAGGGAAACAGACAGAAAGCAGACAGGCAGGAAACGGGGGTGAACACTTAACACAATAAGACAGGAAACCCAAAGACAAGTAAAACACCAACACAGACAAAACTACAAACGTGACATAACATGTGAATTGTGACAACTACATTGCAAAAAATAACCGGCCATACTCAGTGAAGAGGAATCCCTCTTTCAAAATGTCAATGTTCTTGATACAAAGACATGGCCAAGCCCTCTACCATTAATGTATGGTGAGTGTGAAATAAGAGAGCTATGCACTCTTTTGAAAATCGGATTCTCTGGTGTTAAGCAAAGTTATAGGGACTTTAAGGAGAATGCCAGTGTGCCGATGCACATGTCCCTTCTAAAGCTTAAGAATGCAGTGGATACCATTGCTGTGAGCAGTGCAGAGTGTGAGAAGGGTTTCTCAGAAATTAATGCAGTTGTAACACCAATGCGCTCACAATTGAAAGCTCAAAATGTCTCTGCTCTAATGTTCATTCAAATGGTTGGACCTCCTCTTACCTCTTGGGACCCCACAAAATATGTGAGGAAGTGGGTAGCTACCAGAAGGTCTGCAGCATCAAGCCTGTAGACGAAGATGCACGACTACACAGGCTTCCCCCTATCAGCCCATCTGGGATTTGATGAAGTTGCTGGTCGTACATTCAATGTTGTTGAACTGCTTATATTGATGTGGACTTTCATTCCTCAATCAATTCAGATAATATGTCTCTGTACTTATATAGTTATTTTTTAATGTTCTTGAGTAAGTGTGCAGAGAAATGTTGACTTAAAATGGCAATTTGAAGGTCTGTAATTTGTGAAATATGTTTGTGTATATATTAATAATTTCAAATGTAAATTCATTCCAGTTCAATAATACTAATAAAAAGACGGTCTATTTGACATACTTTCTCGACTGGTGGCATGAAATAGTGCATCTGATACAGGAGCAGCTGTTTTAGGATTGGGCATCATATATTGCCCCACAAAAAAACAGCCCCCCCCACATATCAAATCCCAATTTAACGCATGGTGCTGTTATGTGTACGCAAATTGACGTGCTTGATGTGAACGAGCATTTTGGTTAAAGTTGCGCATGCGCTATGAGCGCGTACTACAGCGTGTATACGGGTACTTCTCAGGCATGCCGGGTAATCTGTGACGTTTCACTTTCTCAAAAGTTGGGCCATTTTATCATCATGCGCTAATGAGCAACTCTCATAGGAATGAATGAGGCCCCGCCTCCCATGCTGTATCCAGTTCTTATTACACATCCATGGCAATTAAAGCAAAGAAGAAGATCTCATAACTGATTTACTCCCTCCAATAAATATAAGAGATTGCTCCAATAAATTCACTTTTACAAGATGCCTGTGTGCTTTGTACCAGGTTGGAATCACAAAAGTGATCATACCATTTGCTCGTTCTATTGCTTCCCGTCTGATGAAAGGACCAGGAGTCGTTGGTCCAAACATATCAGGTAATATACATGTTTTGCATGGAACATAGTCAAGCTAGCTACCTAGCTAGTAGCGAGCACGTTAGTTAGCATCACATTACTTAGCCTTGTCATTTGTCATCTTAACATGAAGTAAACCAAAATGTTAAACAGTAAGAGTAGTCATGATGGTAAGTATTTTGTGAAACATTTGAAGAGTAGCCTATCGCCCCACTCCACCAGGTGCTAAGGGGGCATGAGGTAGGCCACATTAGCGTCGGCGATCTTTTCTACTTAATGCTATCTGCACAAATGGTTAACATTGAACATTAAAAGATCAGGCAGTTCAGGGAGCGTCGAAGGAAGGCAGGCAGCTTTGCATGACATTCTTCTGGACGTGTTTCATTGTGATGATAGTGAGGGTGAGTCAATCTGTTTGTTGGAAAGACAGTAGTTGAGTGATTACTGAGAGCAAATTATTCAAAGAGATAATTATTCAAAATGTTGTTACTGACCTTTTTCTCTTTTATTTCCTTTCCCTCACCTGTAACTCTGATGAGACCTTGAGGAACATGCACACTGGACTGACCTGCTCTGGCAACCTGATTTCCACTGTACGTAATAGTATTTTGTTATGGTATATTATTTATATACATCAAAGGCACAATGCACCCCCCAGAGACACACATGTATTGAGTGTGATATTTTGCATAGGTCATGTGAAATCATCTTTACATACTAGAAAACTGTAGGAGCGGCAACTTGTTTTGAAATTGAATTTTTAATATCCGATAATAAAGTTGATCTGTTTTCTTTATTTGTCTCTCTTCCCAACTCCATCCATCACCATTCTCTGTTCCTGCAGGTCCTGCTTGGGTGTAGTATTTTTCCAGGAGGAGGAGATTTCCATGCCATGCAGGGTCTTTGGGGATGGGGATGATGATCGCCTTCTTCATGGTCCACACAACAAAGTATCAGAGACTCCGGTCTGTGATGTGCAGCTGCCCTTGGACCTGGTGCCAGTATGGGTGATTCTCCTTGAGAACATAAGACCCACCCTCCTCACGGAGACAGAAGGATGGTAACTGGACTGCCTCCGCGATGGTCATGTTCTTCTGGCTGTGTGGACACTTCACCTCCATGAGAGACGCGCATGGAGTGGATGAAAGTCCGACCGCAGCACAGCACCAAAATTGCTGGCTGTCAACCTGCCCTGTCCGTGTAACTGCCACTGAGGATGTGTCCGCTGTACTACGGTGGCTGTCTGGATGGCAGCTTGCTGGTCTCTGCTCAGTCGCATTGAGGCAATAATTGCCTCAAGCCCCCGACCCCTATGCCCCTTCACCAGCTCCGGCACGGTGACAATGGCCTGATGTTGAGGCCACGGCTCTGGCTCAGGTGACAAAAGCCATGCCATGTCTGAACCAGTCTACATCCTCAGTGGCGATGTTTCTGGCCAGTGGGTTGTATGTCTCCTCTCGCCGTTGGTAAAGTTGAGACACCGGCTGGACTACTTTTGAAGTGCCAGGCACTCAACATCTGTGGAGCTGATCTGCCACATGGCAAATATTGCCAATGCTGCAGCGTGGCTGCATTTGTACATCCTCCGTGCACAATCACAGACAGCGCTCTGCATCGCGCCATCGTCTCCCATGCTGATCTGTAAAAATAAAGTAAGCACCATGTTTGTTAGCATGCTATAATAGATTGAATGAGCAATAATACAAGGATGGTCCGGATCTGGGGGTGGGAGGGGTTATTTTTCCATAGTTTTGTCCTCGTCTGATTGTTGTCGTTTCTTTTTTCTGTAATTTGTGTTGTATTGGTTGTGATTGTACATTGTATGTGTATGAATACATTTTTGAAAAACATTTGATAAAAAAAAATGGATTTGGTCAGTAAGTAGTTTATTAATTAATCAATGCTCTCTACATTAGGAAAACACATATCAGTGTACCAGAGGGAGTCACACACAGCTGTGCCTAGATAACAAAACAAATTCAAAAGATAACCAAAATCCTTGAATCTACACACAGCAAATAAACTCAAATGACACAACGAGATGTAAAAAGGAGATCACACATACAGTATAGTCGATATCAAACTGGCCGCTTCAATCTGAAGAGCAACTCAAACAAAACATGGGATACACAGAGACCACGAAGTTCTTAAGGAGAAAACTAGTTGCTAAAACAAAACACGTTAGTGTACCTTGTTAGCTAATGTTAGCTAGCTGACATTAACGTTAAACATTGTACTCATTACTCACCGAAACCTTGTAAAGCCGGTCCCGCATGCTGGCTCTTAAAGAACCGACTAACTCCCCTTTCGTGTATGTACAGTTCTCAACATTCCCAGACTTGAAGTGATTTTCAGTTCGTTTTATACTTTTGGCCTCATTCTGAAAGAAATAGGTGAAATGTGCTAACATGACGGCCATCTTTGTGATGGTGACGCGTATTGTGCGAGACCAGAGACCTGTAGTTCACTCAGCAGTTTCACACAAAAAAATGGGTAACTTCACAGTTTTACGACACATTTTTATTTTTTTGACTTGCAAAATGTTCTTTTAAATTGACAAACATCATATGTGTCATTCGTGGCACAATTCAAACGGGATCGAAAGATTACTTTTCTCTCTCCATTGACCATTGACCGCTTCCGGGGTCCCATGGGTCGGAAGTAGATGGGCGGGACTTCGCCTCTCTATAATGCACAAACAGGCGCTGGGAACGGCGCAAAGCAGGCGTGCGTGCCACATAGCAGGACAGCGCGCGCACGGGACAGAGGAGATGAGACGTGGCTTCCTCTTCCGACCTGTGAGGAGGAGGAAAGAAGCCATCCAAGGCAAGTGTGCCAGAAGCGGGGGGGCCAATGCCCCCCCGACTTTACAGCCCTACCCCACATTTTCGCAGCAGCAGATGCTGCGGAACACTGTACACATCCCATTTCAATAATTCCCCTCTACTCTAAAGTCGCATCTAAAAAGAACGCCATCTGATCTAGCTGTGTATATTTTGTTATTTTTGATTGTTATATTCAATCTCATTAGCTACAGGCATTTTTGAAGCTTGTAAAGGGAAGAACACAGCTCGCCTCTCACTCGCCACTCTGCTCTTCCACAGCGCCGCTTCCCCTCCCTCCGGCTGACATTATGAATGTAAGGCATAGTAATCATAGATAACACGGCAGGGTCCGTTAGTTTGTTTTCATCTGATTTCAAATAAACAAAGTCTTGGCTTTCAGAATATTAAACTTGTTTCAGCAAATTCAGATGATAAATACAGCTTTGAAGCTTTTAACGGCATAATTACAAGCGGAGAACGGAGTAACTTGACGTCACAGCAAGCATAACAACAGCCGGTGTTTCTCCTGAGAGTTTTCCCCGAGAAACAAACGCAAAAATACACACACGTATACACACACACACACACACACACACTCGCCAGCTTCCCCCAGACCAGTAATCCAAACTTAGATATCTTCCCTCCGTACTACTTTGATCATTTGTTCCGCTAATAATCAATCAGATCGATCCAGAGAAGGGTAGAAGAGGAAACTTTAAAAGGCCTTTTTCTCAAAATGATGACTCGGTGACAGTCATTATATAATGCGACATATTTTGCTTAATATAGTACAAAAACAATCCTGATATCATTAGAAAGCTAGGAATCTCCTATTTCCAACAGTGTATGCAACTCAAAATGTGTCTTCGGATCAATGCGACTGATTTCGATGGAGCAGATCACTTTGTATTAGGTAAAATACAGCAGGTAGACATAACAGGAAGAATATGTACATTTTAATCCAATCAAATAGGACATTGTCACACCATTCAAATGTATCCATGTACATTACAACCAATAACAAAGCTTAGATGTGTTTATTTGTTACGTTGTTCTGTGTGTGTCAGCCGTTGACCTAGATAGATGAACTTGCAAACATGTCAGAAGAACCGGCGCATAAGAAAACAAAATACAGTCAAACTAAGCTGAAATTCAACAACTTGAATGTCACATCCTTGACATCCACAACTCCGGAGCCTGGCCCTTCAACCATAGAACGAGCGCAGCCAGATGAACCCCAGCAGCAGCTCTGCAGCCGCAGAGGCTGTCAAAAGCCGCCGGCATCGTTGATCCGAAACAGGCTGGTTCCGACTGCATGGAGGTTTGTTGTCGGGACACTGTGGTGGGCAAATACAAGCTTATTTGGGCAAAGAGAAAGGTACTTCAGTGCAGAATGGTACAAAAACAGAGAGTGGTTAATTATTTGCAAAACCACTAAACGAGCCTTCTGTGAAATATGCAGATGTGCTGCTGTCAAACGGCTAGTAACTTTCTCCAAATGTGGAGATGACAGCTTTGTAAATATCGAGTTAATAACTGGAACTTTTCACAGAGCTTACTTCAGTCAACCACCAGTTAACATTCAGCTTGTCAAACAAGAGTGTAGCATACAAAAAAAAAGATGGAATGAGCAACTGCGCTGTCATATGTGTGGGCTGGTCTGTATAGTTTAATTTACAGGAAAGGAGTGAGCAGAGGGTGGAGTTGTCCATTCTTGTTCTGTTTTCTCTGACTATCTTCCCCCTGAAGACCCTCTCACTAAAGAGACACGTTACATGGAAACCAAACAATGGTGTAGCTGTATTGAAGTCCGAGTGGAAACAGTAACATTTGGTGCGTTATGTTAGAATGAAACAAATCAGATTTAGTCAGAAATCGGGAGAAATGCGGGATAAATATGACCCCGGGAGGAAAACGCGAGTCTCCCGCGAAAATCGGGAGGGTTGGCAAGTAGGCTATGTCACATACACACACTAGGGCTGTGCATCTTCACTGGTCTTACGATTCGATTCGATTACGATTATCCTGTCAACGATTCAATTCGGTTCGATATCCCGGTGCATCCCGGTGCATCACGATTCATACCAATGCGTTGCATCCTCAATTTTCTATATTACTGCACATGGCTTATTTTTCATCAATGCATACATGCAGTAAATACATATGAACTCTCTTTTTATTATTTAGAAAGTGCTTCAGAAATCAATAACATAAATGTCTTGATATTAATTTATAAACCAAAATAAATTAATTGTGTAGGTCTAGCCTCCCTATATCTGTGTGTGAAGTTGTTCTATCCTCAAAAACAAAAAGCTAATTCTTCTGCAGTCTAGCTGCAGCTTCTAGCCACGGCCTTCTGTTAAGAAAGGACACTGGATGTCCTGAATGTGGCATCACACACAGGACTTGAGTCTGAACACAGCAGACAACAGGAATATTAACAATAGCATATACAAACTAAAATAGTGCATGTGGGTGCACACTTACATTCTCTGTCTTACTGTTACATAAATCCCATGAATGTATGAGATTAAATTCGCTTCATTATATCTCAGTGATTAAGTGAATAACAAAGTTTCTATCGGGTCACTGTCAGCCTGTCACTCATTATTTCCAGGGAGGGGGCGGGGCTTGGAGGAACGGAGGAGACGGAGCTTTTTTCCTCCTGCCTTCACAAACTTCACACACGTATATATCGTCTGAAAATGGCTTGAGGACATTCATACTCTGCAATCCAAGACTTGATTAAATCCACCAAAAACCTGACATGATTGTAACGTGATTATTTTTGAAAAACATAAATCCCTGTCTGTGTCTCTGAGCCGCAGCGACACGGAGTGATTTGGAGCAGGTCATTCTGCTGCTGGTTCTGGACTGGAATGTGTTGGTGGATAAAGCAGACTGCTCCGTGTTCGGTGTTGCTGTGCTGCTGTCACGTCTGCTCTCTGATCTCTGCGTCACCGACCGATTTGATATTAAAGTGACAGAAAAAAACGTTATAGTAAAGCCGCGGCCGGAAAATCAGGAAGCAACGTTACTACTCTATAACCGATTATCTTCCGTCACTGCATCGAGACCGAATCGTCCACGTCCGCATCGCAATGCATCGTAAAAACGATTATTTTCAACACCCCTAACACACACACGCACTTTTTGGCCCCCCCACTTCTGAAATGAATCCGGCGCCGCTGATCCAAGGTGATCACTCTTGACCTTTGGCATTAAAGCCGGGTTAGGGCGTAAAACAGCTGAACTGCCATCTCCTTGGATCCTGAGACATGACGGAGTCACAGAGAGAGCAGACAAATCACTCACCCTTTTCGCTGATGTTAGAGCCAAAAGTAATAGCCTAATACTTTGGCTGATAACAGTTTAAGGGGAACCTGATTTAAAGTTTCAAATGGGGCTTTGCTTAGTGCGCGTAAACACCAAAGCCAAATCCCACTGAGGCGCCAGTGTGCGTGAGGCGCCAGTGTGCGTGTGCGTGACACAGGTCTGAGTCTCCTTATTCCTCGCATGAAACGGCTCGGTAGCTGCTGATCGCTCCCTCCGCCTGGGAGAGAGAGTCCCCGCGCCACGGAATTTCCCACGGTCTGCTTGACAGTGTACGCTGTAGGCATGGAAACCAGGACCCTCCTGTGCGCTCCGGGGCTATCAGGACCGCCGATAGCCGCTTCTCCCGCACTCGGTCCAGGAACCGAGGGGTCAGCGGAACTGGTGGGAAAACCGTATAACACGCATGGAGTGGATCCTGCGCTCTGTGAGCACCTCTGTTCAATTTGCCGGGAATATACATTGCTCTGATGGAGAGCAACGTGTGTGTGTGCGCGCCCAGAACAGCAGCCGTCTGGCTGCATTCAGAAACTGCGCAGATCGTACTCCTCCCTGGCGATTGAGGTAGGCTGCCATGGCCTGTCATGTCATGCCATGGCCTGTCAATCAGTGTTAATTTCGTCAACGAAAACTATGACGAAAAATGTTCGTCAACAACGTTTTTTACATGACTAAGACGAGACGATGACGAGCTAAAAATAGATTCTTGATTACGAAAACTATGACGAAATGTATATTTAGTTTTCGTTGATGAGACGGGACTAAGGTGTTAATGGTGGACTATCGGACATTCAAAATGCAGCACATTTTCCCCCAAGTGTCCATCTTGTCTGTCAAAATGCATCTTACGTTTCTAACTTGCAATCAGGGCTGGCCCTAGACTTATGGGGACCCTAAGCAAGCTTTGGCTTGGCCCCCCCCCACGTACGTCCCCACTACACACAACACGGAACCAACTTTTGTCTTATGATGTTAGCATAAGCACACATAATGTATAAGTAACCATGTAAACACCGTGGACATAACATCCTCTAGGGGGGTCCGGGGGCATGCCCCCCGGAAAGATTATTTTTTTTAAATATTGAAGTTAAAAGCATCAATCTGGTGCACTTTGAGAGCAAAATGCAAAAAAAGAGGAGGGTGGGTCTTATGGATACATCTCTCAACACCCATATGAAACAGAACTGTGAACAGATTGTTCTTTATGGATATTTTACAAATCACTTAAACTGTATTCTTGTTTTGTCATATCGTATTTCATACCTGTTTTTAATGTATTCTCTCTGGCTGTCCATCTCATAATGTTCACATACTGTAGAAACTAGCTGTCAATAGGAATATCATTCAGAAGAATTATAATTTCTCGCAAAAATGTCATAAAAAGAGGTTGCACATTTAAATTCAGGTGTTGTTATGGCAACGTCAGTGGCCAAACAGCCACATTTACTGTTGCAAATACGTTAAAACATGCTGTTGACACGCAGTGGCAACTATGCCACCTTTTCGGCTGACTTTTTCTCAGAAATACTGTCACATAACATCCAACTGTGTACTGTAAGGTTGCTTCATGTCGAACAGTAAGTCAACATTTCCCAGAGAGCTTTCTTTAAAATCACCAGGTAACGTTAAAAAACATTACATTTAGATTGTATGACAAAGTGTTTATTTAATATATCTGGCTAGCTATAGCTACTTGCTAACGGTTTAGCTTACCCCCGCGATTCAAAATAACGTCAACGTAGCTGTAATTTATGCTTTGCTTACATGTTCGCATAACTTGGAAGTGTACTGACATTTACATACCTTGTTTACCTGGCTCAAGTGGTGGCTCTGGGGTTGTTGTGTGAGCCACCACTTGAGAATTGTCATCTTTTTTAAGAAAAATGTTTCTTATGTCCATCTTCAAAAACTCTTGAGTCCGACTGACAGTTTATTTTAAAGAGCAACTTGCAGGTTAGACACACCAGTGAATAAATGTGTACGAAAATTATGTATACACTAGATTTTCAAATAAATATACAGAAATATACACTACAGCAGGGGTCGGCAACCCCTAGCACCGTAACCAGTGGCACACTAGGAATACGTGGAATAAGTGTGCAAAAATATTTAAATTGTATTTTCGGATCCTGAACGAGACCGCTGCCGGAGCGCGTCTCCCCGTTACCTGCAGAAGGAAGCCATGCACGCAGCACAGCACCGCTCTCTTTAACTCCAGGTGACTTTCTGCCGCTTTCCTCCGTGGTGCAGTGCTGATCGTTTCACCGCGGAGGAAAGCACTTCACTAATTGCAGTACCCATAAGGAGCTGTACAAATGCAGCAGTTTTTGCGTGGCTGTGTCTTTAGTTGAAAGCCCAGTGACGATCTGCTCATCTCTCATCGAAATAACATGCTAAAAAGGGGTGGACTGGTCATCGGTGTGTTGAACCTTCCTGTCGGCTCCCAGACCGTAGTCGAGGAGGGCAGAAGCAACAAGCTTCAGGTTCAATAACCCACTTCATATCAAAAAGGTTGCCGACCCCTGCACTACCGTGACATCTGGCGTCGTTTTTGGAGGACATTTTTACTAAAAAAAGCCTCCCCA
>CM070483.1:35182266-35231982 GCA_036324585.1 Champsocephalus esox | reverse complement strand
TCAGGTAGCCGCAGCTTTGCCTACCCCTGCCACTGGTCCGCTTCACCGCCTTCAAGCCGGTTGTCAAATATATCAGAACCTGGCCCGAGGGGGCACTCTCACAACTGCAAGACTGCTTCGAACACACAGCATGGGACATATTTGAACAGACAGACTTGGAGGAACACACAGAGGCTGTCTTATCCTACATCAAGTTCTGCACAGACATTGTAACTGTGGAAAAACGCATTCGGGTCTACCCTAACCAAAAACCATGGATGACAAGAGCGGTGCGGTCTCTCCTGAGTTCCTGTGACACAGCCTTCATGTCGGGGGATGCAGCACAATACAGCTTGGCAAGGGCGAATCTGAGGAGAGGCATCAAGGCTGCAAAGGAGAAAAGGGAAAAGTGGAGGAGAATCTCGCTCATAACAACACACGGTGTGTTTGGCAGGGCCTTCAACAGCTAACCAATTACAAGGGCAAAACATCTGGCACTACTAGAGCTGACGCCCACCTTGCAGAGGAACTAAACCACTTATTTTCCCGCTTTGAGGCTAGCAGACCCCCCCACTTTTCTATTCTGCCTCAAAGCTTGTACTGACCAGCTTTCAGGGATCCTGACCAGGATATTCAACCTGTCCCTGTCACAAGCTTGTATTCCATCCTGTCTGAATACGGCTACCATCATTCCTGTCCCCAAAAAGACACCAGTCAGAGAGCTCAACGACTACAGGCCCATAGCCCTAACATCGGTTAATTTTGAACAAACCTTTTTTTTTATTTTCACGGTCTCTGTTGAAAGATGTTAACTATGGAATATGATTCATCGGTGATGACATGTTTCGAAAGACTAATAGCCGACTACATCAAAGCCAGCCTCCCACCCTCCCTCGACCCTCATCAGTTCGCCTATAGAGCCAACAGATCCACGGATGATGCCATCGCCATGGTCCTTCACACAGCTGTGAGCCACCTAGAAGGCCCAGGCAACTATATTAGGATGCTGTTTGTCGATTTTAGCTCAGCTTTTAACACCATCATACTAGTGGAAAAACTACCAAGCCTAGGTTTCCCCCCATCTTATGCGCCTGGATTAATAATTTCCTTACAGACCGCCCTCAGACAGTGAAAATAGGCCCTTTTTGCTCCTCCACCCGTACCCTCAGCACTGGCTCCCCGCAGGGCTGCGTGCTGAGCCCTCTACTCTACACTCTCTACACACACGACTGCTCTCCCATTCACCCCTCTAACTCCATTATCAAATGTGCAGATGACACCATTGTGGTCGGCCAAATACATAAGGGAGACGACGAGTCGGCATACAGAGAAGACATCCTGAAGCTGTCTGTGTGGTGTTCATCAAATAATCTGTATCTGAACACAAGTAAAACAAAAGAAATCATCATAGACTTCAGAAAGCACCGTCCAGAACCCGCCCCCCTTCACCTCAATGGAGAGAGAGTGGAGAGGGTCTCCACCTTTAAGTTCCTGGGGGTACACATCTCGGAGAGCCTCAGCTGGACAGCAAACACCACTGCAGCAGTTAAGAAGGCCCAGCAGCGACTACACTTCCTGAGGGTGCTTCGGAGAAACCGACTTAACAAGAAGCTGCTGGTGTCCTTCTACCGGGCGACCAACGAGAGCGCGCTGTCATACTCCATCTCGGGGTGGTATGCAGGATGCTCAGCGGCGGACAAGAAAGCCCTGCAGAGAGTGATCAGGATGGCAGAGAAAACCCCTGCCCTCTCTGGAACACATCTCCACCTCCCCCTCCCCCTGCCCTCTCTGGAACACATCTCCACCTCCCCCTGCCCTCTCTGGAACACATGTCCACCTCCCGCTGCCCTCTCTGGAACACATCTCCACCTCCCCCTGCCCTCTCTGGAACACATCTCCACCTCCCCCTGCCCTCTCTGGAACACATCTCCACCTCCCCCTGCCCTCTCTGGAACACATCTCCACCTCCCCCTGCCCTCTCTGGAGCACATCTCCACCTCCCCCTGCCCTCTCTGGAACACATCTCCACCTCCCGCTGCCCTCTCTGGAACACATCTCCACCTCCCCCTGCCCTCTCTGGAACACATCTCCACCTCCCCCTGCCCTCTCTGGAACACATCTCCACCTCCCGCTGCCCTCTCTGGAGCATATCTCCACCTCCCCCTGCCCTCTTTGACTGCAGATCAAGAGGTCCCCAGTTCAAATCTGGGTGCCCCCTTTGTAAGTGTTCTTGCCTTTAAAATGGTATGTTTGAAATACTGTGAGAACTACGGTGATCGTATAGTGGTTTTGACGGCATAGACGACCGCAGCTGCTTGTGGGAACAGGCAGCCCCTGCACGTGGCCCGACACCAGCCGGTTGGTGGAGGATATTTTCATCCTCCTCTGCCAGCTGAACCCCAGCAGACAGTGGGGGTTCCTCCGGAGCCGCTGGACTCTGGTGATCATGGCATACGTGAAGTGGATGGAACATTTGTTTTTCTATCTGGTCCAGACAGGTTGCATGCGGTAGCACCTGGATTGGGAACCTGGTAAGATGGTTTCCTCACTCTACATGTTACTTCATCCCTTATCATTGCCTTATACTGCTCTCTAGTGCTACACCACAGTTCTGGGGGCATGTTTTCAATGGTGTCGAGTGCCATTCTCACCCCCTCCGACGCCACTCTGTCCGCACGGTACCGGTCCATTGGATGCCAATGCCTCCCATGTTGAGAAAACTGAGGACACATAAAATACAATAATACAGTTAGATGAATCACATATTGAAGCTGGACAGTTAAAAGAAACAGTCTTTGATTTGTGATCAGGGAGGGAGACAATCCTCCTGATTCTTCCTCCTTTTCTCTCTCGTTGTGTCTCTTGCACCATACTGAATGTCTGTGTGGTGATTGGATACAACCTGTCCTTGTCGCTAGGCACTGATTTGCCCGTTGGGTCTGGGCCCTGAGTGGTCAAGTCGTCTGCGCTGCATACGACTGCATGCGACTGCATGCGATGGTTTTGTTGTGCATTGTTTTAGTGAGTTTCTCCTTTATAGTCAAGTTCATCCTCTCAACCTGGCCTGAGCTCTGTGGGTGATAGGGAACATGCAATTGCCATTTGAACCCTAACACTGTGGCTAGACTCTGGGTTATCTTAGAAACGAATGCTGGACCTCTGTCACTGTTCATTCCTGTGGGCACACCAAATCTAGGGATAACATCTTTGAGAAGACACTTTACAACTGTTCTAGCGTCTTCTTTTCTAGTAGGGTAGGCCTACCCATTTGGAGAACTGGCACACTATTACCAAAAGATATTTGAATCCTTGCCATGGTGGCATATGTGAAAAGTCAATTTGCATATTAACAAAGGGCCCCGAGGGGGGCGGTAAGTGTTCATGCTGAATTTGACCACTTCTTCGTCTTGTCTGCTGGCATATCATACATCTGTCTACAAGGGTCTGTGTAGCTAGTGTGATGCCTGGAGCAAACCATTGGGACCTTATAATCCCATTCATCCCTCCTTTTCCTACATGTGATTTGCCATGTGCAACATGTGCCAAAACATGGAGGAACGAACGTGGACAGACCATCCGTCCGTCTGGGTGGAGCCACAAGCTGGACTCAGCGTCAAGTGTACAACCTCGTCTTAGCCATAAATCTTTCTCCCTAACATCAGCGCGGGCTTGCATGTCCGCGACATCATTAAAGGAAGGCAAAGAAATGGGCTCTGCGGGTTGTGTTGAGGGGCATTGGAGCACCATGGAAGAGGAGGAAACTGCTGCTTGGTTAGCCGCGGTGTCGGCTAACGCATTCCCACGCGAAATAGGATCATCAGAATTTGTGTGAGCAGCGCACTTAACTACTGCTAGCTGTGCAGGGAGCATGATAGCGTCTAATAGCTCAGCTACTAACGCATGATGTTGAATAGGCTTACCGGCCGATGTTAAGAAACCGCACATTTTCCACAAGACACCAAAATCATGGCACACACCAAATGCATACCTGGAGTCTGTTAAAATGGTTGCAACTCTACCTTTAGCCAAAATACACGCCCTCAGCAGAGCATACAACTCTGCAGCCTGAGCTGACGTGCCATTTGGCAAGGCCCGGCTTTCTAAGACTTCCCAGTCGTTCACAACAGCATAGCCTGCTAAGTGTACTGTGTCAGACGGCCTGCTCGCAGACCCGTCTGTGTATAGAATCATATCTGAATTAGGGATAGGAGTTTGCAACATGTCAGTTCTGGTGGAAGAAGACATGTCAATCGTTGTGACGCAGTCATGTGTGATTTCAAAATCTGGAATCGGTACCAGCATAGCTGGGTTTAGAGGGGGGGAGCGTTTAAGTGTGATGTGTGGGCTTGAAAGAATTATCACTTCATAACCAGAGCGCCTTGCTGCTGTCATATGCTGAGTCGCAGAGGTGTTCAGAATATGTAAAACTGCATGTGGGACATGTACTACGGGACTAATGGGAGAGGATTGTTTGATAACAATTGCAACTGCGGCCACTGCTTGCAGACATGAAGGCATACCAAGTACCACAGAGTAGTATGCAACAGGCCGGAAATTAGAGCCATGCTTCTGCACCAAGATGCCCGTCGCGAAGCCCCCCTTCTCATGGACGTGCAGGTGAAACGGCTGATGGTAATCAGGGAGCCCCAGGGCAGGAGCTGATGTCAGGGCTCGCTTTAAGTCCTGAAAAGCTGTGTGCAGACCATTGAACAATGTTAGGAGCAGCCTGCAGAGTGGCAGCACGCAGGACAGAGTCCATAGCAGTGTACTCGTATATCCATTGTCTGCAATAGTTAGCCATGCCCAAAAAAGACAGCATGTCTTTCTTTGTGCGGGGTGGTGCCACTTTGTTCAAAAGGCAAATCCTTGCTGGCGAGAGGAGTCGGTGTCCATCCCTCAGAATGTGACCCAGGTATGTGACCTCAGGCTGGCAGTACTGCAACTTAGCCAGGGATGCTCTGTGCCCGCATTCAGAAAGTCTTTTCATGAGCAGAATGGAGTCGATGCGACAGGCGTCCATGTTGGGAGAAGCTAACAACAGGTCATCTGCGTACTGAAGCAAGGTACTACCTCCTGTAAGGACCAAAGTGTCCAGATCTCTCTTAACCGCTGCTGCGTACACAGTAGGCGACTCAACATACCCCTGTGGGATGTGTGCAATGGCATCTATAACATTTTTAATTTTTGAATTAAAATGATCTACTAGCTCATTTACTGAGGTGTTAGCAGGGGCAAGTGTGGAAGAAACATTCTGAGTAAACATTTCCCGAGTACTTTCAGTTAAATATCGTTTTGTGATTACCTCTTTTTGAACATTTGTGTGAACAGAAATAGAGCTCTCAAAGAAAACACAGGAATGGTCAGAGAGCGCAACATCAGTCACCACAACCTTAGAGATATTCAGACCCTTTGAGATAATTAAGTCCAGAGTGTGCCCCTTATTGTGAGTGGGCTCCGTCACATGCTGAGTCAGTCCATCAAGAACACAAAACAGTTCTTTAGCCCCTCTGTCCTGGGGGTTGTCAACATGGATGTTAAAATCACCAACAATGACTAGACGGTCAACGTCAATACACACTATAGACAGCAGTTCAGTAAAGTCATCAAAAACGCTTTCACAGTAGTCTATAGATATTTAGGAACAGAGCTTGAGAGGAGCATTGCAGCTGAAGGGCCACATATTCAAAATAATCAAAGTTTCCAAACGATGTCTACCTGCATTGAAGGGAATCATTGAACAGAATAGCAAGTCCACCCCCTTTCTTATGCATTCTTTCCTGACTCATAAAACTAAAGTTGGGAGGGGTTGATTCAATAAGAACAGTTGCACTGTTATTTTGTTCAATCCAAGTTTCTGTTAAAAACATAAAATCAAGATTGTGCTCAGTGATAAAATCATTGATTAAAAATGTTTTTCTTGCCAAAGACCTGACATTTAATAAAGCTAGTTTAAGTTCGTTAAACACACTATCAGTCAAGTTTTTTGTAACAAGCTGTGGCTGACATGGAATCACTGCTAAATTAGATAAACTCACACAAACGTTTGGGCGCTTGCTGTTTCTAAGATGATTCACCGCTCTTAATCTATTTCCTATCAACACAGATATCGGCAAAGCTACTGGCAGGCAGGGCCCCAGCATGTCCTGGAAAGAGTTGAGAGTGCCATACGCCCTTGAGCCTGGACCCCACACATATCAGTGAGAGTTTGTTGTGTTTTGTACACACACATCCTTATCAGGCTTCGGAGACTGCAGCTTTCTTGAAGGGAGGGGAGGTGGTTGACGTAGGCACGGTGATGGAGACGGGGGAGATGGTCCGGGGGTAGAGGACATGCTGCCAGGGTGGGGAGGTGGTTGGCGTAGGCGTCTCCACGGTGATTTTGGTGTGCGTCGTTGAGGTGCGGGGGTAAAGGACATGGTGCCAGCCCTGCGTATCTCCTTTGTGGGTTCGGCGAGGGTGAAAGGGTGAACGGAGTATCCTCAAAGGCGTTGACAGGGGGGGGGGAGTGACGGGCGGTGGAGAGTCCTCCGTGTGTCTCATACAGATGTAGCGCTTCGTTTCAGACGCCTACCCGTGCGGGTCCGTGATCGGCACGGGGTGGGCCCCTGCTGAAAAGGAAAACCCCCCGCAGGACTTGAAATGCCCCCTTGATAAATACATTTAGTTATAATGAAACCAGCTGCAATGGATCATGGATCCACCAGGGGGAGCCGTGAAAAGCTGCCACACTGGAACTCATGTGAAATAAACAGCTGATCTACAGGTATCTGATATAGCGGATATTTGTTAAGATCCATATGTCACGGATAGGATCATATGCTATGCTAAATAAGAGACATGTAATCATTTACTAAACATCACCATGTTTTTATTTCACAACATAATGTTTATTTCACGTTGGCGTAAGTACAAAACCATCGCTATGTTTTTAGATCAGGAAATGCATCCAGACTCAAACAAACGAAGTTCAATCATCATCCTCACAATCATGTAATGTATCATATGTTCGCGAGTTGAAATGAATGCACAAAATGTAATCCACGTGAGTTTACAACAACAAAAATAATCGCTTTGTTTTTATATCACATCCGGCCGGAGGAAAATGCAGCGACTCTCACTACCGATCATCCCACGGGCAAACAATAATATGTACAGTGTTAATAGTTTACTGTATTATTAGTGTCTAATATTACTGGGGATTTCGGAATAGTACTGGATTTTGTTTTATTGTATCTGCTTCATATCGCAATATATTCCTGAAGTCTAAAATGCAAAAATGTCCCACATTAGGGAAATTCACCCTACATTTAATCATTCAAACAAAATCATATTTCGTTTATTTTTAACGAAATAAATGTGTTTTAATCCACATTACTCACATCTCTGACATTGACAAAAGTGAGTTGAAATGACCGTAGTGAATTTTTTTAAATAAACTTAACGTTCTCATCTGAGCCTCGTTGAATAGACCAGGCCATCTCTCCTTGAACACTGACACGTGGGCTGAGGGTCACCACCTCCACTCTACGAATGGAGAAGGTTTGAGAAATGTTTTCCCTGATTATTCTTGCGTTGTTCCTCTTCTTTGCTTCATCAATTAGGTCCAGCCTCTCCTTCTCCAACGTGTCCTCATCTTCTCCAATGGGATGTTGAGGGAGATAATGTATCTCTGGTTTCTTTGGTCTTTTAACATTTTTGGCTGGGGCAGCATCAACCGCCTGCTTTCTCTTTAAAGTGTTAACTTCAATTTCAGGAAAGGCATACTTTCGGGATTTTAGCTTGGCACGGTAGTTGTGCATCTTATATTTTAAGCGTTGTTGCCACCCATACATCCCTGAAATGGACCCTGGTTCTTTAAGGCATGGACACTTTTCAACCAGGGCGTCAGCCACAGAGGATATCTGCAGTGTTGAGGGGTAGGCTGTGTACGAGAATATAGCTTTCGCAAGGTCTTGCATTATAGCCGATTTAACACTTGCATCACTGAAATGTATTCCAGAGTCATGGTGTATCTTGTTTGCCTCTGCAAGGATAAGTTCAACATCATGTGAAAACTGTGGTACTTGAAATGACACTGGCCATGGTACAGAGCGGCAGAGGCGCGGGAAGGTATTTTGAGTGGGGGTACTGGACTCCAGTGAACACTATTATGGGCACTATAGAGCAGTGGTTCTCAACTGGTCAGGCCTCGGGACCCACTTTTTCCTTTATCAATAAATCGCGACCCGAAATTTTGAACCACTCAAATCTATTCAACAAAAAATCGTGCTGTAATATATAATTAAAGTGAAGTACAGTTATATCTCTTCACAGAACTAAATTATGCTTTTAAAAAAGGTATAATGAGATGATGGAATCAAAGATGAACTGTATAACATAAAAAGTCACACATGCTGAAAACCCAACCCCAGCAGGGGGGGGTCTGGGGGGATTCTCCCCCAGGAGATTTTTAGAAATACTAACATATAAACTACGCATTCTGGTACACTCTGAGAAGAAAATAAATACATCTATTACTAATACATATTAATAATAATTTATGCCATTGTTTGTTTTTCACTTTGTTATGACTGCTTGCTGCTCCTCACAGAGAAGAGCAAAGAGGAGATAGTCTGTGTGAATTACTTTAAATTGTGGGGTAGATAGCCCCCATTGTTCTGTGACCTGTCAATCATCAAACCGTGTTCATTTTTATCTGAAGTTGTACCCATGGATAAAGAATAGTTCTTCTCAGTGGTGACTTCCGGCAACAATCTTGATTCTGATTGGCCAGAAGACTCGAAAAATATGTTTTATTGAGAAGATGATCACTACGTGACAGAAGTTTTCAAAACCGTTTATGGTCTCCGGTACTTCCAGTCCAACGCCTACTGCATGCGCAGCATTAGAAAATCGGGCCTTCAAAATAAAAGTTTGACTTAAAGGAGACCTATCATGCTATATTTAAATGATATAGTGTATGACCATACCTATATAAGCTATATTTATACATTTAATTTTTCAAAATACCAAACAGATAATTTTTTAGACATGCCTCGTTTCGCTCATTTTCGCTCTATTCCAAGCCTGTCTTTGAAAATTCTGATCAGCAGCGGACCACGCCCCCCTGCAGAAGAGCAGGCATACGAGTGTCGAATAAACATGTCAATGCATGTGTTCAAACATATTATCAATTTGATCCAGAGACTGACCCTGAAGCAGCGGAGGTTTTGGTGGAGGTGCAAACATCTCGGTTGCAGCAGGACGTTTCTGAATGGTTAGTTGAGTCACCCACCTGCGAGCTGTCATTCAAATTATCCACTCTAATAGACAATTTTACTGTCACCCAACACTTCACCTTCCCGACCCACGCCAAAAGACACATCCTCGACCTTGTCTTCTATAAAAACCTCCCAGTACCTTGGCGTAAGGCGTACATTTTTTAAATAGGATGCAAGCAACACTAGTTTCTTAATCTGAATTGATAGACTATAATCAATTTAAACAGAACAGATCTTAATGTTTGCATTCTTATACCATTTTGTACAATAATTATAATGAATAAGTTCAAACAAACTACAACTTACAGCTGATTAATCACGGTATCTAACTTGAGTTTTTATTATATCAAAAACCTGTTGAAATGCTCCTGTTATTTTTACTGTCCCCAAAAGTGCGTCGCAGCCTCCAGGAATGCTCCTTTCACAACTTCGCCGTCTTTGAAAGACTTCATGTGTTTCGCAAGAACGTGACTGACACGATAAGATGCTCTGGAGCAGCCTTGCTCTTGTTGTTGGGCCTGGTGGAAATGGACTGCTGTGCATTTAGCTGTCCTCTCAGGCCCCTCCCCTTTAGCTGTCCTCTCAGGCCCCTCCCCTTTTGGAGCGTAGGGCAGAATTAGGAGGGAATTCCGTCTCGTAGCGTTTGAGCACTGTTTTGAAATGCCGCTCCTAAATTACCTTTCTTCGGTAAAGCCAAGCTCGCATTGCAGATGAGAGAGATGGACTTTGAATTGGAATAGATACAAAAAGAATCACCCTCCCACTCGGAGTGAAAATTATATATTTTGGGCTTTTTTGCTTCTGCCATTGCGGTCTTGTGTGTGTGTGCGGACTGTCACTCCTGTTAACACGGACAACGTCAGCGAAATAGTGCCCACTGCCCACCAGCCACGCTCCGACACATGGGGTCACGCCGGCCAATCACAAAGCTTTAATGCGTTCAAGTGCATTATTCTGGCACAGTAAGATTATGTTATAGGACATTAACGATAAAACAGAATATTGTTGTTCTATTTTTAGACACATCTCGCGATCGACTGGGAATCTCCCCGCGATCGACCGGTCGATCGACTGGTTGGGCACCCCTGCTATAGGGTAATCCCCTGCGCACCCGTGCAGCACTGAAACACTTGTAGTCCACGCCCACCTGCGAGGTGGGCCCCAGCCTCGGACTCACTTCCGGTATAAATAGGAAGGAGGCCCGACGATCTGCTCCCACACAAACAGCTTTTCTTCAGCTATTCGTGGAGCCCAGAAGAGGGCTACGCCTATACTCATAGAAGCTGGAGTTACAGTAGGTCACTTCAGTTATATTTCGTATATGGCTTCGCCCTCTAAGGCTATCGCTATTGGGTTAAGGGCGAAGCAAGATGTAGTCTGCGCCCCACAGAATCCGCCCGGTACTAGAAGCACAGACACACCTGCTCAGATAATAACACATACCTATTGCGCCATGCGAATGGCGCATCACAGTCCCTGGAACAGTGGCGTAGCTGTGGGTGGGGCCTGGGCCCACCCACATGCACGTCTGGCCCACCCACAGCCAATCAGCGCTTCATAGCGCAGAGCCGGGAAGCCCAGAAGGAAGTGCCACAAACTACAGTTCGTCTAGTGGCCGACAGGGGATGGATGCAAAAAGGAGCAATTCCCATGGACCCCATGTTAAAATGCCCAACTTTACAGCAGAAATAAACATGTTTCTAGCCCAATAACACTTATTCTGGATATAGTTAGATTCCACCTTCATGACAATGGAATAGGGAGTGCATTTTTTTACCGTGAGTTTTTGTATTAAGTAAAGTAACTTTTGCCGTGAGTGAATGAAAGGATTATGTCTTCTTGAGGTCTGCAGTTTAGCGTGTACACATTTGCTGAATATGAAAACACTCAGTGTGTGCCCACTGTGCGACTGTCAAGGATAAACAACCTGTGGCCCCCGATATATGTCGTATGTATTATTGCTACACAAACATTACATTGCAGTTTAAGTGTCGCCAACTCTGTTTCTTATATGCAAAAAGACTGCAAAATGCGTCTGATTATTTTTAGTATTTTAGATCTTTCCAATCCAGACAAGAGATCTCTCTCCCCCGTCTGTGTGTGAGGGGGCGGGGTAGTTAACACACACGCAGCAACATGCAGCAACACACACACGGAGGAGATGGCGGAGAGAACGCGCTCCGAGGTGTGGTTAAACTATAGCCGTGTCGATGTGGACAATACTCGTTACCAAAAGTGAAATAAGAGTTTAGCATGTAAGGGCGGTAACATAAGCAATTTGTCAAAACATCTTGCAAAAGTGCACACATTCAGATGGAGAAATGCACCGGGTTCAACTGTCTGTAGTAGCTCTGTAGCCCCATCCACGAGTAACGTTTCCACGTCAGGTGTTATGTATGCTAGCATCAACCAAGCGGCAAACTCTGGGGAACAGCCGGGAAGCCAATACGGAAGTGCCACACACCGCAGTTCATACATGAGCCGCTAGGGACTCGCTGCAGAAAGGAGCAATTTCCATAGACCCCCATGTTAAAATGCCCAACTTTACAGCAGAAAAAAACATGTTTCTACCCCTGGATGCAATAAATATTATTATCGATATAGTTAGATTCCACCTTCATGATTATGAATCTGTGAGTGAATTGTTTTCTAACACGACCCTTTTATTTATATTAGGTCTTAAAGTGTTTGCATAAATTAGGGCGTGGTCACGTTGATGGACACGTACATGCCTCACTGTCAGCTAACAGCAACTTGTCCACTCTGCTAGGCTACAACCATAGAGGCTACAACGTTAGTTATAGTACTGTACTTGACCCTTTAGCTTTAGCCGTGTTCGTGATGATTGTGCCTTTTAGGGAATATTGTTACAAATACCAGACAATTAAAATGTCGTGCTGTGCGCTTGAATGTACTAACAGAACTTCCAAGAAGTCTAAAATGATAATATTATACATGTTAACCCCGTTCGCAGGTGTTTGTGTGCTTGGTAGCTTAGCTTGTTACTTATTAGCCAGCTAAGGACGTAACTCTTTATGCATACATATACATTTTAGTTTATGATGCAGCCTTGGGTAAGACTTTTATAGTCTATGGCTATGACGCCCATAATGCTAAACGGGAGCAAATGTTAATAGGGGTCCCAATTATCCCAGTGGTGGCCGCCGGAGCTAACAGAGTCGCAGGGGAATAGCTCCAGCCGGCGTCCCGGAGCTAGCCCACTGCGGCTCCGTTAGGTCCGGGCGGTGGAGTCTGTCTTTTCTCAACGTGTGAATGAGAAGCATTAAGAATAACAAAATATAGCTAATTCTCTTGCAGATTGTCTCATTTGATTATGAATGTAACGTGTGTATAGGGGAACTATACTGTTGGCAGTAACTTGGTATGCATGTATTTCATGTTAGCTTAGCTTCTTAGCCTGAGCTAGCTCTGTTTACTTCCAGTTCGGAGGCAGCAGGTCCCGCCTCGGCTCCGCCTCTTTGCCCTTATTTGGAGCAGGCTGGATTAGACTCTGACGTCACAGTCGAGTCGTTAGTGGCCGACTCCGCCTACTAAGGGCTTCAAGGCTACTCTGCAGAATCCTATGGGTGACGTCACGGACACTACGTCCATTTATATATACAGTCTATAGCAGCAACACACGGAGTTAACTACATTATACAAACATGGGTAAATGATTAGAGGTAACTGAGTTATTTATTTTGTTAAAGTTTCAGCTATTCTGTTTACAATTCTGTCATCAGATACTTAATACGATTTGTTAAAACATTGTAGTTTCTTTTGATGTGAAATAATATGTATTTAATTTCAAATAAAAAGCATTGTTAGTTTTGTTCACAATTTGTTTGTTTACCTTATTTTTGTTCTCCAAAAGAACCGATAAAAGTACTGTTAAAGGACCGGATCGATAAGCGCTATCGATAAAAAGTACCGTTTGTCGTAGAACTGTTGAAATATAAGACTATGACAAATATGCAACTAGAAAGACTACAAATCCCATTCTGGGTCGCGTAAGCGATGTCATATGCGATAATCAAGCCCCCAGGAAGTGCGCCGGAGTCTGATGAGAATATTCGTTGTGGCCAAACGGCGGTACTACACTTCCTTTAGATTGCTGGGCCCGGAAACACTTTTTCCCATTGACTTATATTGGGAAAGAGTGGTCTGTAACTCGTTGGATAATTTATTTTAAACTAAATAAACAACCCAGTATGAACACTTGTATAGCCCTGATTAAAAACATTCGTTCCTCAAGTTGTAAAAATGTGCTAATAACGTCATTCTGAGAGTTATTTCCCTCTGCATTATGAACGAGCATCCAACCCACGGGACCGTGCCGCCCGGCACGTTCATGTTACGTGTTCAGCACTAGATGCGTTTATCTTTACCCATGGATGCACAATAACAACGGACCCATATCGCGCCAGTCCACGGAGCTGTAATAATGGATATATTGCACATGTTTGCTGTAATTCATCATTTGTAAAATATTATACTAAATGGGCTGTATGATTAAATCTTGTACCGTAAATGTTGTATTAAATAAAGTTAATATTACCGACGTTAGATTAACGTCCCTGTAGCTTATTATTGCACTAAGAAGCTTATTGCACTGTGTGTATATATATGGTGCAATAACTCTTTCATGCTAAATTAAGCTGTTACAATCCTGTTACAGCTTAATATAAGTACATAACGATTGATGTGGACATTAGCATAATTACTAGCTAGCTGCTAACTGCCGCCTCATTAATATCAAATCCATCATAATAACCAGGGGTTAAATTGGGCCGGGGCTGTCCGGGGCTAAGCACCGGCACATAGGAAAATGCTCCGACTTCATGCCCCTCGCATATTTTTAACAATGTATGCAGCATGCCTATATCATATGTTAACACACAAAATATATACATGTTCAAGGTTCTTAATAATTCAAAAAATCAATAAAACACTCTTTCTAGCTGTAGGGAACATAAATAAGATGACGCGACGATGACTTGCACTTTTCAAATCTTTCGCGGGTTTCCCCTTTCTTTATTTTCTTCAAATCTACTTGGCTGATCGGTGACCACACAGTCTCTTCCGTCAGTCACACAGACAGCCAGCAGAGTGACAGGTGAATCCGGGAAAAAGTGTAGAGAAAAATAGGTAATACGCTGGCAGGTTTCTTAACATGAATTTGTCTGATATTCGGGTTTTACGTTCGACTTAAATAACGTTTTTTTGTGTGACTAACTTTTGATCAAATCAAGCATTTCTTAAACTAAGAAAAAGACACCAGCCAATGGTCGATATTGTTGACTTTATTTTAGAATAGCAGATCTCTGCGACCAGCTATAGTTTGTCGGCTTTGTCAGTGAACGTGTGTCTCTGCTCCGATCGTGAGCTTTACGCAGCAGTTTCAGAGTTTAAAGTGAGGCATGATGCAGAAATGAGTGAAGCAAAAAGGAGGATACTGTGATGGTGACGCGTATTGTGCGAGACCAGAGACCTGTAGTTCACTCAGCAGTTTCACACAAAAAAATGGGTAACTTCACAGTTTTACGACACATTTTTATTTTTTTGACTTGCAAAATGTTCTTTTAAATTGACAAACATCATATGTGTCATTCGTGGCACAATTCAAACGGGATCGAAAGATTACTTTTCTCTCTCCATTGACCATTGACCGCTTCCGGGGTCCCATGGGTCGGAAGTAGATGGGCGGGACTTCGCCTCTCTATAATGCACAAACAGGCGCTGGGAACGGCGCAAAGCAGGCGTGCGTGCCACATAGCAGGACAGCGCGCGCACGGGACAGAGGAGATGAGACGTGGCTTCCTCTTCCGACCTGTGAGGAGGAGGAAAGAAGCCATCCAAGGCAAGTGCGCCAGAAGCGGGGGGGCCAATGCCCCCCCGACTTTACAGCCCTACCCCACATTTTCGCAGCAGCGGATGCTGCGGAACACTGTACACATCCCATTTCAATAATTCCCCTCTACTCTAAAGTCGCATCTAAAAAGAACGCCATCTGATCTAGCTGTGTATATTTTGTTATTTTTGATTGTTATATTCAATCTCATTAGCTACAGGCATTTTTGAAGCTTGTAAAGGGAAGAACACAGCTCGCCTCTCACTCGCCACTCTGCTCTTCCACAGCGCCGCTTCCCCTCCCTCCGGCTGACATTATGAATGTAAGGCATAGTAATCATAGATAACACGACAGGGTCCGTTAGTTTGTTTTCATCTGATTTCAAATAAACAAAGTCTTGGCTTTCAGAATATTAAACTTGTTTCAGCAAATTCAGATGATAAATACAGCTTTGAAGCTTTTAACGGCATAATTACAAGCGGAGAACGGAGTAACTTGACGTCACAGCAAGCATAACAACAGCCGGTGTTTCTCCTGAGAGTTTTCCCCGAGAAACAAACGCAAAAATACACACACGTATACACACACACACACACACACACTCGCCAGCTTCCCCCAGACCAGTAATCCAAACTTAGATATCTTCCCTCCGTACTACTTTGATCATTTGTTCCGCTAATAATCAATCAGATCGATCCAGAGAAGGGTAGAAGAGGAAACTTTAAAGGCCTTTTTCTCAAAATGATGACTCGGTGACAGTCATTATATAATGCGACATATTTTGCTTAATATAGTACAAAAACAATCCTGATATCATTAGAAAGCTAGGAATCTCCTATTTCCAACAGTGTATGCAACTCAAAATGTGTCTTCGGATCAATGCGACTGATTTCGATGGAGCAGATCACTTTGTTTAGGTAAAATACAGCAGGTAGACATAACAGGAAGAATATGTACATTTTAATCCAATCAAATAGGACATTGTCACACCATTCAAATGTATCCATGTACATTACAACCAATAACAAAGCTTAGATGTGTTTATTTGTTACGTTGTTCTGTGTGTGTCAGCCGTTGACCTAGATAGATGAACTTGCAAACATGTCAGAAGAACCGGCGCATAAGAAAACAAAATACAGTCAAACTAAGCTGAAATTCAACAACTTGAATGTCACATCCTTGACATCCACAACTCCGGAGCCTGGCCCTTCAACCATAGAACGAGCGCAGCCAGATGAACCCCAGCAGCAGCTCTGCAGCCGCAGAGGTTGTCAAAACCGCCGGCATCGTTGATCCGAAACAGGCTGGTTCCGACTGCATGGAGGTTTGTTGTCGGGACACTGTGGTGGGCAAATACAAGCTTATTTGGGCAAAGAGAAAGGTACTTCAGTGCAGAATGGTACAAAAACAGAGAGTGGTTAATTATTTGCAAAACCACTAAACGAGCCTTCTGTGAAATATGCAGATGTGCTGCTGTCAAACGGCTAGTAACTTTCTCCAAATGTGGAGATGACAGCTTTGTAAATATCGAGTTAATAACTGGAACTTTTCACAGAGCTTACTTCAGTCAAACACCAGTTAACATTCAGCTTGTCAAACAAGAGTGTAGCATACAAAAAAAAAGATGGAATGAGCAACTGCGCTGTCATATGTGTGGGCTGGTCTGTATAGTTTAATTTACAGGAAAGGAGTGAGCAGAGGGTGGAGTTGTCCATTCTTGTTCTGTTTTCTCTGACTATCTTCCCCCTGAAGACCCTCTCACTAAAGAGACACGTTACATGGAAACCAAACAATGGTGTAGCTGTATTGAAGTCCGAGTGGAAACAGTAACATTTGGTGCGTTATGTTAGAATGAAACAAATGAAATGCGGGATAAGTCTCCCGCGAAAATCGGGAGGGTTGGCAAGTAGGCTATGTCACATACACACACACGCACTTTTTGGCCCCCCCACTTCTGAAATGAATCCGGCGCCGCTGATCCAAGGTGATCACTCTTGACCTTTGGCATTAAAGCCGGGTTGGGGCGTAAAACAGCTGAACTGCCATCTCCTTGGATCCTGAGACATGACGGAGCCACAGAGAGAGCAGACAAATCACTCACCCTTTTCGCTGATGTTAGAGCCAAAAGTAATAGCCTAATACTTTGGCTGATAACAGTTTAAGGGGAACCTGATCTAAAGTTTCAAATGGGGCTTTGTGTTTTGCGGTAAACACCAAAGCCAAATCCCACTGAGGCGCCAGTGTGCGTGAGGCGCCAGTGTGCGTGTGCGTGATATTCCTCGCATAAAACGGCTCGGTGGCTGCTGATCGCTCCCTCCGCCTGGGAGAGAGAGTCCCCGCGCCACGGAATTTCCCACGGTCTGCTTGACAGTGTACGCTGTAGGCATGGAAACCAGGACCCTCCTGTGTGCTCCGGGGCTATCAGGACCGCTGATAGCCGCTTCTCCCGCACTCGGTCCAGGAACCGAGGGGTCAGCGGACCTGGTGGGAAAACCGTATAACACGCATGGAGTGGATCCTGCGCTCTGTGAGCACCTCTGTTCAATTTGCCGGGAATATACATTGCTCTGATGGAGAGCAACGTGTGTGTGTGCGCGCTCAGAACAGCAGCCGCCTGGCTGCATTCAGAAACTGCGCAGATCGTACTCCTCCCTGGCGATTGAGGTAGGCTGCCATGGCCTGTCATGTCATGCCATGGCCTGTCAATCAGTGTTAATTTCGTCAACGAAAACTATGACGAAAAATGTTCATCAACAACGTTTTTTACATGACTAAGACGAGACGATGACGAGCTAAAAATAGATTCTTGATAACGAAAACTATGACGAAATGTATATTTAGTTTTCGTTGATGAGACGGGACTAAGGTGTTAATGGTGGACTATCGGACATTCAAAATGCAGCACATTTTCCCCCAAGTGTCCATCTTGTCTGTCAAAATGCATCTTACGTTTCTAACTTGCAATCAGGGCTGGCCCTAGACTTATGGGGACCCTAAGCAAGCTTTGGCTTGCCCCCCCCCCACGTACGTCCCCACTACACACAACACGGAACCAACTTTTGTCTTATGATGTTAGCATAAGCACACATAATGTATAAGTAACCATGTAAACACCGTGGACATAACATCCTCTAGGGGGGGTCCGGGGGCATGCCCCCCGGAAAGATTATTTTTTTTAAATATTGAAGTTAAAAGCATCAATCTGGTGCACTTTGAGAGCAAAATGCAAAAAAAGAGGAGGGTGGGTCTTATGGATACATCTCTCAACACCCATATGAAACAGAACTGTGAACAGATTGTTCTTTATGGATATTTTACAAATCACTTCAACTGTATTCTTGTTTTGTCATATAGTATTTCATACCTGTTTTTAATGTATTCTCTCTGGCTGTCCATCTCATAATGTTCACATACTGTAGAAACTAGCTGTCAATAGGAATATCATTCAGAAGAATTATAATTTCTCGCAAAAATGTCATAAAAAGAGGTTGCACATTTAAATTCAGGTGTTGTTATGGCAACGTCAGTGGCCAAACAGCCACATTTACTGTTGCAAATACGTTAAAACATGCTGTTGACACGCAGTGGCAACTATGCCACCATTTTCGGCTGACTTTTTCTCAGAAATACTGTCACATAACATCCAACTGTGTACTGTAAGGTTGCTTCATGTCGAACAGTAAGTCAACATTTCCCAGAGAGCTTTCTTTAAAATCACCAGGTAACGTTAAAAAACATTACATTTAGATTGTATGACAAAGTGTTTATTTAATATATCTGGCTAGCTATAGCTACTTGCTAACGGTTTAGCTTACCCCCGCGATTCAAAATAACGTCAACGTAGCTGTAATTTATGCTTTGCTTACATGTTCGCATAACTTGGAAGTGTACTGACATTTACATACCTTGTTTACCTGGCTCAAGTGGTGGCTCTGGGGTTGTTGTGTGAGCCACCACTTGAGAATTGTCATCTTTTTTAAGAAAAATGTTTCTTATGTCCATCTTCAAAAACTCTTGAGTCCGACTGACAGTTTATTTTAAAGAGCAACTTGCAGGTTAGACACACCAGTGAATAAATGTGTACGAAAATTATGTATACACTAGATTTTCAAATAAATATACAGAAATATACACTACAGCAGGGGTCGGCAACCCCTAGCACCGTAACCAGTGGCACACTAGGAATACGTGGAATAAGTGTGCAAAAATATTTAAATTGTATTTTCGGATCCTGAACGAGACCGCTGCCGCAGCGCGTCTCCCCGTTACCTGCAGAAGGAAGCCATGCACGCAGCACAGCACCGCTCTCTTTAAATCCAGGTGACTTTCTGCCGCTTTCCTCCGTGGTGCAGTGCTGATCGTTTCACCGCGGAGGAAAGCACTTCACTAATTGCAGTACCCATAAGGAGCTGTACAAATGCAGCAGTTTTTGCGTGGCTGTGTCTTTAGTTGAAAGCCCAGTGACGATCTGCTCATCTCTCATCGAAATAACATGCTAAAAAGGGGTGGACTGGTCATCGGTGTGTTGAACTTTCCTGTCGGCTCCCAGACCGTAGTCGAGGAGGGCAGAAGCAACAAGCTTCAGGTTCAATAACCCACTTCATATCAAAAAGGTTGCCGACCCCTGCACTACCGTGACATCTGGCGTCGTTTTTGTAGGACATTTTTACTAAAAAAAGCCTCCCCACGTGACCTCCCGCTTGTGACGTAACATGGGGGAGAGCGGCCGGTCTAACGTATGAATAAACATGGATCACAATGCTAGTTTTGACACAGAAGAGGTTGAAAATAAATATTCGAATGGATATGTTTATAATTATGAGCCTGCTAGGCGTTGTTAGAAATTAAAATCAATGTTGATATGTCGTAATTCGAATTAAATACACTATTTAATTTAAATCAGTTTTATTCTGAACAACCTGAAGTTCACTAACTATTAACTTAATTTCATTTCATTTCAAACCTTTATTTAACCAGATTGGTCCCATTGAGATCATAGATCTCTTTTTCAAGGGAGACCTGCAGCATATAGGTTCCACATGAAACATAAAACAATAAAGGACATTATACATTATATTTACAGGATACATAGTTATAGACATTTAAAAGTGCCCATTGTATCGGCAAGTGCCCATTGTATCGGCAATAATACTTTTATTCTGAAAATGCTTCACTTCCGGTTAGCATTAGCATGTGGCGAAATGCTGCATTTTCAAACCATGAATCAATGGTGAAATGACATGTGATGTTGTACCCGGCTTCATCACCATGCCTACCACAATCATCCAAACCAAAACAATCTGCAAACTGATATCTGCTGGGTCCAGGCTCAAGGGCGTATGGCACTCTCAACTCTTTTCAGGACATGCCCGGGCCCTGCCTGCCAGTAGCTTTGCCGATATCTGTGTTGATAGGTAATAGATTAAGAGCGGTGAATGACCTTAGATACAGGAAGCACTCAAACGTTTGTGTGAGTTCATCTAATTTAGCAGTGATTCCATGTCAGCCACAGCTTGTTACAAAAAACATGACTGATAGTGTGTTTAACGAACTGAAACTAGCTTTATTAAATGTCAGGTCTCTGGCAGGAAAAACATTTTTAATCAATGATTTTATCACTGAGCACAATCTCGATTTTATGTTTTTAACAGAAACTTGGATTGAACAAAATAACAGTGCAGCTGTTCTTATCGAATCAACCCCTCCCAACTTTAGTTTTTTGAGTCAGGAAAGAATGCATAAGAAAGGGGGTGGAGTTGCTATTCTGTTCAATGATTCCATTCAATGCAGGAAGACATCATATGGAAACTTTGATTCTTTTGAATATGTGGCCCTTCAGCTGAAATGCTCCTCTCGAGCTCTGTTCCTAAATATCTATAGGCCACCCAAATACTGTGCAAGCTTTTTTGATGACCTTACTGAACTGCTGTCTATAGTGTGTATTGACTTTGACCGTCTAGTCATTGTTGGTGATTTTAACATCCATGTTGACAACCCCCAGGACAGAGGGGCTAAACAACTGTTTTGTGTTCTTGATTGCTATGGACTGACTCAGCATGTGACGGAGCCCACGCACAATAAGGGGCACACTCTGGACTTAATTATCTCAAAGGGTCTGAATATCTCTAAGGTTGTGGTGACTGATGTTGCACTGTCTGACCATTCCTGTGTTTTCTTTGAGAGCTCTATTTCTGTTCAAGTGTTCAAAAAGAGGTAACCACAAAGCGATGTTTAACTGAAAATACTAGGAAAATGTTTACTCAGAATTTTTCTTCCACACTTGCCCCTGCTAACACCTTAGTAAAGGGCTGGTAGATCATTTTAATTCAAAAATTAAAAATGTTATAGATGCCATTGCTCCAATTAAGGTAAAGGAAGTGACTGGGAAGAAAATATCTCCATGGAGAAAGGCCATGACCGTTAAAACAGAAAAAAGAGAATGTCGAAAAGCTGAACGCAGGTGGCGAAAACAAATCTCCAGGTTCACTGAAATTTATAAAGAGAGACTTGACCTTTATAATTTAGAATTGAAAAACGCACGACAATCATTCTTCTCTGACATCATGACCAAAAACAAAAACAACGCACGTGCCTTGTTTGCTACCGTCGACAGACTAACTAACCCCCCAGTGTCAGTAGCCTCTGCATTTCTATCCACCAGGGCGTGCAATGATTTTGCCTTCTTCTTCACTGACAACATTCAGAAAATCAGACAAGCAGTCAGTGCCTCTGCATCAGGAACAGCAAATGTGTTGTCTCTGTGTCCACTTAACATCAATTCAGACATCATGACACAATTCCATCAGATTAATGATAAAAACCTGGAGGACATTATACAACTTCTGAAATCCTCCTCCTGCTGCCTTGATATTATTCCAACAGGATTTTTCAAAGATGTTTAGCCTTGCATGGCCTCAGAACTACTTCATATAGTAAACATATCTCTTCACTCAGGTATTTTTTCACAGGCCCTGAAAACTGCAGTCATTAAACCGCTCTTCAAAAAGAATAATCTAGATGCTTCAGTAATGAACAATTAGGTAAGATCATTGAAAAAGTTGTTTTTTAACAGTTGAGTAATTTCTTGCATTTAAATGGTTGTTTCGATGTGTTCCAGTCAGGCTTTCGTCCAAACCACAGCACTGAGACTGCTCTTGTAAAGGTCTTTAATGACATCCACTTAAACACAGACAGTGGCAGAACTTCAGTGTTAGTATTATTAGATCTCAGTGCTGCGTTTGACACTGTTGACCACAGCATATTACTGGACCGACTGGAAAACTGGGTGGGACTTTCGGAAACAGTTCTAAATTGGTTTAAATCCTACTTAAAGGACAGAAACAACTTTGTTTCTATCGGTAAATACACATCTGAGTTGACAAATATGACATGTGGGGTTCCTCAAGGCTCCATCTTGGGGCCTCTTCTCTTTAACATCTACATGCTACCACTGGCTCAGATAATGAAGAACAACAAAATAAGTTACCATAGCTATGCAGATGACACACAAATGTACGTAACAATTTCACCAGGACACTATGCTCCAATTCAAACACTGAGTAAGTGCATTGAACAAATCAATGACTGGATGTGTCAGAACTTTCTCTAATTAAACAAAGATAAAACTGAGGTAATGGTTTTTGGAGCCAAGGCAGAACGTTTAAAAGTTAGCGCTGAGCTTCAGTCTGCAATGTTCAAACCAACAGATAAAGCCAGAAATCTAGGTGTAGTCATGGACTCTGACATGAGTTTCAACAGTCACATTAAAACAGTCACTAAATCAGCCTACTATCACCTAAAGAATATATCTAGGATTAAAAGACTAATGTCACAGCAGGATTTGGAAAAACTTGTCCATGCCTTTATCTTCAGTAGACTCGACTACTGCAATGGTGTCTTCACAGGTCTCACTAAAAAATCTATTAGAAAGCTGCAGCTGATTCAGAACGCCGTTGCTCGAGTCCTCACTAACACTAAGAAAGTGGATCACATCACTCCTGCTCTGAAGTCTTTACACTGGCTTCCTGTGTGTCAAAGAATAGATTTCAAAATACTGCTGCTGGTTTATAAAGCACTGAATGGTTTAGGCCCAAAATACATTTCTGACCTCCTGCTAAACCATCCAGATCTCTCAGGTCTTCAGGGACTGGTCAGCTTTCTGTCCCCAGAGTCAGAACTAAACATGGAGAAGCAGCGTTCAGTTATTATGCTCCAAATATCTGGAACAAACTCCCAAAAACCTGCAGGTCCGCTGCAACTCTGACTACTTTCAAATCCAGGCTGAAGACTTTTCTTTTTGTCGCTGCTTTTATTTGAACTATTCATATCTTAAACTGCACTGTAACTTTTATCCATGTACTTTTTCTTGTAATGTTTAATTGAACTATTTATATTTTAGACTGCACTGTAACTTTTATCCATGTATTTTTTTCTTAATGTTTATTTGATAATGTGTAATTAAATGCTGTTAACTTTTATAAGCTTCCCTTGACTCTTTTCAGTCTCTCCTGCCTTCAGGGCTCTAGAATTCACTAACAGCGTCCAAGAGACCAGGAGCAGCCAAGGATTAGAAGAAATAACGGCCATCAGCGAGAAATGGAGCTTTGGTGTGAGGAGAACCAGTGGAGAACAGGGCAGCTGTCTTGGTGAGTGACCGGCGTTGGCTACAGACAGTTAATGTTAGCTAACGTCAGTCACATCACAACATTGTAAAGTTAGCTATCATATATCAGGCTATAACTAAAGTAGTATTGATAATATAGTAACGTTACTGGCAGGACTGTTGATACTGATCCATAACAGAAACTAATGTGCAAGTATCAGCCGTATCTCGCGTTACCTAATGCAACTTCACACTACGTCTTACGGTGCTGTGTACCGGAGGGGAGCGAAGAGGGGAGAGAGAAAGGAGCAAAGGGGGGAGAGAGATGTAACATGGTTTCCTGATAAACGTTTTGTTTGATAGGCTTCAGCTGTGGAGAGTATGTGCTGCAGGGAGGTGGATGCACCTCGCACAACGCACCCAGGAACGAAAGCTAGCTCTGGTCCTTTTCCTGTTAGGCAAACTGTGGACTCGATGTCCTGACACAGATGTGCTCGAGTTTGTGCAAACTCCAGCTGTTTATATGTTTTTGTAACATTTTATTTTATGTTGTTAGCTCAGCAGTCTTTGGTTTTATTCAAATCAGGGGTGCCCAACGAGGGAGATTCCCAGTCGATCGCGAGATGTGTCTAAAAATAGAACAACAATATTCAGTTGTATCGTTAATGTCCTATAACATACCAGCTCACTAAATCACAGTCGCTCAAACCAACTACAAACTACTACCGCGGATTGGGCAGAGAAGGAGTCCGAGAAAGTTGCTCCCCCATGTGACGTAATATGACGTGTTTGACGTATGACGTTAAAAAAAGCAGTTTTTAGTATCAATATCAATCCGTACTATACACACAAAGCGCTTTGGACTCCTTCTTGAGTTCCCACCGTGACAGGCTTGTCAGTGTGAAATCCCAGTTGAAGTGAGCCCCGAATTCTGAATATATCTTGTTCTTATAGTATTTGCTGTGAAGCCCCCACCTTTGGTGCTCTTGGTGCTGCAGTCTGCCTCTTCTGCCCAGCAACACCCAGTTTTTAGCTAAGGTCAGGCCAGGGTCATACTCCCTTTTAATTACCTGTTTTAACTGGTTTTCTCACAAGACAGTTGCGCCTGGTGAAGATCAGGGCCCCCACACACCGTACCAGGGCGTCCTTGAAGATAACAGGATGCAGCCGGCCAAACTGCAGAGGCATCTCAACAGTAAACTTTAACACGTTATTTTTCCACTCAGACAGCTTAATATTTCTAGCGTTTCCATTACAGAATTTACTATATCTTATATTCACAGTTACTTTTGCCTTATTTTTATCCTTCAGTAGCCATTACTGACAGCCTACTGCCAGGTAAATACACACTTCTACTTGTATAAAACTGACCTTCGTACGATTAATACTTCATAAAATACTGCAGATCCTTTATCTTTCCTCTTTCTAATCTACACACAAGTATTTAACTGAAGTTACACACAGTGTTGTTGATACAGAGTTGGAGTTTATTCACGCGTCACTACAGTGGGTTATGTTTTTAAGAAGCATTGAACAGTGCTGCCACATATGACACAGGAAAAAAGAGAAGACTTGAACCCTTTCTTTGCCATTATATAAAAATAATGTTGCTACAAAAGTATAAATGAGGCTTACTAATAAGACAACTCAGATCTGAAGCTACTCAGGAATCTGCTGCTAACGTGCAATAAAAGACTAAATTAATAGAATCAAACCCTTTTTTTTGTTGCATTTTAGTAGAGTATAAAAATAAATGCCTTTAAAATAGGATGCAAGCAACACTAGTTTCTTAACCTGAATTGATAATAGACTATAATCAATTTAAACAGAACAGATCTTAATGTCTGCATTCTTATACCATTTTGTACAATAATTATAATGACTAAGTTCAAACAAACTAAAACTTACAGCTGATTAATAACAGTATCTAACTTGAGTTTTTATTATATCAAAAACCTGTTGAAATGCTTCTGTTATTTTTACTGTCTCCCAAAAGCGCGTCGCAGCCTCCAGGAAAGCTTCTTTCACAACTTCGCCGTCTTTGAAAGACTTCATGTGTTTCTCAAGAACGCGACTGACATGATGAGATGCTCTGGAGCAGCCTTGCTCTTGTTGTTGGGCCTGGTGGAAATGGACTGCTGTCCTTTCAGGCCCCTCCCCTTTTGGAGCGTAGGGCAGAATCAGGAGGGAATTCCGTCTCCTAGCGTTTGTGCACTGTTTTGAAATGCCGCTCCTAAAAGACCCTTCTTCGATAAAGCCACGCTCGCAGTGCAGACGAGACAGATGGACTTTGAATTGGAATATAATCATCCTCCCACTCGGAGTGAAAATTATATATTTGGGGCTGTTTTGCTTCTGCCATCTTGCGGTCTTGTGTGTGTGCGGACTGTCACTCCTGCAGTGTTGACACGGACAACGTCAGCTAGCCCACTGCCCACAAGCCACGCCCCGACACATGGGGTCACGCCGGCCAATCACAAAGCTTTGATGCGTTCAAGTGCATTATTCTGGCACAGGAAGATTATGTTATAGGACATTAACGATACAACTGAATATTGTTGTTCTATTTTTAGACACATCTCGCGATCGACTGGGAATCTCCCTGGTTGGGCACCCCTGATTTAAATAAAACCAAAGACTGCTGAGCTAACAACATAAAATAAAATGTTACAAAAACATATAAACACCCAACCGATTACTGTTTGGGTTAGAAACGAGGCAACATTGATACGGCGAAGCTACATGCTACAAGTAGTAGAGATAACTTTATCAGGAAAAACACTGCAAAATAAAAAGCAATGCAGATATTAACATGGAAAATCTTACAGCTTCAACATTGGATGTGTCCTGGTCCCAGGTGGTTGGTATTGAACCAGTTGTTAGCCTTAGTTTGGAGTCATATCCTCTTTTGACTTGAGTGAAGTTGCTAAACATGTCCGAGGTAAAATGTTAGGAACACACAAGCAGACATTTGCCGAGGTCTTCTGGCACATCCCCCTTGAAAATGAAGTCTAGCCACAGATGCTTGTCTTTTTCCAGGGATGGCATTTCATGCAGTCCCTTGTCCCGTTTGTTGCAGCCAACAACAGCACAACTTTTAACTTCCTTGGACATGCTGGCAAGAGTACACTATAAAAAAGTATTTTGGAGGGTAGTATATATTATCCAAGCAAATCATTTAAATGTTATTCAAGGTATATAAGTGAGCATTGTTAGTATATATGAATGGGTAAATTCTACCTACACTACCTAATTATTTCTGACAGTACCAACTGAAACACAAATAATCTGGGTAAAATCTACTCGAAGACATTAGCCGCGTTCACACCGCAGGACTTTCCCTGGTACTTTAGTTCTTTAGTTCCGTTAGTACCAATAATGTCGCGTTCACACCGCCGGGACTACTCAGTGCTGGGAACTCTTTTGGTACTTTTTAGTCCCTGCTAGAGAGGTGGTACGAACCTGGTGACAAAAGAGTGCCAATTTCTATTCTATTTCTATTGGCTGGGCGAATTGCAAACCACGCCCCGTTAGACTCTGAATTTGTTTTGTTAGGCAGCCATTTTTTTCCTCGCTACAAAACCACATCCACACCTGAGCGAGTAGTTTTGTTGTACTTTAAAGCAGTTATGACCACACGTACAGCACCGGAGCGGTGGAATGATGAGGAAGTGTCGGCGCTTCTCGCAATTTACTCGGATGCAGGGATGCAGCAGCTTCTACAAAAAGCAGTTCCCAACTCAAAATGTTTTGAGCGATGTTCGCAAAAGCTACTTGAGCTGGGAATCGTGCACAGTGCACACGGATGCCGGGTAAAAATTAAAAAACTCAGGCAGGACTATAAAAAAATTAAAGACCACAATAACAAAAGTGGCAACGATAGAAAGACCAGTAAATGGTACGAGCGCTTGGATGATCTGCTCGGCCAGAGACCCTCGTTCTCCGGGACAACGGCGACCATCGACTCGGGCACGCTGCTGTGGGAGCTCGCTGAAACGGCGGATTCAGTCGGCTGTGAAGTGAGCAACGACGACAACGACGAAGGTAAAATAAACTACTTGTACTGGGGTTTTTAATATGCACATTACTGGTCTCAGATGTACTTTTATTTGCTCAGTAGTTTGAGGTAGCCATGAGCAGGCTGACCTGGCTAACACTGTTAGCCGGCCCTGAGCTGGCTAATAACATCTAACAAGCTATTCTCGGCCGCCATGAAAACGTGTTGTCTTGTGAATAAGTGGGCAGTGTTTTCTGTAATGTGCTTCACTAACTCATTGCACTACATTTGTTTGTTTCAGGCGAGGCGGGACAACTCGCTGGATTGGAAACGAGTGGACTGTCATTTCCCGATCGCAATAGCAGCCGTTGCTCGTCTCCCTTTCCATCAACCAAACGCAAAAGTACGTTCACACACACTGTAGCTTCACAATCACGTTTACTTCCTTCATGGTACAATTATGAATTATGAAACACCGTGGAAAACGTGTTTGCCTAGGCAGGCGTTTACACTTTTCGCGCCCATTTTACGCTCACAAAATTGTAAACATCCGGGCTAGGTCACATGCTACCACCTGGGTTCTGATCTTGTCAATGTTGCAGTCGTTTATTTTCATCAAGCAGCGCCACCTTCCCTTCAGTCTGCCAAAAGCATTCTCCACCACCACTCGTGCTCAGCTTGTTTTGAAGTTGTACACACGTTGCTCGGGTGTGAGCCTTCCATTGTCCTGGAATGGTTTCATCAGCCATCTTTGCAGGGGGTAGGATGAGTCACCAAGGATATAGTAACCCACATCATGTCCCCCAATATTCCTTGTTACATGAGGAAGTAGACCACCCCTATCCACAAAACTAACCAGTGAGGACGTGCTGAACACTCTGCTATCATGCATGCTAAACACACTCCAAAAGAGGCCCCTAGCATCCACAACACCCTGCAGGACGAGCGAGTGCCAGCCTTTGCGGTTGAAATACTCATTATGGTATTCTTCTGGTCTCAGAATGGGGATGTGTGATCCATCTACTGCACCAACAAATGTGGCACACCCCATTTGCGCTCAAAAGTTAATGCCATCTCCTCTAACTTCTCAGAGTTCGGCCATGGCATAAACTCAGGAAGAAGTAGGCTCACAACAGAGGAGCAGAACTCCTGCACACAGCAACACACCGTAGAGATGCCGACTCCAAACAAATGAGAGATGGTCCTGTAACACACTCCCGGAAGTTGGTGTCGCTTCTCCCCAACGTTGCTCCCAGACGACAAATTAGGTATTTGAAAGATTGCTTGGACATTCGGAAATCTTTCATCCACTGCTCATCGGTGTACGTCTCCCACCAGGCCGATGTTCTATTGTTCACCCAGAGAGAGCGCGGGACATGACGCGCTCTGTAGTATTGGCATATCTGGAACACATACAAAGGCACAACTTAGCTCTACATAACTCCACAAATCCTACGTAGTATTCATGTGATTTTACTGAACTTACCATCGCTGTTCTTAGGGCGTGAAAACGCTGATCGTCATCAGCCATCTTACGGCGAAACATGGCTATAGTTTGTGCCTTTCGTCGTCCAATCCTTTTCAGAAAGCTTTTTAACCGCCTTCGATTCCGAACCAGCATTGCACTTACAGCATCCGACGAGTGGGTCAAATCCCTAGTTGGCTGCAATAACTCAGTTACAAAGCTGTATAACATGAGTCCAAAGACACCAAGCTCATTGAACTCCATTATGTCTGAGGTCTGAAAGTAAACAAACGCCTCATACAGCGGGTGGGCTTTATACCCCCTCCCCCGTGTAGTTCTTCTTCTCTCGTTTTTTTGTTGTACTCGCCGTGAAGTGGTTTTGCGGCCTGCCAGTAAACCCAGAGAAGAAGAAGACGAAGTGACGTCAGCGTAATCGTGCCTCAGGGAAAGTACTGCGGTGCGATTGCCACCCCCTGGCGGATTTAGTGCTGTGGTACTTTAGTGGTACTTTAGTGCCGGCACTAAAGTACGGGACGGACAGACGTGCAATAGATGCCGTGTGTAAATTGAAAAGATAATACATTTGCAACATAGGTAGTCCAAATGTTTGGAAATGCATGTGTGTAATAGGAAGATGAATCCACGAGGATATCCATCCAGGACCGATGATCCAGGACCACAGCCACGACTCAAGATCCAGCGCTCGCGATCCAGGACACAAGACCGCAGGATCATCCATGACTCCGGATCCCAGCGTATATAGACACCAAAAGGAAAGACATTTGGAAGCTGGGTTAATCGGAACATGAGCGTACACAGGTATAGACAGCGAGAAGGAAGAAGTAAGATGTCCCCCGACAAACTAAGCCTATATCAGCAAAACTAGGGGCTGAATCTAATCAGCCCTAACTATAAGCTTTATCAAAAAGGAAGGTCTTAAGCGCACTCTTAAAAACGGATAGGGTGTCTGTCGCCCGATCACAAACTGGAAGCTGATTCCACAAATGTGTGGAATGTGTGTAATAAGAAAAGGCTCTGGCTCCCATTGTACTTTTAGAGACTCTAGGAACAACCAACAACCCTGCATTCTTGGAACGCAATGCCCTAGTAGGACAGTAGGGTATAATGAGTTCTTTAAGGTAAGATGGCCCATTAAGGGCTTTGTAGGCGAGAAGAAGAATTTTAAATTCTATCCTGTGTTCTATAGGGAGCCAGTGTAAGGCAGCCAGAACAGGAGTAATGTGGTCCCTTTTCCTAACTCTGGTTAGTACACGAGCCGCAGCATTTTGAATCAGCTGAAGCCACTTGATTGACTTCTTGGTACTCCCTGATAAGAAAGAGTTACAATAATCCAGCCTAGAAGTAACAACGCATCGCTTTGAGGCAAGATATGCCTGATTTTTGCAATGTTACGTAGATGGAAGTAGGCGGTCCTTGAAATTGATTTTATGTGGGCGTTAAAGGATAAATCCTGATCAAATATAACACCAAGATTCCTTATAGTCTCACTGGAGGCCAAATTAATGCCATCCATAGTTAGTATATCTTTAGATAATTTGTTTCGTAGATTCTTCGGGCCAAGTACAATAACTTCAGTTTTGGTCGTGTTTAACATCAAAAAGTTTAAGGTCATCCACGTTTTTAAGTCCTTAAGGCAGTCTTGAATTTTATTTAGATGATTCATTTCATCAGGCTTGATTGATAAATATAGTTGAGTATCATCCGCATAACAATGAAAGTTTACGGAATGATTCCTTATAATATTGCCTAAAGGAAGCATATATAATGTGAACAAAATAGGTCCGAGCACTGAGCCCTGTGGCACTCCATGGCTAACTTTGGTTTGCGTTGAAGATTCATCGTTAACACGTACAAACTGAGAGCGTTCAGATAGATAGGACCTAAACCAGCCTAAAGCAGTTCCCTGTATGCCAACTAAGTGCTCTAGTCTTTGCAATAGGATGTCATGGTCGATAGTATCAAATGCAGCACTGAGATCGAGCAAAACAAGAATAGAGACAAGTCCCTTGTCTGAGGCTATTAGAATATCATTTGTGACTTTAACCAGAGCTGTCTCTGAGCGTTCACAGATCCAGGAGCATGAAGTAAGAGCAGGACTCTTTCTTCCAAGGACCAAGTTAAACTACACCGAACATTGTACAGCTGCATTGTCTAACACGGCTCAAGCTCATCATCTTGGTGTAAAAAGACAGTGTCCAATCTCAGTCAGATTAAGTCACTTTCATGCCACATCAGGCTACCCCCAGATGCTTTGTATGATTTGCTTGAGAGAATTGTACCCCTGTGTCTCAATGTTTTTATAAACAAGAAGAAATACTTTTCTCTTGTTGAGCTTAACTGTGCCATTTTTCAGTTTCCTTACAAATGGAATGACAAAACCAACTCTCCACAAGCGATACCCATAACCTTTGCAGCACGTAAGAGTGTAGGAGGCAATGCACATGAAAACTGGTGCTTGCTGCGGATGCTACCTTTTATGGTGGGAGACAAAGTACCAGAAGATGACGCTGCATGGCAAGTTTTGATGAATCTTAAAGATGTGGTTGAACTTGTCATGCTCCTAAACCGTACACCCCAGCGCGTGCACTTCGCTCTGCATCAGCCAAATGACTCGCTGCACCCTCGCTGCGAGGGGGACCCAAGTTCCCATCAGCAGAAACACGTGGGTTTGCTATCCTGGCTCCAAGATGGTGGAATGAGCTCCCCATTGACATCAGGACGGCAGAAAGCTTACACACCTTCCAGACTGAAAACTCATCTCTTTCGACTCCACTTCGAGCGATAGAATGACTGATGAGGTGTTTCCAGAGGAGACATTAAAACCTAAGCATCACTTCCTCGAACATTACCCATGGCTAACAACTGCTTTTGGACCACTTGTGGCTCTTTGGACGATGCGTTTCGAAGCCAAACACAGATTATTTAAAAGGATTGTGAGACAGACTGGATCTTTCAGAAACATTCTGATGACATTGGCAAGAAAACACCAGTCAATGATTGCATATCACATCCATGATGATAATATTCATAGCCCTACACTGTCTGTTTCTCAAATGACTCGGGTAGCAGTAGAGGTTCTGAAAGACCGCATTAGTCTCCAAATACTTTAGTTTAGTTCAGTTACGAGATAATCCACAGCAGCAAATTCAGAGAAATATCTTTTAAGTGGTTTACGTCACAGAATTCTTTGTATCATTTATTATTTGTTCATATTATTTTATCTTGAGTATTAAGACACATTGTTTAATGCAGTGGTTCTCAAACTCTTTCTGGCATTCCCCACTTTGAACAGGTGGGCCTTTTCAAGCCCCACCTGTTCCTCATCGCTCCAATAAAAATGGTAGGCCAAGCTTAAAATGGTCAAATGTATCATTCTATAACAGGGGTCTCCAACCTTTTTTAGGGTGAGAGCTACAGTACTTTCAAAAAATAAAACAAATGGGGGACTACTTTTACTCCTCTTTTTCAGTTTTTTTGCAGTGTATATATTTAGCACATTTTAACATTATTATATGCTTACCTTTAACCTTTGTGTGCTGTTTGGGTCTGTGGGACCCGTTTTCAGTGAAAAGAAAATGTATGATTTTTTTTTAAATGTTGAAGTTAAATGCATCAATCTGGTGCACTTTGAGCTCACAATGAATGTATGGATACATCTCTCAACACTCTATGAAAGGGAGCTGTATACTTTTCAATAATCCAAACATCTTTAGAATATGGTCACAACCAATAACAAATCATTTAAACTTGTGTATTCTTATGTTACCTAGTTAGCATTCTTTCTTTTTATTTATGCATTACTAATCACTCCCCTTTTAAATAGTTTACTGTCCTATAGTACACATTGGAATGATTTCTTACTTTATTTTGTACAACTAGGCTATATTAAATAGATAAAGGTGTGTTTTCTCTCTCTGTCTCTGTGTCTCGCTCGCTCACAGAGGCTGTGTGCTCCTCCGTGGCGATGATGGCTTGCGTTAAAAGCAGTGGCGGCTGGTGGAAAATATTTTTGGTGGGGCTGCTGATAGAGTGAGTAAAACATTTTTTTTGGGAGAAATGATCCCTTAAATTAGGACTTCTGGTGATGTAATGGCACGTTTCCAGTGCAGCGCGGAGCTCGCTTTAATGCTGCGTTCAGACCGGACGCGATGCGAATATTCGCTTCGCTCTAAACGCTCCTATCGCATCGCTCTAGTCACTCGAGTTTCACCGCAGCTGTCAGCTGTGTTTACTCGCATCATTCAAACAAGAAGCGCTGGCTCGGGAGCTACAGCTACAACAAGAGTAACATATTTGACCGTGATTTAATTATAATTACACGTTTCAAAATGATGCCGACGTAACAACACACTGATACCGGTTAGTAAAAACCATGAGTTAATGCTTTGACAAGTCTGCAGACAGACGGCAGGCGAAAAACCTTTTAGAATGCTTGTTCCCTGAATGGAGCTTGGCTAAGCTAACGCTATATATGCTCCGACCGTACACACTCACAATAACGGCCTACAGACATAAATAAACCAGCGACTGTATTCTCCATGACACAGACAGTCTGTGGTTTGTACTTGTTTAACTTTTGTCTAGTTTCTGAACAGATCGTATCTGTCCCCGGCTGTTTGAAGAGCAAGCATGTGAAACAAAAGATAGCATTTACCTGTTTGCATCCAGCTAGCCATGTGACAAACTGGAAAATCTAACTATTTACAATATTGAACATCAGAACTTTCAACCAACTATTCATTATACATGTCAAGACATTGCCAAGGTCTTTGTCTGATGCTGGTCTGCTGGTCCTTGGTGGTGATGGCTCTGGTGAAGGCCCTTGAGCCACAGTAGATCTTGACCTGGGGGCAGGGAAATATGGATGTTCTGGCTGCTGGATAAACTCTGCCGCCTGTGGGCCACTAGGCCCAGACAGTTGTGAAACATCTCTGTAAAACAAATTAAAATGTAGGACAATAATTACAACTAATTTCATTGAAATAAAGTTCAAGTAAAATGTTGCTCAAGCACAAATAACAATGCACACATAAAAAGAAAGTTTGGGAGGTTGGAAAAGGAGTCTCTCTCGATCTCTCACACACACACACACACACACACACACACACACACACACACAGGTATTTCCAGTTACTTTACATTCAGTATAAAATCACACACACACATATATATAGGCTACATCTGATTACAAAGTCTCATCTGTACAGGACGGTAAAATAATAACAGGCACATATATAAATAAATATATGACAGTCTCATCTGTACAGGACGCTATGATAAAACATGTCACTGTAAATATCTCCGTTGTGGGACGAATACATGATTAATTTAATCATCTACACATGTAATCTCACTTTTACACACCAAAATAACCTTAACTTTTGCTAATGAAGTCTATTTTGTCCCAAGAAAAAGTTCATGAAAAAATATATATCAATAAACCTATTGTTCATTTTCGCGGTATTCCCCACACATTACCAGTACACTATTACTGTAATATTTACACTTACCCATGTCCAAATAGATCCTTGTTGTTGTCTTTGTATTCTTCTTCTTCAGAAGAGTCGAAGACTTCAGGTTCTGAGGCTCTATCTTCACTGCTGCTTGCGAAAAAAATCTCTAGCGAAGTCGGCAACTGTAAAGTTTTTTTTAGCCATTTTCTCTGTCTATCTCTCTATCCTTACATACGTAAACTGATGGGAGACATGTGGTTTATGTTTTTTTTACTTGGTGGGTAGGTCCGTAGTGATTTCTCGATGTCCATTGGTCATGTTAGACCATGATGGCTGCCGGCCGAGATTTCCTTGACGGACACACAAATCCACCAATCCCACACAGTGTAAAGTCAAGCTGCTTTGAGCGGCCATATTGGCTGCTGTGCCCTGATTACAGTCTCACAGGAGATACCGCTGGAAAGCTACTCTCCCAGCGATTCCGCGTCAACCGACTCCAGAGGGTTAATCTCCTTATGAAGTGGTGAGGTGCCGCTCCACATTGCTTTTCTTCCTGACTGCAACGCTGTTGTGTCTGTGTGTGAGAGCGTTTCACATGTGTGTATGAGAGATTTTTACATATGTCTGCAAATGACTTTGGTTTCAGTTGTGTGCAGGCTTGGATTGGCCATCAGGAGATTCGGGACTTTCCCGTTGGTGGGCCGCTGGCTCTGGCATAGGTGGGCCGTGGACTTTCACAGCGGCGCTGCGCCAATACCGCATCCGCCGCCGCAAACACCCGCCGTTGCGAGGCTCTGTCGGCTCCGGCAGGTCCGGTGCTGTAAAAATGGTTCAACAGTATGGATACTGTAACATTACAATAAACTTCTGGGGTCTGTGATGCAAATACTTTTTCTGTAAATGTAAACAAAGGAAAGATATAACGTATTTCTCTTTTACAGCAATAGGCTGTCAAGTCGTTTTACAGTATGGCCGCCGTATAAATAACAGTAAATGGCTGGCGTCTCTGCTGCCAGCTCTTTACTGTTATTTTACAGGAACAAGTCTTACAGTGAACCATGTGTTGTATAATGCAATTGAACATCACATTTTAACAAACTGTAATTTCTTCTTTTCTCCCTCTACAGCTAAACTCGACAGATTTTCCACACAACAATGTCAGTCCAGTTGCGAGTCATCGTCGAAGAGCATGACATACGAAAAATCAATCTTCCATCAAAGATCTTATCTCGATTATCACTGACACATTTCAGTTAAATGGGGAATTTGCACGTAGACAAAGATTTTCGAAACCAATTATTCAGTGTCATCTGATCAGCTGATCTGTATGACAATGCCACTGTCAAATTAGTAAGAAAAAAACCTCTTATCACTCTGAACATGCTTCCAGTAGAGTCTGGACCGTCCTCTGCACAAGTTCTCTGCACAAGTTCAGTGGACATCTTCCCTGGGGATACAAGTGAAGCAGACACCTCTCTGGCCTCGACAAGCTCACAAGGCTCAAGTAAGTTTCCTGAGTCATGCTGCTGCATGGGCGCGGGAAGGGGGGGGGCTCCCCTGTCTGAATTATTATTTGACGGTTATTGCTGCTGTGTAATATGTAGCCAATAAATTCCACATTGTTGGCTACAATTCTGTAGCACCGGACAATTCTACCTCAATAATATTATACATTAACCGTGCTTTACGTGAACCTCATCGTGACACAAGAGAGGACGGCAGGACTGTAATTTCCAGTGAATGCAACAGAGGCATGACCCAGACCAATCAGAGAGTTGCATGGAAATAAAAGTGTGCTTGTGTCATTCAAGCTTGTGTGTGTGCGGAAATAGCGCAGAGAGAGAGAGAGAGAGAGAGAGAGAGAGAGAGAGAGAGAGAGGAGAGAGAGAGAGAGAGAGAGAGAGAGAGAGAGAGAGAGACTGGTGCCAGCAGCAGGGACCGTGTTGTTAGCATCTGGTTAGCTAGCCGCACTAACTGACACAAGGAGCTGTTTGTTCCACAAAAAGCTGGAGGAGAGCTCTCCTCTCAGACTGAGAGGCTCAGGTGAGCTAAAGGACTCTCTGAGTGTTTAGATAGTTCACTTTAGTCTAAGTTATCTCAGTGGGACTCAAACGGTTTGGTCACAAATTATTCAAAAGATTATTTCCACAGCACACCTTCATATGTTCACTATAGTTATAAAAAAAATTAGAGAATAAAGGAAAAACAGTTATGAAATACTAACACAAGAATACAGTTTGAAAGGGGAGTGATTTGTAAAATATCCATAAAGAAAAAGTAAATCTGTTAACAGTTGTGTTTCATCTGGGTGTTGAAAGATTTATCCATAGATTACATTACATTGCATTTAGCTGACGCTTTTATCCAAAGCGACTTACAATAAGTACATTCGACCAAGAAGACACAACCTTGAAGAAAACAGAATCATATAAGTACATCAGGTTTCATAGAGCCAAGCATTTCAAGTGCTACTCAACTGGCTTTAGATAAGCCAGTCCTTTATTAGTATGTACTCTGTGCTCTGTTAGCAGTTCTTTGTTAGTAATTCTATCGCTCGAGGTGGAGTCGAAATAAATTAGTTTTCAGTCTGCGCCGGAAGGTGTGTAAGCTATCTGCTGTCCTGATGTCAATGGGGGCTCATCCACCATTTTGGAGCCAGGATAGCAAACACACGTGTTTTTGCTGATGGGAACTTGGGTCCCTCTCGCAGCAAGGGTGCAAGTCGTTTGGCCAACCTGATCTCACCAGAATGCGTGACTCTACTATAAGCTTGTAGTAACTCACGGGAGGCTTCTTTTATTTTATTTGTATTCATAATAATTTTTATTTTTCGTCAGAATGTAAAAATTACATTAGTTACGAATTTGTGTTCTCAAAAAACAGTGCATTGTGTGTAATGCAACTGTGATTTTTATTAAATTAGTTTTTAAGGAAGGCCAGAGCTTCAGCTGTGTCAAATAGATTGTTCCCTTCAGTTAACGTTATTTAAAAGATAATTATCATGTCCTCTGTATTGTATTACGAGCGTCCATTCCCATTGGATAACGGAGAATTTTACACCCGGAAGTAAATAGCCTATTCTCCTTACTGTCGATTGATTTTACAGTGATATCTGATACTACTACTCATCGACTAAAAAACACCAAATTGTCCTTGTTAATTACACAACATTGATTGGTTTGAATTGTGTGCAATGATAAATATTTAGTCTTCTCAAGCACCAACTATCAAATATCTCTCCTGATTGTTGGCACTTGACAATCACCTTCACTGAATTTCATTCAGATGTAACTAAAGTCTGATTAAAGGGTTGTTTATATTTCACATCATTAATCCAAATCTGTAAAGTAACTAAAATAAATGTAGTGGAGTAAAAATACCAGGTTAACCTTAAAGAAAGCCCTCAGGATTATAAAAGACCACCATCACCCCAGCCACAAACGGTTCTGTCTGCTGCAGTCTGGCAGGCGGTACCACAGCATCCGGACTAAAACCACCAGACACAGAGACAGCTTCATCCCACAGGCTATACGATCAGATATCATCGATCTGTAAGCTAAGCTACGCTACGCTAATGAGACATGCCGTTTTTTGCAGCGTTATATGTAAACGCTTTTGTGTGTTTAGTTGTTTGCGCACATGAATATAAATGGGGGTGTGTTAGGATACAACACTGTATGTATGCGAGGGGACACACACACCACGAGTAAAACTGAGCTAAAGCCCCGTTGGTCTGTTGTTGTTGACAAGGCCTTACCTCTAGCAACAGGCTAATTAGTGGCTAGTACTCATTACAGTCAGTCTACTGAGCTCAGCCCCTCTCCAACACATCATCTGTATTGAGTCAGAAACACAGCATGCACGTTACGGTTCAAAACTAACTCAGATTGGAAAAGGCTAAGCATAAACTCTCTAAATAGAGAGTTTTAGCCCCATATTTTGGGATTTCAGACTATATTTATCCAAATAGTGTTTTCTCATCCTGAATACTAAGTTGAGATGATTTTGTTCTAACTATGTGTTCTTCTTTACAGGCCAGCACCTCACATACTTACTAATTAGTGACAATTTGTACATCCTTTGCTATTATTTACATTTTTTTTTATCATGGCGGAAATGAAAGACTGTACCTGGCTACAATGAAAACGCTGAGCCACTACATCCACTCGAAACCCTCTGTATAAACTGCAGTTCCCAAAGGCCAGGAAGGGAGAATGCAGAGCAAAACCAGTAAAGACTGACCCCACATTCCGTAAGTGTTTAAAATATTTATTATACAACTATTTACCATTATAAAATAAAAAAATTAGAAAGAAGTTTCAGTTTTTTACATGCATATACTAATCTAAACCACATTTTTTGTTGTGTTTTTTTTTACCATTGCACAGCTCTACGTGGCCAACTTGATGGACCTCATCTTCGACCAAGTCTTTGTGGACCCTGCACCATTATGAGCGACCTGACAGGGAGAAGGTCATCCCCGGGTATGCTACACGGTTCAATTTGGTGCTGTCTGAACCCAACATCGACATTTCACGGATCAGGAAACTCCCTGCGTATCCTGAGGACAACGCAGGCCGGAATCACCACTCTGATCCTGCGTCCACGGAACCCCCAGCACCAGCTCACAAAGCTTCTGTAAAAATATTTAGTGTCATTTATACAAAATACAAGTAGGCTACATTTAGTTTTTTTGTTATGGGTTTTTTTAACCGTTGATTTTGACAATAAAGTTCCGAGTTGATATCAAAATGTGTCGTGATTATTCATGTTTGGATGGGTAAAGAATATTCTGATTTCAAAAGCATAAGGTTGTGTGTGTGGACCTTTTTGTCGTACACATATTATATAATATAATAGTACAATGACAGAATGAAAGATTGCATAAAGCCATATACACCAGTATTTATTTCCATGAACAATATTAGCATTCGTTTTACAATTTCAGTCAAAACAAACAAACCACTAACTGCTCCATTTGCCTCAACTGTAGTCCACCATGTTCAGCTCTGTAAATATGCAACGCATTCTGCAGGGGGAACACATTTAGGCACACAGGCTCCAATCCAGGATGGTCTACCATACAGGTTACTGCATCCGTCTTGACACATTGTGATAAACATATATTGAATGACATGTGAAAAATGTATTTAAACAGACAACTTAGTAAAGCTGTCAAAAATGTTACCTGTTACCATGCAGCACACATTCTCCGTTCAGAAGGCATCGTGGCGCAATTTGCACAAAGAAGTCAATAACTGAGCTTTTAAAAACACATGAAACTACACACATTGCTGACAACTGAGGTGTTGTTGGAGTTATACTTTTTATCATCCTAAGTTATTCAACTTTCCAATGGTTGGTGCACGATGTTGGAAGAAAAGGACTGTAAACTATTAATAAACGCAATGAGGCCATTGTATATATGCTGAAAATATGAATGTCTCCCTTTATAAATATATATATATATCGCTGTTTTTGCGTTACAAACTGTACACATTGCATTCTTGCTAATTAGCCAAAATATGAACGGAATAAGGAGCAAGCATCGTAACAGAGTAAAATAAATAGGGACAACAGCTTGTCAGCTAACCATTCAGAAACGTCCTGCTGCAACCGAGATGTTTGCACCTCCATCAAAACCTCCGCTGCTTCAGGGTCAGTCTCTGGATCAAATTGATAATATGTTTGAACACATGCATTGCTCTGAGATGACATGTTTATTCGACACTCGTATGCCTGCTCTTCTGCAGGGGGGCGTGGTCCGCTGCTGATCAGAATTTTCAAAGACAGGCTTGGAATAGAGCGAAAATGAGCGAAACGAGGCATGTCTAAAAAATTATCTGTTTGGTATTTTGAAAAATTAAATGTATAAATATAGCTTATATAGGTATGGTCATACACTATATCATTTAAATATAGCATGATAGGTCTCCTTTAAGTCAAACTTTTATTTTGAAGGCCCGATTTTCTAATGCTGCGCATGCAGTAGGCGTTGGACTGGAAGTACCGGAGACCATAAACGGTTTTGAAAACTTCTGTCACGTAGTGATCATCTTCTCAATAAAACATATTTTTCGAGTCTTCTGGCCAATCAGAATCAAGATTGTTGCCGGAAGTCACCACTGAGAAGAACTATTCTTTATCCATGGGTACAACTTCAGATAAAAATGAACACGGTTTGATGATTGACAGGTCACAGAACAATGGGGGCTATCTACCCCACAATTTAAAGTAATTCACACAGACTATCTCCTCTTTGCTCTTCTCTGTGAGGAGCAGCAAGCAGTCATAACAAAGTGAAAAACAAACAATGGCATAAATTATTATTAATATGTATTAGTAATAGATGTATTTATTTTCTTCTCAGAGTGTACCAGAATGCGTAGTTTATATGTTAGTATTTCTAAAAATCTCCTGGGGGAGAATCCCCCCAGACCCCCCCTGCTGGGGTTGGGTTTTCAGCATGTGTGACTTTTTATGTTATACAGTTCATCTTTGATTCCATCATCTCATTATACCTTTTTTAAAAGCATAATTTAGTTCTGTGAAGAGATATAACTGTACTTCACTTTAATTATATATTACAGCACGATTTTTTGTTGAATAGATTTGAGTGGTTCAAAATTTCGGGTCGCGATTTATTGATAAAGGAAAAAGTGGGTCCCGAGGCCTGACCAGTTGAGAACCACTGCTCTATAGTGCCCATAATAGTGTTCACTGGAGTCCAGTACCCCCACTCAAAATACCTTCCCGCGCCTCTGCCGCTCTGTACCATGGCCAGTGTCATTTCAAGTACCACAGTTTTCACATGATGTTGAACTTATCCTTGCAGAGGCAAACAAGATACACCATGACTCTGGAATACATTTCAGTGATGCAAGTGTTAAATCGGCTATAATGCAAGACCTTGCGAAAGCTATATTCTCGTACACAGCCTACCCCTCAACACTGCAGATATCCTCTGTGGCTGACGCCCTGGTTGAAAAGTGTCCATGCCTTAAAGAACCAGGGTCCATTTCAGGGATGTATGGGTGGCAACAACGCTTAAAATATAAGATGCACAACTACCGTGCCAAGCTAAAATCCCGAAAGTATGCCTTTCCTGAAATTGAAGTTAACACTTTAAAGAGAAAGCAGGCGGTTGATGCTGCCCCAGCCAAAAATGTTAAAAGACCAAAGAAACCAGAGATACATTATCTCCCTCAACATCCCATTGGAGAAGATGAGGACACGTTGGAGAAGGAGAGGCTGGACCTAATTGATGAAGCAAAGAAGAGGAACAACGCAAGAATAATCAGGGAAAACATTTCTCAAACCTTCTCCATTCGTAGAGTGGAGGTGGTGACCCTCAGCCCACGTGTCAGTGTTCAAGGAGAGATGGCCTGGTCTATTCAACGAGGCTCAGATGAGAACGTTAAGTTTATTTAAAAAAATTCACTACGGTCATTTCAACTCACTTTTGTCAATGTCAGAGATGTGAGTAATGTGGATTAAAACACATTTATTTCGTTAAAAATAAACGAAATATGATTTTGTTTGAATGATTAAATGTAGGGTGAATTTCCCTAATGTGGGACATTTTTGCATTTTAGACTTCAGGAATATATTGCGATATGAAGCAGATACAATAAAACAAAATCCAGTACTATTCCGAAATCCCCAGTAATATTAGACACTAATAATACAGTAAACTATTAACACTGTACATATTATTGTTTGCCCGTGGGATGATCGGTAGTGAGAGTCGCTGCATTTTCCTCCGGCCGGATGTGATATAAAAACAAAGCGATTATTTTTGTTGTTGTAAACTCACGTGGATTACATTTTGTGCATTCATTTCAACTCGCGAACATATGATACATTACATGATTGTGAGGATGATGATTGAACTTCGTTTGTTTGAGTCTGGATGCATTTCCTGATCTAAAAACATAGCGATGGTTTTGTACTTACGCCAACGTGAAATAAACATTATGTTGTGAAATAAAAACATGGTGATGTTTAGTAAATGATTACATGTCTCTTATTTAGCATAGCATATGATCCTATCCGTGACATATGGATCTTAACAAATATCCGCTATATCAGATACCTGTAGATCAGCTGTTTATTTCACATGAGTTCCAGTGTGGCAGCTTTTCACGGCTCCCCCTGGTGGATCCATGATCCATTGCAGCTGGTTTCATTATAACTAAATGTATTTATCAAGGGGGCATTTCAAGTCCTGCGGGGGGTTTTCCTTTTCAGCAGGGGCCCACCCCGTGCCGATCACGGACCCGCACGGGTAGGCGTCTGAAACGAAGCGCTACATCTGTATGAGACACACGGAGGACTCTCCACCGCCCGTCACTCCCCCCCCCCTGTCAACGCCTTTGAGGATACTCCGTTCACCCTTTCACCCTCGCCCACCCTCCTGGAGATCGCCGAACCCACAAAGGAGATACGCAGGGCTGGCACCATGTCCTTTACCCCCGCACCTCAACGACGCACACCAAAATCACCGTGGAGACGCCTACGCCAACCACCTCCCCACCCTGGCAGCATGTCCTCTACCCCCGGACCATCTCCCCCGTCTCCATCACCGTGCCTACGTCAACCACCTCCCCTCCCTTCAAGAAAGCTGCAGTCTCCGAAGCCTGATAAGGATGTGTGTGTACAAAACACAACAAACTCTCACTGATATGTGTGGGGTCCAGGCTCAAGGGCGTATGGCACTCTCAACTCTTTCCAGGACATGCTGGGGCCCTGCCTGCCAGTAGCTTTGCCGATATCTGTGTTGATAGGAAATAGATTAAGAGCGGTGAATCATCTTAGAAACAGCAAGCGCCCAAACGTTTGTGTGAGTTTATCTAATTTAGCAGTGATTCCATGTCAGCCACAGCTTGTTACAAAAAACTTGACTGATAGTGTGTTTAACGAACTTAAACTAGCTTTATTAAATGTCAGGTCTTTGGCAAGAAAAACATTTTTAATCAATGATTTTATCACTGAGCACAATCTTGATTTTATGTTTTTAACAGAAACTTGGATTGAACAAAATAACAGTGCAACTGTTCTTATTGAATCAACCCCTCCCAACTTTAGTTTTATGAGTCAGGAAAGAATGCATAAGAAAGGGGGTGGACTTGCTATTCTGTTCAATGATTCCCTTCAATGCAGGTAGACATCGTTTGGAAACTTTGATTATTTTGAATATGTGGCCCTTCAGCTGCAATGCTCCTCTCAAGCTCTGTTCCTAAATATCTATAGACTACTGTGAAAGCGTTTTTGATGACTTTACTGAACTGCTGTCTATAGTGTGTATTGACGTTGACCGTCTAGTCATTGTTGGTGATTTTAACATCCATGTTGACAACCCCCAGGACAGAGGGGCTAAAGAACTGTTTTGTGTTCTTGATGGACTGACTCAGCATGTGACGGAGCCCACTCACAATAAGGGGCACACTCTGGACTTAATTATCTCAAAGGGTCTGAATATCTCTAAGGTTGTGGTGACTGATGTTGCGCTCTCTGACCATTCCTGTGTTTTCTTTGAGAGCTCTATTTCTGTTCACACAAATGTTCAAAAAGAGGTAATCACAAAACGATATTTAACTGAAAGTACTCGGGAAATGTTTACTCAGAATGTTTCTTCCACACTTGCCCCTGCTAACACCTCAGTAAATGAGCTAGTAGATCATTTTAATTCAAAAATTAAAAATGTTATAGATGCCATTGCACACATCCCACAGGGGTATGTTGAGTCGCCTACTGTGTACGCAGCAGCGGTTAAGAGAGATCTGGACACTTTGGTCCTTACAGGAGGTAGTACCTTGCTTCAGTACGCAGATGACCTGTTGTTAGCTTCTCCCAACATGGACGCCTGTCGCATCGACTCCATTCTGCTCATGAAAAGACTTTCTGAATGCGGGCACAGAGCATCCCTGGCTAAGTTGCAGTACTGCCAGCCTGAGGTCACATACCTGGGTCACATTCTGAGGGATGGACACCGACTCCTCTCGCCAGCAAGGATTTGCCTTTTGAACAAAGTGGCACCACCCCGCACAAAGAAAGACATGCTGTCTTTTTTGGGCATGGCTAACTATTGCAGACAATGGATATACGAGTACACTGCTATGGACTCTGTCCTGCGTGCTGCCACTCTGCAGGCTGCTCCTAACATTGTTCAATGGTCTGCACACAGCTTTTCAGGACTTAAAGCGAGCCCTGACATCAGCTCCTGCCCTGGGGCTCCCTGATTACCATCAGCCGTTTCACCTGCACGTCCATGAGAAGGGGGGCTTCGCGACGGGCATCTTGGTGCAGAAGCATGGCTCTAATTTCCGGCCTGTTGCATACTACTCTGTGGTACTTGGTATGCCTTCATGTCTGCAAGCAGTGGCCGCAGTTGCAATTGTTATCAAACAATCCTCTCCCATTAGTCCCGTAGTACATGTCCCACATGCAGTTTTACATATTCTGAACACCTCTGCGACTCAGCATATGACAGCAGCAAGGCGCTCTGGTTATGAAGTGATAATTCTTTCAAGCCCACACATCACACTTAAACGCTCCCCCCCTCTAAACCCAGCTATGCTGGTACCGATTCCAGATTTTGAAATCACACATGACTGCGTCACAACGATTGACATGTCTTCTTCCACCAGAACTGACATGTTGCAAACTCCTATCCCTAATTCAGATATGATTCTATACACAGACGGGTCTGCGAGCAGGCCGTCTGACACAGTACACTTAGCAGGCTATGCTGTTGTGAACGACTGGGAAGTCTTAGAAAGCCGGGCCTTGCCAAATGGCACGTCAGCTCAGGCTGCAGAGTTGTATGCTCTGCTGAGGGTGTGTATTTTGGCTAAAGGTAGAGTTGCAACCATTTTAACAGACTCCAGGTATGCATTTGGTGTGTGCCATGATTTTGGTGTCTTGTGGAAAATGTGCGGTTTCTTAACATCGGCCGGTAAGCCTATTCAACATCATGCGTTAGTAGCTGAGCTATTAGACGCTATCATGCTCCCTGCACAGCTAGCAGTAGTTAAGTGCGCTGCTCACACAAATTCTGATGATCCTATTTCGCGTGGGAATGCGTTAGCCGACACCGCGGCTAACCAAGCAGCAGTTTCCTCCTCTTCCATGGTGCTCCAATGCCCCTCAACACAACCCGCAGAGCCCATTTCTTTGCCTTCCTTTAATGATGTCGCGGACATGCAAGCCCACGCTGATGTTAGGGAGAAAGATTTATGGCTAAGACGAGGTTGTACACTTGACGCTGAGTCCAGCTTGTGGCTCCACCCAGACGGACGGATGGTCTGTCCACGTTCGTTCCTCCATGTTTTGGCACATGTTGCACATGGCAAATCACATGTAGGAAAAGGAGGGATGAATGGGATTATAAGGTCCCAATGGTTTGCTCCAGGCATCACACTAGCTACACAGACCCTTGTAGACAGATGTATGATATGCCAGCAGACAAGACGAAGAAGTGGTCAAATTCAGCATGAACACTTACCGCCCCCCTCGGGGCCCTTTGTTAATATGCAAATTGACTTTTCACATATGCCACCATGGCAAGGATTCAAATATCTTTTGGTAATAGTGTGCCAGTTCTCCAAATGGGTAGGCCTACCCTACTAGAAAAGAAGACGCTAGAACAGTTGTAAAGTGTCTTCTCAAAGATGTTATCCCTAGATTTGGTGTGCCCACAGGAATGAACAGTGACAGAGGTCCAGCATTCGTTTCTAAGATAACCCAGAGTCTAGCCACAGTGTTAGGGTTCAAATGGCAATTGCATGTTCCCTATCACCCACAGAGCTCAGGCCAGGTTGAGAGGATGAACTTGACTATAAAGGAGAAACTCACTAAAACAATGCACAACAAAACCATCGCATGCAGTCGTATGCAGCGCAGACGACTTGACCACTCAGGGCCCAGACCCTGAGGGCAAAACGACACCAACGGGCAAATCAGTGCCTAGCGACAAGGACAGGTTGTATCCAATCACCACACAGACATTCAGTATGGTGCAAGAGACACAACGAGAGAGAAAAGGAGGAAGAATCAGGAGGATTGTCTCCCTCCCTGATCACAAATCAAAGACTGTTTCTTTTAACTGTCCAGCTTCAATATGTGATTCATCTAACTGTATTATTGTATTTTATGTGTCCTCAGTTTTCTCAACATGGGAGGCATTGGCATCCAATGGACCGGTACCGTGCGGACAGAGTGGCGTCGGAGGGGGTGAGAATGGCACTCGACACCATTGAAAACATGCCCCCAGAACTGTGGTGTAGCACTAGAGAGCAGTATAAGGCAATGATAAGGGATGAAGTAACATGTAGAGTGAGGAAACCATCTTACCAGGTTCCCAATCCAGGTGCTACCGCATGCAACCTGTCTGGACCAGATAGAAAAACAAATGTTCCATCCACTTCACGTATGCCATGATCACCAGAGTCCAGCGGCTCCGGAGGAACCCCCACTGTCTGCTGGGGTTCAGCTGGCAGAGGAGGATGAAAATATCCTCCACCAACCGGCTGGTGTCGGGCCACGTGCAGGGGCTGCCTGTTCCCACAAGCAGCTGCGGTCGTCTATGCCGTCAAAACCACTATACGATCACCGTAGTTCTCACAGTATTTCAAACATACCATTTTAAAGGCAAGAACACTTACAAAGGGGGCACCCAGATTTGAACTGGGGACCTCTTGATCTGCAGTCAAAGAGGGCAGGGGGAGGTGGAGATATGCTCCAGAGAGGGCAGCGGGAGGTGGAGATGTGTTCCAGAGAGGGCAGGGGGAGGTGGAGATGTGTTCCAGAGAGGGCAGGGGGAGGTGGAGATGTGTTCCAGAGAGGGCAGCGGGAGGTGGAGATGTGTTCCAGAGAGGGCAGGGGGAGGTGGAGATGTGCTCCAGAGAGGGCAGGGGGAGGTGGAGATGTGTTCCAGAGAGGGCAGGGGGAGGTGGAGATGTGTTCCAGAGAGGGCAGGGGGAGGTGGAGATGTGTTCCAGAGAGGGCAGGGGGAGGTGGAGATGTGTTCCAGAGAGGGCAGGGGGAGGTGGAGATGTGTTCCAGAGAGGGCAGCGGGAGGTGGACATGTGTTCCAGAGAGGGCAGGGGGAGGTGGAGATGTGTTCCAGAGAGGGCAGGGGGAGGTGGAGATGTGTTCCAGAGAGGGCAGGGGGAGGGGGAGGTGGAGATGTGTTCCAGAGAGGGCAGGGGTTTTCTCTGCCATCCTGATCACTCTCTGCAGGGCTTTCTTGTCCGCCGCTGAGCATCCTGCATACCACCCCGAGATGGAGTATGACAGCGCGCTCTCGTTGGTCGCCCGGTAGAAGGACACCAGCAGCTTCTTGTTAAGTCGGTTTCTCCGAAGCACCCTCAGGAAGTGTAGTCGCTGCTGGGCCTTCTTAACTGCTGCAGTGGTGTTTGCTGTCCAGCTGAGGCTCTCCGAGATGTGTACCCCCAGGAACTTAAAGGTGGAGACCCTCTCCACTCTCTCTCCATTGAGGTGAAGGGGGGCGGGTTCTGGACGGTGCTTTCTGAAGTCTATGATGATTTCTTTTGTTTTACTTGTGTTCAGATACAGATTATTTGATGAACACCACACAGACAGCTTCAGGATGTCTTCTCTGTATGCCGACTCGTCGTCTCCCTTATGTATTTGGCCGACCACAATGGTGTCATCTGCACATTTGATAATGGAGTTAGAGGGGTGAATGGGAGAGCAGTCGTGTGTGTAGAGAGTGTAGAGTAGAGGGCTCAGCACGCAGCCCTGCGGGGAGCCAGTGCTGAGGGTACGGGTGGAGGAGCAAAAAGGGCCTATTTTCACTGTCTGAGGGCGGTCTGTAAGGAAATTATTAATCCAGGCGCATAAGATGGGGGGAAACCTAGGCTTGGTAGTTTTTCCACTAGTATGATGGTGTTAAAAGCTGAGCTAAAATCGACAAACAGCATCCTAATATAGTTGCCTGGGCCTTCTAGGTGGCTCACAGCTGTGTGAAGGACCATGGCGATGGCATCATCCGTGGATCTGTTGGCTCTATAGGCGAACTGATGAGGGTCGAGGGAGGGTGGGAGGCTGGCTTTGATGTAGTCGGCTATTAGTCTTTCGAAACATGTCATCACCGATGAATCATATTCCATAGTTAACATCTTTCAACAGAGACCGTGAAAATAAAAAAAAAGGTTTGTTCAAAATTAACCGATGTTAGGGCTATGGGCCTGTAGTCGTTGAGCTCTCTGACTGGTGTCTTTTTGGGGACAGGAATGATGGTAGCCGTATTCAGACAGGATGGAATACAAGCTTGTGACAGGGACAGGTTGAATATCCTGGTCAGGATCCCTGAAAGCTGGTCAGTACAAGCTTTGAGGCAGAATAGAAAAGTGGGGGGGTCTGCTAGCCTCAAAGCGGGAAAATAAGTGGTTTAGTTCCTCTGCAAGGTGGGCGTCAGCTCTAGTAGTGCCAGATGTTTTGCCCTTGTAATTGGTTAGCTGTTGAAGGCCCTGCCAAACACACCATGTGTTGTTATGAGCGAGATTCTCCTCCACTTTTCCCTTGTAGTCCTCCTTTGCAGCCTTGATGCCTCTCCTCAGATTCGCCCTTGCCAAGCTGTATTGTGCTGCATCCCCCGACATGAAGGCTGTGTCACAGGAACTCAGGAGAGACCGCACCGCTCTTGTCATCCATGGTTTTTGGTTAGGGTAGACCCGAATGCGTTTTTCCACAGTTACAATGTCTGTGCAGAACTTGATGTAGGATAAGACAGCCTCTGTGTGTTCCTCCAAGTCTGTCTGTTCAAATATGTCCCATGCTGTGTGTTCGAAGCAGTCTTGCAGTTGTGAGAGTGCCCCCTCGGGCCAGGTTCTGATATATTTGACAACCGGCTTGAAGGCGGTGAAGCGGACCAGTGGCAGGGGTAGGCAAAGCTGCGGCTACCTGACATCGGATGTCTGCTAAAGTGGATGATAGGTTAACACAATATGACAACATAGCATCCTCACACAAAGTTGTGGAGGGAAGAGGACATCCTGGAGCCTTGAGTCCAATCTGTGGAGGAGCCCCAAAAAAGATTTCAAATGGGCTGAGTTGACTCTGT